>OZ010790.1:9732462-10194767 GCA_963932465.1 Maratus speciosus | reverse complement strand
CGGAAATCGGCGATATAGGTGATACGTGTTTGATGCAAATACGTACGAATTCCGAAATATCTGGCATAAAAATGTTGCACAAATTTCGCATTGCTGATATGCAAAGATCATCATTGCGAACTGCCTTTTTTATGCATGTATGACAATATAGATCTTGTGCCAATATAATATTTTATACGCATGTCGGCGAATACTTTTTAATCGATTTAATTATATATTTTGTAGTACAGAAACTATTTTAACCCTTTCAGGGCCAAAGCTCTCCCATTGCTAAAATGTTGAAATGAATATCACCGGAATTCACAAACAAATTTAATTTGGAAGCATTCATTAACTCTTTTTTTTTTTTTTTTTTTATCAATATTCTGGTACCACTTGGGAATTAAAATCGATTTGTTTCATACATGTACCGCCGCCTTGAAAGAGTTAAAATAATTTATTCGTTATATAATTAAAAAAATAAACTTTCTGTACATTTAAAAAAGTATTCACATGCACATTTCTCAGTTACAGAATCATAAATTGTTGCAATTTTATGGTAGAGAATTGCAGCTTATGTTGTTTTATTGTGGAACGTTAGAGCTGGAGGATTCCCCCCCCCCCCCTCCTCGACACACACACAGTGATTTTGCAGTTAACTTATTCTATTGCATAGTACTTGGCCTCACTTTAACTTAATAGATTCTTTTTGACTGTGTTATGCATAGAGAAAACACAATATATTTTTAAATATTTTATATACAAGTTTTTTATTTAGTTCATATTTTTGATTGCATTCCAAAGAAACATTTTTCTAACAAAACTACCCTTAACTATTCATCAAGCATTAATAAAAAAAGAAAAAAAAATGAAATTTCTGCTAAACTATTGAATGACCAACTTGTTTTTGACCATAAAAAATTCATTTATTATTAATGCTGAAATTAGCATTATATATATATATAAAAAGATTTGTTTACATATTGAAGATTTTATACTTTGTCAAAAAGGCAAAGTATAAAATCTTACTTTGACTGGGCATAGAATTCTATTTATGATTTTTAAAAAAGTTATTCCAAAGAAGAAAATATTTTTCTGATAAGTGAAAAAAAAAAAAAAAATCCTGTAATTTTTCTAATTAATCATGAATCATACAAATATTCTAATTTTTGCTCATTCCAAGTGTAATACATGAAAAAATCAAATATTGTTCCAAAGAAGCAAACATTTTTCTGATATAAGAGGTGTGTGTGTGTGTAGGGGGGGGGGGGGGGGGAAGGTCTTGTACCTTTTCTAAGTAATCATGAAGCATAAATTCTAATTTCTACTCAACTATTCGATGCTTTATCTTTCAATGTCAAACTTGTTTTTGACCATAAGATTTATTATTAATGCAAATTATAATTATTAATGCTGAAATTAGTCTTAAATAAAAAGCTCATTTCTACTTACTACAGATTTTATTCTGTTTTTCCCCCCTATGGCATTTGCCTTAAAATCCATGTTAAAAAAAAAAAAACGTATTACTTACAAATTTAAACATTAGCAGGGGTTAACAGAGCCCCCCCCCCCTTGAGTATTAGAGTACTTTTGTGATATAACATTTTTTAATTGCAAAACTTCTATTTATTTTAATCTTGAATTTTTGTTTTCAATGTTTGTCATTCAATATTTTTGAACTCCAAAAAAATTTGAGCAACTAATTAAATTAATAACGTTTTATTTTTGAGATGCATAAACCATTTAAATAGCAAAAAATATATAAATAAAATTGCGACAATACAAATTTTTGAGGGGGGGGGGGGGGATAATTAAGTGGAATAACTCATGCTTCATAAACTTTTATGTTGAGAGACTTTAGTACAACTGAACATTCTGTATCAAATAGAATTAAATTAAAAAGTTACAAACTATTTAAATTCGATAATAATTACACATGCCAATCAAAATTAACTTTGCATTCATATACATGCACACACCAAATACATCTTATCTGAAATCAAATATGAGACACACAATCAAGCATTAAAGAAAAAAAAATAATAATAATACTTGTCCCCCCTCCCCTTTTGTTTACGATAAACCTTGAAATACACCTTTTCAAATCACAGCTGGAATTAAGCTAGATGGCTTTAATCATTTTCTGGAAATTCTTCTCTTTATGTTCTATCTGAAAATACCTACCGTGCTAGGATAGCTGAAATAAATAGACACAGACAATATAAAGCAATGCTAGTGTTTTCATTGTGCTACTTCATTTATGAAACAATTATTGCTTACAAATTATATATTTAGTATTTCTTTTAAAAAAAAAAATATTTTCTTTTTATTTAATTTTTTTAAAGATCAGATTTAGAAATACAATATATTTTACATCTACAGCTACCATGAGCTTTCACAATATATTTTCTTGCAAATTCGGAAACTGGCTTTACTCTCAAGTCTGGTTAACTTCAAATCCAGATTCCTTCCGAGTCGGGTAAAAAAGGGTATTGCTCCAAGTATCTGATTAATTTCTCCACCTATTTAAACAATATAAAATGAAAAGATCTAAAATTGTTATTTGTGCACACAAAATCAAATTATTAAACATGTAGAAATATAATAAACAAAATAACTGAATTTCACACCTTGAAAACAAGTAAATTACACATTGCAGTAACACTAAATATATAGGAAATTTTATTCAAGATATATAAAAATGCAGGACTTTTATTTAAGCCTAACTAATTTTTGTGTGATTTAACTACTAGACAACATTTTCCATTGTCATTAGAAAATCAGCAGCTTATTGAAATTCTAAAGTATTCTCATAAAAATATATAAATGAAACTTACTGCTTTGAGCATTAGCCACTTTAACAAGGGCTCTTTGCTACAGCATTAAATCAGAAGTTATGTAGAAATTACTAATATGCAGTGTTTATAGGGATTTGAAAAGAAAAAAAATCCAAGGAGTCTAGAAAAATTCTAAAAAGTCAAAGAATTTTAAGCGACTTGTTTATTTTATCATGTATGTTATGTACTCATGTAACAGATACACTCGCCCTACTTTTAATACCTCAATTAAGAAAAAAAAAAAACAGATTTTACAGTGTTAAAATCTTATGGCTAGTGCTAAAATTGCGCAGAATTCAGTTCTATATAAATATAATATAAAAGCCAGTCAAATCTCAAACACCCATCATGTACCATGTGCTCCTAGATTTTGAAAGTAAATTTTTAAAAGCAAAAAATTAAGGAGAAAAAAACATGTGGTAATACAAAAAAATTTTTCTTTCTCCTCACGCCCCCTCCCCCTTCTCTTTTTTTTCAGAAGATTTTATTTTATTTTATGGCTAATGTCTTACATGCCATATATGCTAAGAAAGTTTTGTATACAAGCAGTATTATTCATTGCAGAAGATATAATTTTACTTATCAAATATCCTTAAAAAAAAAAAAAGCACCAATAGTCTAACAATTTTTGTATTATGGATTAACAAAGTACAATTGACAGTGTCAATAAAATACCAGTTTTAATTTCGAAAATTTATTTCAAGATTTTTACAAACATCAGTAACGCAAAAGTAGAAAGTTATAAGCAAAACTATTATCAGACAAATACATTTAATAAAAGAGGGTTTAAAAGCTTTAACGGAAATATTCAAATTGTTTATCATTACATAATTAAGTTTATGCTATTCAATAATTTAAAAATGTCTTAACTAAAAAGTATAGTAAAAAGTCCTTTTCACCCTCAATTCTAATATCTATGATAGATTACTTATTTCACAATTTATGAAATAAATACTGTTTAGACAGGCAGGGGTGAGGGCTATCTATATATATATATTACGCTAACATACGTGGCACAGAAATCACGATTATTTGTTATTGTTTAATGACAACGCCCTAGAATCGCATCTGATTGGCTATTGTGTAAGAGTCCTTGGCAGGATTTATGGCGATCGGGTTTGTTTACTTTTCGCGTTTTCGGTGCGATATCTTTCGCTGCAATTATGTAGCTTCAAAATGTCATTTGAAATGCCCATAAAAAATCTCGGTGAATGCTTGAAAGTAAAGAAGAAGCTGAATTCGAGTAGAATAGAAATAGATTCGAAATCCAAATAGGGAACGCCGTTAAGCGATCGGCAAAATAGGCTTAATAACTGTAGCATGCACGCATTGTTTCTGAAATCCAAATTACTGATTTAAACGTTCCGGGCATGCATAACTGTGGGTGAAACGTGCAATTTCTGCAAAGGACCTGTATTGGAAATGCGAATTAAACAGCAGCAAGAAGTTTACAAAATGTTGTCATGACGTAAAATGTGATTTTGTACGGACAGGTAGGACAAGTATTTTGACTGTACGGACAGGTAGTTTTGACTGTACGGACCTGCGATACGAATTTCAGGTTCATTTAAGAATATTATTACGCCCCCTCCCCTCCCCCAGAAATAAGATACAATAAAACCTGCTTAGACGAAAACGACCAGTGATAAATTTCGTTTTATGCAGGTTATTTAAATGGAACAAAGCATAATAGCATTTTTTTTTTGGGGGGGGGGGAGGGGGGGGGGAGAGAGAGAGCTGGAACTTTTTTTTTTTCCGTTTATTTCAGAATTCCGTTATAAACAGGCTTTTACTCTATTAAAAAAATAAATTTGCTTGATGGTACTTTAAAAAAAAAATCTATATAGTAATATTTGCTTACAATTTTATTATTTCTTTTTCAGTATTACACGTTATGTTGTATTTGTGATTGATTTTTCATATAAAAATTTTAAATAAAAAATTAAATTATTGAAAAATATAATTACATTTTTAATTAAATTCATCAGTTAATTTGGAATAAAAAAGTTTTAAAGTATGAGACATACAAAAATTAACCTTTGACTTTACACAACTTTGAGACTGAACAAGAGTCGGGCCCTGGTAATTTGCACTGTCTCCACCCAGCCCTTTCTGTACGGACCTGCGATAAAAATTTCAGATTCATTTAAGAATATTATTACGGGCCCGGGCAACGCCGGGCGGGTCAGCTAGTAAAGATATAATACTCAACTATTTGAGGAGAAGGAGTTTGAAAACCACATTGTGTAGTAGGTAAATATTATTTTGGATGGATGGATGGATGGAAGTAGAGAAAAGTCAATTTCAATCACACATGTTAAATTTCAATTGAATCTCCTCCCGTTAAAATCTTGGCGAGTTGAGTTACAGGTAAGCTCCCCATTAACACCTTCACACACCCCTCTCTACAAGAGAGTTAGTGATTAATTCAACATTCTTCAAAAGAACAGAAATCAACACTTTTCCATAAAATATTATGACATTTGATATTTTGTAACATAATATTTGCTACATACAATTAACGCATAATTTAAGAACTTGACATCTTCAAATTCAACTTAATTATTCAGATTATAAATTTTTACAATTTAATATTAAAAATCTATTCATTGTGTAATCAGTAACAGTTATTATAGTTGGCATTGCAATTTAAAAAAATACTAACAATAAGTGCTGTTTGAAATGTATATAAATAAAATTATGAGGTTAATGTTAAGTAAAAGAGACAGGCAACTGGTATTAGCTAAATATAGAGTACAAGCACCAGTAGTCAGCCAGTTATACCAGAAGAAAAAAATGCCCGATCTCAAATCCCCCCCCCCCCCCCCCCAAAAAAAAAAGCAAAGTGTAAGGATTCTGAGCATTGGAAAATTGTATTTAATTTGGAACTTAAAATAAAGTTTATAAATGAGGACCCCAGAAGACAATGGGTATAAGTGACAAAATTGAACTAAGTGCACAGACGACCTGGAAATATGCTTTTTTCTTTTCAGGTAAAGAAATATAAGAAATTTTCTAATAATGTGTTGTGTTTTGGAGATCAACCACTTTTGCCGAATAATGATCAATATTGATTAATTATAAATTTAAAGAAAATTGCACTCTACTTTTTTCACATTTATTGAAATAAGAGTTCAAAGACCACTGTAAAACAAGCAGCAGTTTCTTACTTCAATTCAGTCAATTATTATTGATATTCAAATTTAACATCAATTACCTTTGAACTCAATTTACTCCAAATCGAAATTTTGTCACTTGTACCCCTTGGCTTCTGATGTCCTCAAATATTATCTCACTATGACCAACTATTGAATATCAATATCTGTGAATATCAATACACAATTTATTTACATCACTAGTATATCACCCTCCTCAAAAATGATGGAATGCTGATCTGCATTTCATTTTCATAAAACATCATACAAAAGAACAGTATAAAGATTTCGTCATTGAAAGGTTTGTATGGTAGAAAAGTACATTTTAAAAATGAGAAATGATTTCTACAAATACAGATGAAGATATATTTTTTACTCCATATTCAATTTCTGAAATAGTTCCACGATCAATAAAGGCTCCTATTCTAATCTTTAGAATTGAGAAATAAAAAATAAGTGAAAATTACATGTTGGCAGAATCATAATCTTTATCTTTAGTTTTATTAATGCAAAAATTCATTTCAAGCTACGCTTAACATCACCAGCGATAACTTTGAAACACTTTATATATGTACTTTATTCTTAACAAATAAAAATATATTCTCTATTTAATATTTAATTGTAATGAAAAAAAAAAAATATGTCATAATGCATAGTGATAAAATAAACCCAATAGACAACATTCTCATGATGCTGCAATAATTTTTTTTTTTTTTTTTTGCTTATAAAAATAAAGCACATTGCATATTTTTTTTTTTTTTTTAATAGCAATTAACTTGCAAATGAAAAACAGGGGTCGATGCAGGTTTTTATTCTTGGGGCCCATTTTGTGAAAAGTAAAAGTTATTTTTTTAAATTTTACTATATTTTTGTGAAAAATAACATTTTGTAAGGAAAGTTGAAATCCAGTTATTTAAATTCAAACGAAGAATTTATTGACAAAACTTCTTTAAATCTCCTTGCTAAAGTTTCTGTTTTTCATGAGCTGGTTTTATTTATAATTTACACATTTTAAAACAGTTTTTATGAAAAAGAATGTTACAAAGGGACCTATTTTATTAAATTTATTAGGTAGATTTCGTAAGAAATACTACCTAGTGCAGTCGTTACCATGGTGCGACTTTTGAAAAATTCCTTCATAACTTTTCATTATAGGACCCCAGGAACCCAAAACCACCCCCCACCTAAAAAGTTTATATATATATATATATATGTATGTATGTGTGTACTAAATTTTGTCCGCACGATAAAAGTCGCAATTATGCACGGATCGTCTTCAAACTCGGCAACAACTTTGAGATGGGTAATATCTCGGCGGGGATTGAAAATGGGCAAAATTGGCCCAAGGGAATGGAAATGGGGAGGGTTCAAAATTCTGAATACCGTCTTAACATGATTCTGATAAAACCAGCTCTTTCACAACAATGACAGGAAAAAATAAATATTTTTCGTTATAGCAGTTGCCAACAATTAAAAAAAAGCAATAAAATTATCACCACAACAATTGTTTTTCTAATGCAAGACTTTCACGTGAAAATTAAATTAAATAAACAGTTTGGCGAATTGAAAACAAATTGAATATTACGTCATAAGTTTTCTAGTGCAAGATTTCTGCATGAAAACTCAAAATGAAATAAATAGTTTGACGAATTAAAAAAAAATCAAAATATTGTGTCATATTAGAAATATAATGGACCTCAGCAGGTGAATATGTAACGTAATGTGAGTTTGATGAAACGTATTAAAACATGATAAAAACCCGACTATGGAAATATTAACATATTTTAACACTTTGAGATTCTGTGAATTTGCTTTAGCCATTTTTAAACCTATTCCATGTACATGCGTGTGTGTATTCGTGTATATTAGAATTTTCACAAAATGTTAACTCCCTAGAGCTCATTCTTAGTGAAGGAACTGGGTTTATCGCTAATCTTGATTTAAGTTTTGTTGGTGAATTTCGTACTTAACTTTGAAATCTACCTCCGCCTGTAGGCCCGAGCCGGTAGGGATTTTTTTGTGATGGGGTCCATTTTATTAAATCTATTTTTGTGAAGGGGCCTATTTTATTAAATAGATTTTTGTGGAAGGGCCCTAAATAGGCCCCAAATTTTGCTTGGATCGACCCCTGAAAAATCCATCCAAAGAGTCATGAGTCTGGATATTTTTCATTATTTCTTGTTTAAATTAACAATGGAAGTAATCAAATTACCATCATTTAGAAGAAATTTCATAAAAAAACCCCTTTAAAATAAAAATATAAAAATGGAAATAGTTAGTGTGGACACATCTACAAATAAACAGCTTTAATTTAAAAAAAAATAATTAGCAAAATTAGTTCAGTCAAAAGCTCGGGGCAGATGACTAAAAAGAAAAAAAAAACAGTCATGTTTCAAATATTTCAAAACCCGCCTTATCAAGAAAATTAAATTTGGGAAATCGCAAAAACATTTATCTACGTCCATTAGTTTTCATTGTAAACCAAGGTTTTACAATTCCAGAAATACAGGATAAAACAAAATATTTTGTAGATAGTGTTTTTTCGGTGCAAGTTTACCAGTAGAATAGATTGAGATTTTCAAAATTTTGAATGAGGCCAGTTTCGAAACTCACGTCCTCATATATAGACTGTGTTTCCATGGTTCCTGTGTTACAACATTTCCCTTCTTGCACTTCATCATTCCAAAAAATTAGCAGCCTTCTTGCCTCCAGTTGTAAAAAGAATGCCTTTATTCCTTTGTGTATTAAAAAATTTAGTTACATTAGTAATTTTTTTTTTCATTCCATTAAGGATTCTACATTATCTGGTTGCAATATGTTTATATTAAGATATTTATTTGGGCTATTCAGTTTTAGATTAATACTAATAGAAATTCTAACGAAAGTTTACCGTGTAGTACTTTTAAATAAAAAATGACCACTAGTTTAAAGAAAGTGGCCCTTATAAAACTGGTACCAGTGACCACTAATGAACTTTTCTAGTTCAGCAAGGGTTGGATTAGCCATCAAAAACTAGTTTTTGAGATGACATAGGTTTAAACTGTGTTTTAACCGTCCAAAACACAAATATGTACGTAAACACAGAACAAAACAGAAAAAGTTCTGTTAATATAGCATTGCTTTTGTTTGATAGTTCAATGTAGTTTAGTATACATTAAATTGTAATCAAATATGAAATTATAATTTTTTTCTTTGTTTATGTCTACATTTCCAAGTTATGTGGATTTTTCTGGTGTGGCTTTTTTTGCATACTTGGTTGAATACCTTATTTTTAAATATATATATAGATACAAGCACAATTTTTTTTTTCAAGAAACGATAATTTACACTGATTTTAAGGAGTTTCACTTATATTCATAAGCTGTGTAGGACCTCCCTTAAAATTTTTTGTCTTCAATCATATGTGAAACCTTGGTAGTGATCAGGAAGAAAATTAGCAGACGAGACATCTAGTTGTAAATCAGAGAGTACAGAAAACACCCCTCATCATCGTTCTTTTGGAAACTTCTAGGATAGATGTGCCAGTAAGTAATGTGATTTATTCCTGTTATTTCAATTTATTTTGATTCATAATGGAAAATGTTACTACGAGATTGATTTTAGATCGATGCTATACAAATACAATACTATAAAAACTAGAATCTAATAATTATAATTGTTAATTGAAAAACGTTGGCTTTTAGCTAAATGCTTTAAATTGGATTTTGGCTTAACAAAAATCTGGTAGCATTAACATCTACTCTATGAAAAGGTGCGTTCCCACAAATATTTTTTTTTCCAACTACAGCACTGTGCATTTATCCAGTTTTATTTAGAATTTATTGATTAAATTTTTCTAACTCTGCTAAATAATTCTTTTGATACTATTTTATTAAATCTAGGTTTTTGACACGACGGTTTCAACCATTACATGTCAAAAATTCAACCCTTTACTTTTAAAGTATAAATATAACCTTTTGGTGCTGAAGAAGGATAGTTCCTGATATCTAGTAAAATAGCATAAAAATAATAGATACATAATTTTTTTTTAATACTTTAAAGACAAAAAAATAGAATAGATTACACAAATACACGGACAGCATATTTTATACACCAGTGGTAACTTATCAATAAAAATATTGAGCCCCACCAGTGGCCAAGAGGTTATGCTCTCGAAGCTGGTAGACGGGGAGGTGCAGGATTCGAACACAATTGTACCCGTCAGCCTAATTGTTTGGAGTTTCCGTGGATTTCTTTGAACCATGGATTTCCATGCGTAAATATGGGTTAGGTTCCCTTAGAAAGAACCCCCACAAAGGGCACTCCCCCCTCGGTCTATATCCCTCGAGTAGATAATTGACCGTCAAATCAAAATTCAACCCAATAGAAATATTGAAACAGTAGTAAGCATTCCAAACTTCAACCTTAAACATTGGTTGGACGTTAATGGAACTTTGAGAAGAGAATATATTACTGTATATACTCGTGAATGAGTCGAAAAATTTTAGACAAAATTTAGGAGTTGAAAATGGTGGTTCGACTTATATATAAAATAAAAATTCTCAGATAATCAGCGAACGGGTAAGTCTTTTAAGTTATCACGTGAGAGATAAAAGCGAACGGTCATTTCCCTGTGATTGGCAAAAAAAGCTCAACAATAATGTCCCTGTAATTGTTCCGCATCTATTTTCTCTTGGGACAGAATTCCCACCAATACAGGGACATTCCTTTTAACATTTTAATACCCTTTTTAAAAAGAGTTCAACATGAGAATGCTTCTAGATATCGCTCTTAAAAGTCTTAAAATACAAAGTAGTACTACATTTTAGTAGTCTAAGAAGTTGTTTACCCTTGTAAATGAGGCTTGAATAGATTTTTAAAAGAATTTTTTCTTTTTAAGTATTACTGAATTGATGTGAATAGGTTTCAAAATAGTTTAAGGTTCTTTGGTTTTACATAATTATACAGTTTTAAACGTTGAATTAAAAAAAAAAAAAAAAAAAAGTCTGATTAGAAATGTAAAAATGTTTACCAATTTCATGTCATGAAAATTTATTAATTTTTCTTATCCTCGATTGCAAATCATTTTTCAACATACTACCAGGAATGCGGTTAGACTTATACACGAAAATTCAATTTTTTTTTCAAAATTTTGCTTAAGAATTGGGAGGGTGGGGAACTTATAATACACGAGTATATACGATAAGCACAAATGTTAATCACATAACTATTGCAGAATTCACAACTGAAAAAAAAAAAAAAAAAAAAAAAACATAACTTCAATATTTGGAAAAATACTGATTCACTTCAATAATATAATGCACTTCAATATATGATGCACTTCAATAACACTAGTCAAATATATTTGGAATACAAAGGAAGAACTTCCTGAATTTCTCAACCAGACCATCTAAAAACAGAAATTTAAAAATAATACAATAATAGAGAACAATAAAGAATTAAATTTATTATTAACATCTTTATGAATTACAAAATTTATGACATTATCAAACATACCACAGGGCTTGAAATTCAAATTTTCCCAGGAGGGGAGTCTCCCTCCCAACATTTATAAATAGGGGGGAGTGGGAGGGGCCAAAAAATATCTCTAAAGCCCTCTATTTTCTTAAGTGCAACTTCAAGATAATACAGACATGACAAAATACCATTGAAATAAATTAAATCCAATGTATATCCAAAATGTTTATTTTTATTAAAAAATAAAGGAAAATAATCAAGTTTTATGTATACCACATCTATTTTTTAACTTTTTATTATTATTTTTTTAAATAATCAAATATATGATTATGGGCACTTAACAATTGGATTGTTAAATGAATTTCTGAACTTAGATTTTATTCAATTTTAGATGATTTTTTTTTTTTTTTTTTTAGAAAACTTTGCAAAATCTGACGTGTTTTCATTATTAACTACTCACATAAACAATACATATCATATCGGCGATATGGTATTGTGAACATGGTCACTTCCCCAGAAGCAGAATTTTCTGTGTCCATCTGTAGCAAATAAATTTTATCTGTGACAAGACAATGCTGAAGCAAGCTACTATTATAAACACTTATAATAACCATAAAATAACCAAAAATTGCATTTTACAAAGAAAATCTAATAAAACACAATAACTCTTAAAACAAAGTAAATTTTTAATGATTTTTTTAAGCCCGGTATTTATTGTTAAGCTGGTAGATTAATCATAAAATAATCTGCTGCCGTGCCATACAGTTTCTGCTATCGGGGTCACTCCTGAACAAGATTGTTTTATTATATCCTTAATGGAATTAAAATTAAAACTGGAATCCCTAGTATTTTCATTAATTGACCTAGGTTCTATGAATTGATACTTTAAACCCAGGCCCAAAGTTTAAAAAAGAAAACCATCAATTCATTTCTTCTATTACACAAAAAATGCTTGATTTTAAAAAGTCCTAATTTTAGTGAATTGCCAAGATCAACTAGAAGTTTGTTATTTCTAAATACATTTCTTTGGAGTTCCCAATTTTTTTTTCCACACTACATTTTTTTCTGCACTACATGATCTAATCTCAAATTTTGTTTAGCGCCAAGTCTATCCCTATTTGATAAGATGCAACATTACATTTGGTGGACGTTACTGCCCTTTCAGTTATTTCCTTTTCGGTCACGGGAAATGAAATCTTGAAGTATGTAAATCGGTCATAGAAGAAAATTGTGGATTCTGCCAATCCTTCAAGGGATAAAATAACGTGAAGTTCACCAATCAGTCATGGAAAAATATCACGGAATTCGTCAATCAGTCACTGGAAAATATCGTGAAATTAGTTGGTAGCAGAGAAAAATCGTGAATATCGTCAATATGTCACAAGAACAAACAAGGGAATTCGCCAATCGGTCGCAAAATGAAATCTCAAAATCCGTCGATCAGTTTCGGGAGGGGGGGATCTATTTCTTCAATGAGTTGCAGGAGAAAAAAACTAACTTTGCTAATCGGCCACAGGAAAATATAGCAAAATTTGGCAATTGGTCTCAGGAAAGTATTATAAAATTTTAGTTGGTCAAGGACAAAAACTCTAAATTCGCCAGTTGGCCGCGGGAAAATATCATGGAAAAAATGTCGTCAAACAGTTGCTGGAAAATTTCACAGAATTCATCATTCAGCAAAGGAAAAATATTGCGAAATTTGTAGATTGGTCATGGGAAAGTATTGCAAAGTTCATCAATGTGTTGTGGGAAAATATCGTGAATTTGTTCTGGTTGCAGAAAAGAATCAAGAAAATTTTTAGTCGGAAACAAGGAAAAAATTGTGAATTTTGTCAATATGTCGCAAGAACAAACGAAAATTTGTCAATCGGTCATGGAATGAAATTGCGAAATTCATCTATTGGTTTCAGGAAAAAATCAATAACTCGTCGATCTGTCGCGGGGGTAGGGGGGGGGGGGGGATTTGCTAAGCATTGATCAATGAAAAAAATCATGAAACTCGTCAGTCTTTGCAGGAAAATATCACAGAATCTGCCAATCAGTTGCGGTAAAATATCGTACAAATCTCTTAAGGCTGTTACTAATGATGAGCTAGAAGCGGCTAGGAGTCGTCTGGTAGCTTCATCGCCCCGAGCCCTCCCTTCCCAGTTTTCGGTGTCTTTAATTTGTGTAATTTCCCTTTTAAATTAGTCCGGTTTCAATTTTTGATTTTTTTTTTCAACGTTGCTTTTCCTAGAGAGTGTTTCACTCGGGACGTGGCTGGGGACCTAGGAATCTTGCTTCCACAAGAGTCGAACTAGAGTAGAAGAATAAAGAGCTGCGGACAAAGAGAGGCCGCTCGCCGCGGCAGTCGACCCCCCCACCCACCCCCGAGCCCAACCCTTCCCGCTTTTCGGTGTCTTTAATTTGCGTAATTTCCCTTTTAAATTTGTCCAGTTTCATATTTTCAATTTTTTTTTTTTTTTTTTTTTTTTTTTTTAACGTTGCTTTTGCTATAGAGTCTTTTACTCGGGACGTGGTCGGGGACCTACCAATCTTGCTTCCGCAAAAGAGTCAGACTAGAGTAGAAGAATAAAGGGCTGCGGACGAAGATGGGCTGCTCGCCGCGGCGGTTGAGCTCAAAGTAGCTTGGAGTCTTTCGGTAGCTTCATCGCCCCGAGCCCAACTCTTCCCGCTTTTCGGTGTCTTTAATTTGTGTAATTTCCCTTTTAAATTTGTCCGGTTTCAATTTTCAATTTTTTTTTTTAACGTTGCTTTTGCTATAGAGTCTTTCACTCGGGACGTGGTCGGGGACCTACGAATCTTGCTTCCGCAAAAGAGTCAGACTAGAGTAGAAGAATAAAGGGCTGCGGACGAAGATGGGCCGCTCGCCGCGGCGGTTGAGCTCGAAGTAGCTTGGAGTCTTTCGGTAGCTTCATCGCCCCGAGCCCAACTCTTCCCGCTTTTCGGTGTCTTTAATTTGTGTAATTCCCCTTTTAAATTTGTCCGGTTTCAATTTTCTTTTTTTTTTTTTTTTTTTTTTTAACGTTGCTTTTGCTATAGAGTCTTTCACAAAAGAGTCGGACTAGAGTAGAAGAATAAAGAGCTGCGGACAAAGAGAGGCCGCGGCAGTCGACCCCCCACCCACCCCCGAGCCCAACACTTCCCGCTTTTCGGTGTCTTAAGTTTGTGTAATTTCCCTTTTAAATTTGTCCGGTTTCAATTTTCAATTTTTTTTTTTTTAAACGTTGCTTTTGCTATAGTCTTTCACTCGGGACGTGGTCAGGGACCTACGAATCTTGCTTCCGCAAAAGAGTCAGACTAGAGTAGAAGAATAAAGGGCTGCAGACGAAGATGGGCCGCTCGCCACGGTGTTTGAGCTCGACGTAGCTGGGAGTCGTTTGGTTGCTTCATCGCACCGATCCCAGCCCTTCCCACTTTTCAGTGTCTTTAATTTGTGTAATTTCCCTTTTAATGTCCGGTTTCAATTTTTGATTTAACGTTGCTTTTGCTAGAGAGTCTTTCACTCGGGAAGTGGCCGGGGACCTACGAATCTTGCTTCCGCAAAAAGTCGGACTAGAGTAGAAGAATAAAGGGCTGCAGACGAAGATGGGCCGCTCGCTGTGGCGGCGAGCGGTCCAGCTACTTCGTGTGTATTATTTTAAGGCTGTTCTCAACTGCTCTGCTCAACAACCGCAAAACGTTTTGACACATTTACAAATTCATTTTTGAATGGAAAGATGTAAAATGGGAAAGCCTGACCCTGGAAGCGATTTGGAATCTAACTGTGTTTTCCATTTTTTAGTCAATCAATTACCTATTGAGTTATAAGCGATTTTGATCATGTGACAAACACGTTTTTTCCCCTTTTCTCGAGCGGTTTTTCTCCTTTCACCTGGAAATTCAGTTCAAAACGTCCACTTTGACACTATTTTCTGAAAGATCTATTGCATTTGCAAAAAAAAAAAAAAAAAAAAATGGAAAAAAACAGCTTGATGACATAGTTTCTGAACAACAACACCTGCTAGTTTCGTGCATTTCCAAACAAAAATGAATTAAAACTTAAAAAGTAGCCCTTTTGGATTTGAGAACAGTCTTAAGACGGCCGCAGAAAAGATCCGTGAAATTTTTCAATTGGATGCAAGGGAAAAATACTGAATTTCGTCAGTCGCTCGAGGGAGAATATGGAATTCGTCAGTCATTCGGAAAGAAAAATCACGAAATTTTTCAGTTGGACACAATGACAACAATTGCGAATTTCATCAATATGTCGTAAGTAGTTAAATTCGCCAATCGCCCCTGAAAAAAAAAAAACAAAATTTGTCAATTGGTTGCAGAAGAAAAAACAAATTGTGAAATCCGTCAATTGTTCCCGGAGAAAAATCAAGAAAATTTTCAGTCAAATGCAGAAAAACTATGGTGAATTTTGCCAATTTGTAGTAACAAGAAATGTTAAATTTGCTGATTGATCGCGGTAAATGTCACGAAATTTGTGTCAGTCGCCAGTCTTATCGTCGTTCAAATCTGCCATTTTTGGACGATAATCCAGCCATCCCACTTTGTACCATATTTACTGGTACCAAATGATTGGAAAAAAAGTATTTATAAAATTTGATTAGGGTTGTTCATCTACATATCAAAACGGACCCAAACTTTGCTTTTTTTCAATAACAATTCCCAAGTTTGACACAATAAATAGATTCTGCACATCTGCACCCTTCAATTTTCAACAGAAATCCACGTTCAAAACATTTGTATAAAAGAGAGATTCAAGGGAGGTGGATGGTGGGGGGGGGGGGGGGGGGAATTCACAATGAGCAAATGGTAAATACATAAATAGAGATTACATTTTTTCAAACGGTAAAGCAAAAATTAATTTTTAAAAATAAGTAAATTGCGAAAGCACAACCATAAAAAAAAATTTAGCCATAAATCAGGGTTGGCAAGTTTTTGACATGTGACGGTTTAAACCGATTTTAACCATGATTAAAACCGTCGTGTCAAAAACCTTTCTGTCAAAAATGTCAAAAACCTAGTTTTAATAAAAATAATACCAAAAGAATTATTTAGCAGAGTTAGATAGGCTTTAAACAATACATTCTAAGTAAAACTGCATAAATACATTAAAACTGAGGGGTATAATCTGCAGAAATACATTCTTGAAACCTATTTGCATAGAATATGGTAAACTGCAAATTGATTGTTGCATGATTTTTTTTTAAACTTGTGAATAAAAATTACCTAACTCTTATTTAATGATTTAGTTTATCATTAATGTATGTCTTTAAGATGAACAGTTAATAAATCCTTAATTATTTGTAATAATTAAAATTAGATAGGTTTAATCTAAATTTTGCAGAGATAAATAAATTGTTTAGATATTTTCATTTTTTTGTGGCTAGAAGCACAGAGTAATCTATCACAATTGGTATCTAATGAGCGTATTTACTTTCCTTAAGATAGAGCAAATTAAAAGATTCCCTTCCAGTACAAAACAGTATTGGTATTGCAACAAAACCAATTTTTCTTACTTTCCCCGTATTATGTTCTTATGGATGGGGCTGTTTAAGGAGCTACCTTCACTAATGTGAAAACACCGGCCTGCTAATGTTAATCCTACAGGAGAATTTCTTTTTAAATATCTTGTTTGAAATTTCATAATTTTTAATGGTTTTTTTTCAAAGTAGAAATGAAAACCCCCACTCAATAATGTCAAATCTATGGTAGAAATTTTGTTTAATATTTCCATATTTTTAAATGTTTTTTGCATTGGATATCTAGTGTCGATTTCTACAAAGGCCGTTTTTTAATGTTTCGATTTCGCTTGAAGTTATTATTTTTTTTTTTTATTATTATTAGGATACTTTCACTTTTTGAACAGGTTACAAACTAAGTTAAGCATTTTTTTCCCCTTATTGGTATGGCAAATTATTCATTTGTCCCTAATTTTAGGAGATATTCCACAAATAAGATAATTTCATCAGTAAGAGGTGATTGTGATTATCAGTCACTAAAAAAAATTAATATTGGCATAAAAGGATCAAAATATCATATTTTATCATTTTATCCTAACATTTCATTCTTTTCTCATTTGTAAAATAAATGTTATTTTTATTGTTCTGTGTTTGTACTAAATGAGGAAAAAAAAATGCTGCAGAGAAAATATTTCTGTTAAAGACTGTATATAGGGTAGATGTGCCAGTAATAAACACCCTTAAGGAATTTCTTCAAAAATTGTTTTTTAATTAAGGGTGTATTCGAAAAATATTTCCAACTTCAACAGCTCGAAATTTTCTGAGACATTCCCAGACTCATTTTTAAAAGTAAATTCATGAAACTTGCTAAGGGGATTTTTGAATAGATGTATAAGAGGCTGTGTGATTTCATTTTCTGCTCAGTTAATTAAAATTTGATCTTTAAACAATTATTTTCTCAGTATGACCATTTTTTTTCATTCTCAGATCTCGTGTTTCGAAAAATTCGGTTAAAAACGCCAACTTTGACAGCATTTTTGGCAATATTTTCTGCATTTATCAAAAAATCGACAAGCACGGCACATTATGTAGTTTCTAAATAAAAGAATTTGCCAGTTTGATGCGTTTGAGAGCAAAATGAATTTAAAAATAAATCAGAAAATAAGCAGTTTTGATTGGAATGCACCCTTAATAGTTATAATTATTATATTCTAGTTTTTTCAATATTATATTAAACTATCAAAAATATTTAATATAATCTATTTTTATGGTATCATGATTGATTTCATTTATGGCTTATTATTACAAAAAGTTTGTCTATATATATACATTTTTAAAAATAAGAAATGCAACCAAGTATGCTGAAAAGCCACAACAAAAATACATATAAAAAATTTGGGCAATTTAGTCATAAACAAAGAAATAAATTATAATTTAATATTTGATTAGAGTAAAATAAATGCTAAAACTAAAGTGCACAATCATTAAATAAAAGCAATGTTATATCTTGCTATAATAGCAATTTTTTTTGTTGTTGTCCTGACCATATTTAAATATTGGTGTTTTTGACGGTTAAAACCGCTTAAAACGCGGTTTAAACCTATGTCATGTCAAAAACTGGTTTTTGACGGCTTAAACCCAACCCTGCCATAAATGTATAAAAATACTGAGATTACAAAATCAAAATAATGAAAATATTTGTTTTTTAAAATATAAATTGTAAATTATTTCAAAAATAAGGCTTGGTTTTTAATCCAATACATAAAAATATTGGAAATATCAAAATGAATACTAAATAAATCACATTTTAAAAGATAAATTGATAAATTACTAGTTTTAAAAATAGGTTTTTTAAAGCATACAAAATTTTACAAGATGCTAATTTAACACAAAAAGAAAAATAGTATACATAAATATTCTAACAAAAAAAAATGTTGAACTATCAAAATAAAGCAACAATTTATATTTTAAGATAAATTGTTAAATTATTTTCAAAAATAGGATTATAAAAGCATGACAATTTAATAAAAAATGCTTCCACAATAATTTAGCACTAGTAAAAAAAAGATAAACATACACATTCTAATAAAAAAATATTGAAAATATCAAAATAAAGCAAATAAAATCAAAATAATAAAAGTTGGTACAATCTGGTATAAAAACATGTGCAGCTCAATCTTTTTTTTTTTTTTTACAAATAATATTTGGAATGCCGATTTCTATTGAAAATTCCTTTATTGGGATTTTCTTTCTTTTTTCGTTTAATCTCTGTATTTTCAAAAAAATTTAATCCTAAAGTTGCAATAAATGACCACTCAGTAAATTAGTTCATATCACAATTCACCGAACAGTGTCACGAGGACACTTCGTTCTCGGAAAGTCACCGACCCGGAAGACCTGTGGTTGCCAGAACACTACAGCCATCAGGATTGAGTATCGCCCACAAAAACTGGCAAAAAAAAAAAAAAAAAAAAAAAAAAAAAGGCAGTCCTCTCAGGACATAATCAAGGATAGCCAAAACTTACAAAATACATCTACTGATAGAGCAGAAAAAATTTGTAAATTCCATCCTTTGGTTGTGGGTATCATGAAATTTGTCAACTGGTCATATGAAAAAAGTATTTTTAAAAAATCTTCAGTCAGTTGGGGAAAAAAATCTCGAAATTCTGGTTGTACAGAAAACACAGGGAAATTCATCCACCGAGTGTACGTGAAAAAAAGGTTGCGGCAATCAGTAGCAAGAGAAAAAAAAAAGGGAATTTCACCAATCAGTAGAAATAAAATATCACAAAATTTGTCAGTCGATTACAGAAATAAAGTTCTGAAAATCATCTTTCAGTCGTTGAAAAAAATAGTGAAATTCACCAGTCAATCATTTTTAAAAAAACGAGAAATCCATGTTACCTGGCTTAAAATACTGCAAAATTTGTCAGTTGTTGAATGAAAAAATTGAAATTTGCGAGTCAATCATGAGAAAAAAAAATACAAAATTCTTCTGTCTGTTGCAGGGGGAAAAAAAAAAGTGAAATTCTCAATCAGTCGCAGAAAAAATAACGAGAAATTTGTCAGTCGATTGTGATGAGGAAAAGGGGGTAGGGGGGGAATCCTGAAATTCCAACAGTCACAAAATTCTATTGATAAAGGTGACAAACAAATATGTTCAGAATATTTTTTTAAACAAAGTACAAGAATGTCCTTTTTGAGATCTGTGTGCCCTTTTTATAAAAAATTCTGCCTGGTGACCTACCCCTAGAGTTAACACTATATAACATACGGTACTTTTCGATTAGCCAGACGCCAGTATTATATATACATATATATATTGTATATATACATACATATGTATATATAAATGCATATATATGTGTGTATATATATATTATATATGTACATATATATATACACATATGTATATATATATATACATAAATGTATATATACTTATATGTATATATAACACTGGCGCCCGGCTAACCGAAAAGTACCTAATATACATATAGTATAGGTAAAAATATAATATATTCAATGATACAGTGTATATGCATTGCATATTGTTTATATGCATTTTAGTGGACAAACTGCAGTAAATAAAACTATCAATGTTAAAAAATATTAATATCAATTATTGCTGAAAGCAGCCTATTTGATATTATTTACTTAATAAATGTTTACAAAATGACTTTTCTATTATTTTGGTTTGCTGTTATATTTTTAATGATTTTATGAATTTATTAAATAATCATTTTTAACATGTTTGGCGACTGACAATAATATAAACAAAATCGACAATTGACAACCATTTTTTGAAATCTATTTACTTGGCCCAGTTAACAGGTAAGTCCCTGCATTATAACAAATTATTTAAACATCTATAAACAGGGGAAAGCAATCACATCATTCTACTCGCCACTGGCGAATGGATTTTCTGACTAGGCAAGTGAATTTTTAGGCAAATTTATAAATTGCAGGGTAGAGTTTGGTAGAACAAAAAATTGTTTATATTTTGCATTTCTGCTAATTTCCAAAATGTAAACATAGTATTAAGTTCTACTCCACACTAAACTTTTATCTGTTGCATAAATTTCTTAGGTTTATATGAAAGGGGGGGGGGGGGAAAGAAGAAACATAGAAAAAAAAAAGAAAATTTTAATATGAAACTTCATTGTATAGTAATGAATTATATTTGCAATTGTGAAATTTTGTCCTAACTTTTTTCAACTGTACATTGCATCTAGCTGGCTGGTAAAATAAATCCTTTACTGGTAAGAGATGTGTTTGTCGTTTGCAAAATGAATTAGCTTTTTTTTTTTTTTTTCCCCAAGCGTGCTAAAATGCCATTTTTGAAAATGATCGCTATTCTGAAACTCATGATTACTTTTAAAACTAAAGTGATTTTATTAAACAATTTTTCTTCGCAGTTTTGTAGTGTCATGATCGATTTCAATAACGGCATTTCCAGCGCATTACATATAAAAACAATTGAGAATTTAAATCATGTTATCAACAAAACAGGCCCCTTCAGAGGATCGCCGATAAAAAAATACTTTTCATTGATTATTTCTATTAAAATGTTTAATATTTAAACAAAATAAACTCACCATAACGGAAAAATTTAATAGAAGGATTTAAAGAAATTATTGGCGATTTGTTTCGACTTTGAGAAACTGCATTTCATTTTTCGTGACAAAATGTTTCCAAAAAATAAATAAATAAATAAATTATAAATTTCATAAAAATAACTTTTATTTTTCACAAAATGGGCCTCAAGAAAAAAAACCTGTATCGACACATGATTACGAATTTATCAGACTATTGTTTTGACGATTGCTTGTTTGTTTACATAATATTTTCAAAACGTGTAACATGCGTGTAATGTTGGCATTTTTGCCACTGACATCTACGAATTATTTAAAATTTCTATTCAATGACAAATAGTAAAAAAATAGAGTACTAGTAAAGCACTTACCTTTCACATTTACAGCGAGAAAACCACATGCTTACCAGGTGCCGTTCGATCCAAAACACAGCGGCCGCCGCCATTGAAATTTCCCCGATTTCATCTTACTGTTGCCACTCTTCACTATGATAAAGTTATACGAGTAACATGGCACAAAAGGGATAGGAAACCAGTGGCGCATTAGCAAATCATACTATCCGTGGTGTCAAATGATTACCGCCCGGCGCACATATTAGTGGCATGTTAAACAATCAACATATGTCGGATAGTTCATGGATAACAGTATTTAACGCTTTTGCAGGGCCACGATTTTCTATCGTCTGTCATACATTCTACTGGCACCACTTATACGATATAACTTTATTTTGCCATTAAATACATATCGCAATGTTACATAAAAATTGATGTACTTGACAATCATGATAAATTTGACATCCATTGGTGACTTTCCTGGCAAATCTGTGTTTGCTGGGTAGTACATACAATGTCTCGACCGAGTTCGTTGGCCAACATCATCCGTCATATTGTTTCAAAATGGCGGCTATTTAAATTAAAAAAAAAAAAAAAAAAAAAAAAAAAACTTTGAAATGTGGTACCAAAAATTTTAAAATTAAAAAATATTTTTTTCTTATGTGTTTGACCTTGATAAAAAGATTCCGAAGCAGTTTTTGTTTCGTTTATATCTTAAAAAATGACTGAGTTATAGCACTTTGAAATTCTAGCGTGGCTGACATTTTGAAATGACCTGATTTTTGTCAGGCGATAACAGGCGTATTTATAAACCAATTTAGATGCACCTTGGTGTATACATAGTACATACCAATGTCCTGACCGAGTTCGTTCGCCAGCTTCATCCGCCGTCTTGTTTCAAAATGGCGGCCATTTAAAAAAATTAAAAAATATTAAAATTTAAAATGAGGTACCAAGAAATTAGAAAATGTAAAATATTTTTTTTTTGTATGTGTTTGACCTTAATACAAAGATTCCGGAACAGTTTTTATTTCGTCTACATCTAAAAAAAAAATGGCTGAGTTATAGCATTTTGAATTTCTATTGTGGCTAATATTTTGAAACGACCTGTCACGCAACGATATTTGTCACGCAATAACAGGCGTATTTATGAACCGATTTGGATGTAACTTGGTGTGTACATAGTATATACCAATGTATCGACCAAGTTCGTTGGCCAGCTTCATTCGCGATCTTGTTTCAAAAGGGCTGCCATTTAAAAAAAAATTTAAATTTAAAATTTAAAAAGAGGTATCAAAAAATTGGAAAATAAAAAAGATTTTTCTATGTGTTTGACCTTGATACAATGATTCCGGAGCAGTTTTTGTTTCGTCTATATCTTGAAAAATGGTTGAATTATAACACTTTGAATTTCTAGCATGACTTACATTTTGAAATGATCTGATATTTGTCACACGATAACACGCGTATTTATTAACCTATTTCAATGTAAGAAGGCATGTGGATAGTGTATAGTAATGTCTTGCCCAAGTTCGCTGGCTAGCTTTATCAGCCATCTTGTTTCAAAATGGCGGCCAGTAAATAAAAAAAAAATTATATTTAATGTAAGGTGCAAAAAAATTAGAAATTGAAAAAGGTTTCTTTTTTAAGTATTTGACCTTTATATAAGGATTCCGGAGCATTTTTTGTTTTGTCTTTATCTTAAAAAATGGCTCGGATATAGCAGTTTGAATTTCTAATATGGGTGACATTTTGAAAAATCTGATTTTTTGCTTGCGACAGCACTCGTATATATCAACCGATTCCGATGTGAGTGAGCATGTGCACAGTAATTACTAAGGTCTCGACTAAGTTCACTGGTTAGCCTCATCCACCATGTTGTCTTAAAATGGCAGGCACTTCAAGATATCGCCGAATTTGGCAACCAAATATAAGTTACTTTAAATAAAAGTAGCTTGGATAAAGCTGACTAATTTCGCTAAATTCTCATTAATAATGATTTAGTATTAATAAAAATTAGTATTGAATCTCCTATAATCGGTTTACACTAAATTGAGCTTTGTGTGTTTGAATAATATAAGCTGGCTTTTTAAAAATAAGGAATATGAAAGCTAACTCTTCCTCCCGGCACTGACCGGAAGGACTTTTAGGTAGATTACGTATGAAATACTACCTATTGGGATCGTTCCTATGATGGAATTTCTGAAAACTTTTTGCAGATCTACACCGATCATGACCCCTAGAACCTAAAACCACCCTCAGTAAAAAACTTTATATCTATCTATCTATCTATCTGCCTATCTATATATATCACTTTCTTCTGGACACGATAACTTTCGTAATTCTGCACCAATCTCTTCCAAACTGATACATAAAATCAATGGGCATAAGATCTCGGTCAAGTTCGTCAATGAGCAAAATTGGACCAAGGGGATGGAAATAGGGAGGGGTTTTGTGAAAACCAAAAACCCCCCATAACTTCTTAATTTTTGTACATATCAAATCAGTTTAAAGTTTTTATTACTTCTAAAAATAGGGCCAAAATTTTATGTATCACTGATTTTTGATAAAGTTACAAATGGGCTCAAGGGGCGCAAAAAATAGGGTTTTTGGGAGATAAAAATTCATAACTTCGTCAATTCTCAAGCTATCAATTCTAATTAATTTTATTAGAAATCTTCTTAATATTATCTACAACTTTTATATTCACAAAATTTTGATAGAACCAATTCGTACTAAAAAAAAAAAAAAAATAAATAAAAATAAAAATAAAAACGAAAACAAAAAGGGGATTTGAAGAAGAAAAAAAACCATAACTCCGTCAATTCAAAAGATATAAAATCCCCATGAATTTATCATATATCTTCTTAATATTGTCTACAACATCTATATAGACAAGTTTTGGATAGGACCAATTCTTACAGCAAAAACAAATTAAAAATTCATAGCGGTTGAAGAAAAAAATCATCTTATTAAGGGTGTATTCAAATCTAAACTGCTTATTTTCTGACTCATTTTATAATTCATTTTTGCTCTCAAAGGCTTCCAATTGGTACGTTTTCTTACTCAGAAACTATATAATGTACCGTAATGGTCGATTTTTTGATAGAGGCAGAATATATTTTTAAAAATGCAGTTAAAGTAGGCATTTTGAACCGAATTTCCCGAAGCGGATTGTGTTGGAAAAATCATTGCATTAAGGATGCACTCAAATCCAAACTGCTTATTTTCTGACTCATTTTTAAATTCATTTTTGCTCTCAAACGCATTTAATTGGTAGATTCGCTTATTCAGAAACTATATAATGTACCGCAATGATCGTTTTTATGATAGAGGCAGAATATATTTCAAAAAATGATGTCAAAGTGGGCATTTTGAACGGAATTTCCCGAAGCAATTGTGTTATCACTTTCTTCTGGACATAATAACTTCCGCAATTCTGCACAAATCTCTTCCAAACTGATACATAAAATCAAGGGACATAAAATCTCGGCCAAGTTCGTTAATGGACAAAATCGGACCAAGGGGATGGAAATATTGAGGGGTTTTGTGAAAACAGAAAAATCCCATATCTTCTTAATTTTTGTACATATCAAATCAGTTTAAAGTTTTTATTACTTCTAAAAATAGGGCCAAAATTTTATGTATCACAGATTTTTGATAAAGTTAAAAATGGGCTCAAGGGGCGCAAAAAATAGGGTTTTTGGGAAAAAAAAAATTCATAACTTCGTCAATTCTCAAGATATCAATTCCAATTAATTTTATTATAAATCTCTTTAATATTATCTACAACGTTTATATTCACAAGTTTTTGATAGGACCAATTCGTACCGCAAAAAAAAAAAAAAATTAAAAACGAAAACAAAAAGGGTGTTTGAAGAAGTAAAAAATCCATAACTCCGTCAATTCAAAAGATATAAAATCCCCATGAATTTATCATATATCTTCTTAATATTGTCTACAACATCTATATCGACAAGTTTTGGATAGGACCAATTCTTACAGCAAAAACAAATTAAAAATACATAGCGGTTGAAGAAAAAAAATCATCTAAGTAAGGGTGTATTCAAATCCAAACTGCGTATTTTCTGACTCATTTTACAATACATTTTTGCTCTCACAGGCTTTCAATTGGTACGTTTTCTTACGCAGAAACTATATAATGTACCGTAATGGTCGATGTTTTGATAGAGGCAGAATATATTTTTTTAAATGCTGTTAAAAGGGCATTTTGAACCGAATTTACCGAAGCGGATTGTGTTGGAAAAATCATTGTATTAAGGATGCACTCAAATCCAAACTGCTTATTTTCTGACTCATTTTTAAATTCATTTTTGCTCTCAAACGCATTTAATTGGTAGATTCTCTTATTCAGAAACTGTATAATGTACAGTAATGACCGAATTTTTTGATAGAGGCAGAATATATTTAGAAAAATTATGTCAAAGTGGGAATTTTGAACAGAATTTCCCGAAGCAATTGTGTTAGAAACGAAAAATATTACCCTACTGAGAAAATAATTGTTTATTAATCAAGTTTTAATTAATTGAAGGAAAAATAAAAACACAGGTCGCTTATAAATCTTTTCAAAAATCACGTCAGCATGTTTCATATTTTATTCTATTTTTTTCTTTTTAAATGAATCTGAAAATGTGCCAGAAAATTTGGAGTATTTGAGCATGGAAAAATATTTTTTTTAATATCGCCTTAACGTGATTCTGATAAAACCAGGTATTTTATAAAAAGGAAATAAAAACTCGTCAAAAGCAGATAGATAAAACTGTTAATGTGGATTTATATCTAATAATGATTTAATTTTTGTTGGTGAAATTAGTATACTTAACTTCGAAATCTACCTCTGCCTGTAGGCCGGGCCGGCAGGGATTTTTTTATTTTAAGTGTATTCAAAGGACAGCTTGATAATTAAATCGATTGTTTTTTCAAATTTTTTTCGGATCTCCATCAAAAAAGTTTCATTAAGTTTTTTTTCTAATTTCCATAAAATGAATAAGAATAACCAATCGAGAAATTTGAACAGCTAATACATATTAAGAGGAAAAAAAAATTCTTAAAAATATATAGCATTTGTGCACTATTAAAATAGACAAAGGTTTCTTTATCTACGAAAATATAATATAATTAGAAAGATAGCCCGTCAAAATGGACGAAAAATGAGATATAAAGATATATAGAACACTGTCAAAAAAAAAAAAAAATACGGAAATTGTACTGGCAATCGAGACGCCAGTATTATTTCCGTATTTTAACAAAAATTTTCCCCCGTAAATTCCAGAAAAGCGGAATTTTTTCTGTAATTTACGGGGAAAAATTTCCATTAAAATACTGGTGTCTCGATTGCCAGTACAATTTCCGTATTTTAGATCGTTTTTTTTACAGTGACAAACACATGTGCAAGAATATGAGTTTTTCTCTCTTGTTCCGCAGTGACAGATGATGAAAAAAAAAAACATATTTAGAAAACGAAACACATTTATGAAAAACTATGTACAGTAGAAGACTGCTAATCCGCACAGCTTGGTTCCAAGTGTTGTGCGGATTTGAGGCTTTTATTACAGGTCATGTCTATTTAATCTTTGTTTACATTTTTTAAATTCATATTTAGGACAATTTAGATTGTTAATTCTTAAAAGTAAATAATTACACACTCAAACATATAAATAAGGTAAAAACTATTTTGAAAAAAAAAATTAAATATGGCATCAATGGTCTCTTTTAAGATATTTGGTTTTTGTTGTTGACGTTTATCTTCCAGTCTACAAACAGTGATAAGTTCTTGCTAAGTTACAAAACTTTCTTGCTTTAAAAAATGTAAATATCTCTTTTTCTAATGCCATCCTGATAGGCTCAGGTGAATTTTCTTTAGTTGAGAACTTAGCGATTTGTTCATCCGTAGATGTTTTGTGTCGCTCTCTATTATTACAAATGTGTACTGAAGTTTTTATTTATATTTCAGGGTGTTATAAAAATAATCCTAATATTATTATTAATATAAGTCTTTGAAATGTTTCAAATTTCTAATCATGATTTAATGGGGGGGGGGGGAGGGGACTAAAATCATTAGTAAGTTTTATATGAAAGAATCTGGTAAACATTGTTAACAAAAGAATTAGGAAATTTTGAAAATAAAGGACAAATTTCAGAAATAGGAAAAAAATAACAATTATTACGAATGTGTACTAAAGTTTTATTTATATTTGAGGTTGTTATAAAAATAATCCTAATATTATTATTAATATAAGTCTGTAAAATATTTCAAATTTCTAAATATGTTTTAATGGGTGGGGGGGGGGGGAGGGAAATTAAAATCCTTAGTAAGTCTTAGATGAAAGAAACTGGTAAATTTTGCTAACAAAAGTATCAAGAAATTTTGAAAATCAAGAACAGATGTCAGAAACTAGAGAACAGAAATTCTGTTTTTTCAGAACTTATTGTCGCCCTGGCATTTCCGTTACTTAATTTTCTTCTGATGGACTGGACTGGTGGCTTCTATTATGAAACAGCCATTATAAATGAAGTGTTAGGTGAAGGTGAAAGAGCAATCGTAAAAAAAATTATGGCCATTTTTTTCCCCCATTCTGACCAGAAAATCAGAGTTCTAACTTTTTATGGCTGCTCTTTCATCTTCACCTAACGCTTCATTTATAACGACTGTTTCATAATAATGGAAGTCATCAGTCCATCAGAAGAAAATAACTCGGTCAAAGCGGAAACTCCGATAATAGGGACTCTACTGGAGTTCAGTTTTTAGATTTATAACATGCGGTTTTATTTTACATAAAGTGACGTCATCCACATCCGTTGAAGAATTCATCATTTGCGATCCAGTGTTAAACAATATCTACAGTAAAATATGCATAGGGCGTCACTATCTCGCTAAATAGTACACAAATAAAAAACAAGAGATTTCGTTATTCAAAAAACTCCACAAAAAAAATCGGCTATCTAAAGATTCACAGGCCTTCATTTGTTTGTATTATTAATATAGATATTTAAAATTAAATTTAGTTTCTAATAGCTCCATGTTTTATCAGAAATCTTTCATTTATATTTTCCCAAAATAGCACGTATTTTAATTTTTTTAAAAATTTCAGTTTTTATGGGAAAATGGCAACAAAAAGATATAATTGCTATTTTTCTTTCACTTTCAACAGAAATGGAGTTCTTCCGTTACCAATATTAAGCAAATGGCTCTAAAAATTACAAGTAAAATTAATATTTCAAAAATAAATGGAGATACAGTTTTCAAACAAAATGCATTTAAAAGAACTTTTTTTTTTCAATACGACGGTATAAAAATCGAACATGTGCGATGCTTAGAAGTTTAAAAAATTGCTATAGAGTATTTAATCGTACTGCTTTGTTTTACGGCTGGCTTCTGTAAGGTAACGTTAGTTTTCGGAATACACAAAATAAGCTGGGAGAAAGAAATAGTACCGTACTAGGGGTTAAAAATCTATTTCCTACATTGTTTAAGCCCGAGAAGGAACAGATATTAAGATATTTCGTTTAATTAGTTCTACATTTAAATCTTAAATTTTTTAAACAAATTAGTTAAGCCAATTGAAGATTAAAAATAAAAATAAAATTCATACAATTTGGATCTTAAAACACCCTAAAAAATTAGATTCCGTTCAAATGAAATCGAAATAAATCTTAGACTTCTTCCATTTTTAATTGAAAATATTTGTATTGCAGATTTTGTATTAAGTTTATGACGATTGTACATAAAATTATAAGATGTATGCAAAATACAAAACTTAAGAAAAAGTCTAAGATTTATATCGATTTCATTTGAACGGATTCTAATTTTTTAGGGTATTTTAAGTATCATATTGTATGCATTCTATTTTTATTTTTTAATCTTCAATTGGCTTAACTAGTTTATTACAAAAAATTAAGATTAAATTTAGAACTAATTGAATGAAATATTTTAATATCTGTTTCTTCTCGGGCTTAAACAACGTACGAAATATTTTTTTTTAAATTAATTATGTTTTTGTTTAATATGTCGAGTTTTTTAATAACTACTGCATTCAGAGGAACTCATTTCAAAATTAATGGAGGGTATCATCATCAGGCTTTGATGTATGCGGTATTGCATCACAATGTGTGATGCAGTTTACCAATGTATAATTCAAAATATTTCACCACTGCAGGTTGCTGTAGTTTGGACAAAAACTTCCAATCTGAACGTAAAAAATCTATAATCAAAACATAAAAAATTAATTTCACTTAAAATTAGATACCCTATTTACCACTCAGGAACGATATGAATGCAAAAATAAATTGTGTTGAATCCTTACTGCTAATATTTAATAATATTATAGCTGTGATACAATAAAAATAATAATAATAAAAAAAGTTTTACTTAAGTTTTTTTCCCTTGTTCCCTCCCAAGGGATGATGTAAACACAAGAGAAAATTATTACAAAGTTTAACTTGGGGTATAAATAGTTCCCATCTCGGAAATAAAGTGCATTTTAAAATTTAAATTTAAGTCCTCACTAAGTTCTCTACCTGCATAAAAATAGCTATCCATTTGAAACTTTTTATTAAAATATAAACTTGACCAAACAAAAATTTGTTCTGAAAATATCCTTTTTATTTCCACTATGATGCCATATTCACCTTTTTAATTCTTGGAAAAAAAAAATCTATTTCAGTTTAATTTTTCACGTGGACTTTCAACTAAAAATAGATAAATCATTATTACGGCTTTTGAATTATTTTTAACAATAACGAAAAAACGTTACATTTTATAGGAAAAATATCTATTAATTTTCAATGAAAAAAGCTAAATTTGGAATTATTAAGAAAAGTATTTGAATAAGGTAAATAAAATTTAGCGCATGTTACTTTCTGGGTTATAATTCACCTATATGGAAAAGCATTTTATCATCCGTTTTGACCTTGACGTCAGGCAAACATTTTTACACTTTAAATTTATAATATCACTAGAATTAGTAATGAATAAAAAAGGTGTGGCATCAGGGACAAAAAAATGGAAGAAAAAAATGAAAAGGTTATGAGCTCCATAGGCTTCTATGTTAAATTAACATTGAGAAGTGACACTGGAAATAAATAAGTAGTGCGCTGCCGAGCAATACTTATGTTGCAAAACATATAAAATTAAAAAAAAAATAAGTCTTTACATATTTAATGTTACTTTTTGTACTTGTGCCGTTAACGGATTGCTGGCTTTATTTCAAGAGCAAGAGCCAATCAAAAAAATTTGCTATTATTTTCATATTCAGCAGAACCAAATTACTCGAAATCCGCTGTCCACCCCATGCCACAAAATCACTGTTCCCCAGTGGTGAATGCTAAGTATTCTACAACATTATAAAATTAAAATTTATTGTTTTAACTAAGAATCGACACAGTTCATTAACAATGAACATTCAGGTATCACCAAGAATGCTCATTTCACTCAGGTTACAAATTCAAAAGCATGTTTTAATTCATGTGACTTACTGCATAATTGGAAGTGTGTGTCTGCGAAATACACCATTTTGTGTAATTTTCAAGCTGTAAGGCTTAAAACACGATATGATGTTTTTTCTTTACATAAGCGTTTACAGGCATCCCCCGACTTACGTAAGTAAAGCGTTCCGTAAACTTTTCGTAACGTTCCGTCGAATTTTTCGTAAGTCGAATTTGTAAATTCCTTAGGTAAAAGTCAAGAATTTCTTCAGAAGCTGCAATATTTATTATATATATATATATATATATTAAATAAAAACATAATTTGAAGAACAAATTAAAAAAACGAAATTTATTTCCTACATTGTTTAAGAAGGGGCAGATATTAAGTTATTTCATTCAATTAGTTCTACATTTAATGTTAAATTTTTGTAACAAATTAGTTAAACCAATTGAAGATTAAAAAATAAAAATAAAATTCAGATAATATGATACTTAAAACACCCTAAAAAATTAGATTCCGTTCAAATGAAATCGAAATAAATCTTAGACATTTTTTAAAGTTTTGTATTTTGCATGCATCTTATCATTTTATGCACAACTGTCGTAAACATAATACAAAATCTGCAATGCAAATATTTTCAATTCAAAATGTAAGAAGTCTAAGATTTATTTCGATTTCATTTGAACGAAATCTATTTTTTAGGGTGTTTAAAGTATCATATTATCTGAATTTTATTTTTATTTTTTAATCTTCAATTGGATTAACTAATTTGTTACAAAAATTTAACATTAAATGTATAACTAATTGAATGAAATAACTTAATATCTGTCCCTTCTTAAGCAATGTAGGAAATAAATTTCGTTTTTTCAATTTGTTCTTCAAATTATGTTTTTGTTTAATATGTCAAGTTTTTCTATAACTACTGCACTCAGACGAACGCATTTCAAAATTAATAGAGAGTATCATCATCAGGCTCTGATGTATGCGGTATTGCATCACAATGTTGGATGCAGTTTACCAATGTGTAATTCAAAATGGTTCACCACTGCAGTAATACAGGTTGCGGTAGTTTGGACAAAAACTTCCAATCTGAACATAAAAAATCTATAATCAAATCATAAAAAATTAACTTCACTTAACCACTTGAGGGGCAAGCAATTACGTTCGTGTAATGCTGAATTCCCACCGGAAAATTAGAAAAATTTTATTTCAAAATAAGGAAAAGCAATTTTACGACTTTTTTTCACCAAAGTTAAAAAAGGAAAATTTCATAAAATTTTTCTAGTGTAAATCTTCATTAATCGTAGGTGGGATAAAATATATCCCACCGCCCCTCAAGGGGTTAGATTTAGTTACACTATTTACCACTCAGGAACGCTATGAATGTAAATGTAAATTGTGTTGAATCCTTACTACAAATATTTAACAATATTTTAGCTGTGATACAGTAAAAAATAAAAGATTTACTTAAATTCTTAAACCTTAATCTCTCCCAAGGGGTGATGTAAATATATCAGAAAATTATTACGTAAGTTTAACTTGGGGTATAAATAGTTCTCATCTCAGAAAAAAAAATACATTTTAAAATTTAAGTTATGTAATTCCCCACTAAGTTCGCTATCTGAGTAAAAATAGCTATCCATTAGAAACTTTTTACTAAAATATAAATTTGACCAAAGCAAAAACTTATTCTGAAAATATGACGCCTATATTCACTATGACGCCATATTCACGTTTTTAAATTTTTGAAGGAAAAAAAAAAAAAAAACTAGCTCAATTTAATATTTCACGTGAAAATCTTTCAACTAAAAAGAAATAAATTATTATTACGGCTTTTGAAATTTTTGCAACAATGAAGTAAAAATGTTACATTTTCTATGAAAAAATGTCCGTTGATTTTCAATGAAAAAAGCGAAAATTGGAATTATTAAGAAAAATATTTGAATAATGTAAACAAAAATTGGCCCATGTTTCTCTCTGGGTTATAATTCACCCATATGCAAAGGCATTTCACCATTCGTTTTCACCCTGACGTCAGGCAAACGTTTTTACACTTTAAATTTATAATATCATTAGAATTAATCAAGAATAAAAAATGAGTGGCATCAGGGACAAAAAGGTGGGAAGAAAAAATGAAAAAGTTATGATCTCCATAGGCTTTTCTATGTTAAATTAACATTGAGAAGTGACACTGGAAATAAATAAGTATTGCGCTGCCGCGCAATACTTAAATAATATGTACATTATTTACACAGTATTATTTTATAAATGAAGTAGCATGCAGCAGTATTTACTTGGATATAGACTATAAAAGTATCAAAAAATATAAAAACAAACTGAAAGAACACTTTTCAAATAAAAAGTATCTTGTGGAATATGGGATTTATAAATTTAACATTTATGAATTAATTTATATCAATTTTGAATCTACATCAAACGAAAAGCTCTGAAGCTGAAAGAAAAAATACACTCGTTCCTCTTCACCGAAACTTTAAAATTAGGTTTCGTTATGGTTTGAATTCAGCTAACAAAATTGTAACTGTTAAACAGAGTTTATTTGGCTCATTTTAATCAGATTTCTGTCTGTTTTGTTAAAGATTTAATTGTATATCCCAATAAAAATATAACTCTAATATATAAAACTAATAATCGTTGTGGTTTTTATCTGCATATTTTATTTATAAAACAATTATCAAAAGTATGCAACTGCGTATCAAACGCGCTATGTTTATAAATGTAATTTTCGAAATTTCTTATATAAGTGCGAATGTACGTAAGTCGAAGTCGAGTATTACGTAAGTCGAGGGATGCCTGTATTGTATTTTATTTTATTTTTGCATTAATTGTTTAACGAAGCTCATCCTACTGGAAATTAAATATAGAAACTAAATAACAATAGACATGCCAACCAAGAATGCATTCAACTTGGAGTATAAAAGACAAGAGTGCTTTAATGAAGTTGGAACAGGCTTAAGACAACCAAAAGTCATCTTCGCTTGAATGCATGCAACTGAAAATACCTTCCCTTTAAGGATAAAGTTAAATGCAAACTACTAACAGTGTAACAAGACGCAATTAAGAGCAACACGTGCTCGGCGGATTCAGCCTTTGTTTTTGCAAGATTATTCGGTAGCTCTCTCTCTTTATGGACATTGTTATGATTGGTGAGCTACTTTACCATAATGAAGCGTAATTACTATGCATACATTTGAATAATGTGCATTTCTGTGTTTTATTATTGAGGAAAGCATTAAAAGAGCATATATTCTATTGTTGGCATCATCATAATTTGGGATAGTTTGAGAACTAATACGCCTCCGTGACAGGAAACCTGATGAGAAGAAAACAGTCGTTGCTGAAAGTTATTACCATTATTGGTAGTTTTTTTCTGAAGTGTGTGTTATTTTGACCACACATTTTTAATGCGATCGTAAATTTCAGATTAGATTGGTTATTTTTGAGTCAGAAAACAGTTATTTGATAAATGTTTTTAATTTCTTGAGTATTTTGACGAGATATCTCTTTTTTTTTTTCTTTTTAGTTGTCCTAAGATTGGCAAGGACGAGATGCTAGGTTTCGGCCGTCCAATATTTTTAATGCGATCGCAAATTTCAGTTTAGATTGGTTGTTTTTGAGTCATAGAAAATAGTTATTTGATAAATGTTTTTAATTTTTTGAATATTTTGACGAGATATCCCTCTTTTATTTCTTTATAACCCTTTAAGACCGGGAGATTTTTTGGTAGAAATTTAAAGTTTGGGTGGTTTCCTCTTACCGATACGACCGTATGTGATGGAGAAAAAAAATATTTAAAAAAATACCCCATGTCAGGTTATACCATAGGGAGGATCCACACAAATGTGTGGGTTCGGGCTTAATGAGCCGTTTTTGGGCTGTATCTACACAATTGTGTAGTTTGGGACTACGTGTGCAAATATCTAACAATAAAAGTTTAAACAAAAAAAGTTGTTGTTTATTGAGATAATTTTCATCAGCCACAATGAAAATGTTTGAAACAATTTTTGTTTTTGGACAGACCACTACAATTTCATTTTCTGAGATGTGCTGAATGCTCGCATCCCTCTTAAGAGCCATTGACAAATGGTATGCCCTTCACTCCGTTTGGATTGTGCCTGATCCTTCAAAATTTTTTTTTAGTATTTCCAGCAGCGGTATTTTGTTGATATACCGATCGAAGTACATAAAACTATGTCTGAACCAGAGTAAGGACTACAGCAGGTCCTAAGCCCAGATCCTTGTGTACTAAGTCTGCTCATCTATGGAAAATTTTCCCTGATCTCCTGGTAAATTCAAGCAGACACTACGGAATCTGTCGAGTATTTGCTGAACTTTCCATAATTTATTATTTATTCCCGGTGGTTTACTTAATGTCTCGACAAAATGGAATGAATTTATCAAACTTAAAAATCTATCAGAAGAAATCATGAATATTTTAAATAGGAATTATGAATAATGCAAACCTATTTAAAATTAATCCGGTTTGAAAATGTAATTAATAAAAAATAAATTGCTAAAAACATAAGTTTTAAAAAAATCATTTAAAAATAAAAATTTTATATATCAGGAATTGTATCCATTTTGGAAACGGTAAAACCCGGACCCACAAAATTGTGTGTGTCATTTGTTTTTCAATATTTGTAAAGCCTAATTAAATTTATCAAAGACAAAATCAATTAAAATCATGAATAAAGTATATGAAAAGAAAAATTAAATCTAAGCAAACATTAAAAATCATATTTAAAAGAAATTACGACAGTACATACTTTTTGTCTATTGCTGTCAGATGATATAGTCTTTTTAAAAGCAGAAAATCTAACCCTGTATTTTAGTTGGTGCCCCCTAATGGTGTCTTATCAAAACATCTGAAGCCAATTAACTCATATATATGTGCAGATTTGATTTTAAATCTCACAAAAACAGGAAATAGTCATTCTCTTTTACTTTAGTATCACCCCCACAATTGTGTGGGTCAGGGCTTAAAGGGTTAGTTGTCCTAAGATTGCCAAGGACGAGATGCTAGGTTTCGGCCCTCCAACATTTTTAATGCGATCGTAAATTTCAGATTAGATTGGTTGTTTTTTGAGTCAGAAAACAGTTATTTGATAAATGTTTTTAATTTCTTGAGTATCTTTGACGAGATATCTCTCCCTTTTTTTTTTTTTTTAGTTGTCCTAAGATTGCCAAGGACGAGATGCTAGGTTTCGGTCGTCCAACATTTTTAATGCGATCGTAAGTTTAAGATTAGATTGGTTGTTTTTTAGTCAGAAAACAGTTATTTGATAAATGTTTTTAATTTCTTGAGTATCTTTGACGAGATATCGCTCCTTTTTTTTTTCTTTTTAGTTGTCCTAAGATTGCCAAGGACGAGATGCTAGGTTTCGGCCGTCCAAAATTTCCAAGGAGAAGATATTACGTTTTCTGTTTCAATAAAAACTATTCAATGTGAAAATGAGATACAGTAAAGACCCGATTATCCGAATTAATATGGACCAAGCTCATCTCGGATAAGCAAAAAACTCGTATAAACCGTGTTTACACAAATCGTCACCAACTAAGGAAATGAAATACAAATTTTCACTTAAATCATCCATTTTTATGTTACTAGTAACATTTCTTTGATGTATGCATTTCCGTTACTTTTAAGGAAAACGGGGAATGAAATTGTTTATTTGAAGAAAACCCTTGACAGTTTTTTGTTTGTTGAATGTCAGTTTTTCTGCAGTATTACGCTGCTGCATCTCTTACCAGTAAAATTTACTAGTAAATTTTGCCTAATTCAATCGCCGAAATCTAACAATTGTCAACGATTAAATATGGCAAAATTTTTTATTAAATTTTAGAGGTAAAAAACCGTACTAATTAGCAGCTATGTGATTCTGTTAGTGTCATGAAAATTGCAGGTGTAGTCTCTTCTTTCTGCTCAAAGTATTAAATAGTTTTTCAATCGAACTTATACCTTTGGAATGGATAATTTTCTTCTGATGGACTGATGGCTTGCATTATTATGAAACAGCCATTATAAATGAAGTGTTAGGTGAAGATGCATCTTCACCTAACATGGCCATAAATGACCCTAATTTTAAAAAAATGACCATTTTTTATGGGAAATGGGATTATGGGGGGGGGGGGAATTTGCCCCCCCCCCTTTTTTATTTTTTATTTTTTTTAATTAAGGCCATTTTTTTTTTATTCCATTCTGACCAGAAAATCAGATATCTAACTTTTTACGACTGCTCTTTCACCTTCACCTAACACTTCATTTATAATGACTGTTTCATAATAATGGAAGCCATCAGTCTATCAGAAGATAATAACTCGGTTAAAGCGGAAACTCTGTTAAGCGGGACTCGGATAATCGGGACTCTACAGTAACTCGTTCGTGGCAGTGAAGGCGTTAAAAGAAAAAGAATAAGTTTTGTGTTTTGTATATCGAAAATGTTTTGAAATTTTATACTTGTTTTTAAATACAAACTATAGTTGTAATATGATTCGATGCAAAATTTACAAAATCACAAGAGAAATTGCACGAAATGTTGTCTTAACAAAAAATTCCGAAAAATTACTAATAAATAAGAATGTACACGGTGCATGCACGAGTTGTCGATCAATTAATATTGTTTTATTTTCATATCTCCTCTTCCCGGCCGTTCCCACTGAAAAATTATATTCAACCACTGATTTTACTTTGTTGGTTGGTGTGTTTTAACTTGTAGCACATGCAGTTCCGAATGTCAAATTATAAACAGAAAGTTTAAATGGTTATTTCTGGTTTATAAATGATACGTAAACTGGTATATATATATATGAATGGTTCCATATTCTGCTTTTTCAGAATTTAGTGTCGCACCCGACATTTCCATTACTTCATTTTCTTCTGGTGGACAGATGGTTTCTATTATTATGAAACAACCATTATAAATGAAGCGTTAGGTGAAGATGAAAGGGCAGTCGTAAAAAGTTAGAACTCCGATTTTCTGGTCAGAATGGGGGAAAAAAATGGCCATAATTTTTTTGTTTTAACTTTTTGAAACTTTTTTTTTGAAAAAAAAATTATGTCCATTTTTTTCCCCCATTCTGACCAGAAAATCAGAGTTCTAACTTTTTACGACTGCCCTTTCATCTTCACCTAACGCTTCATTTATAATGGCTGTTTTCATAATATTAGAAGCCACCAGTCCATCAGAAGAAAATAACTCGGTTAAGCGGGACTCGGATAATCGGGACTCTATTGTAGTGCAAAACATATTTCAATTTTAAGACTTAAAACACACGCTTTTATTTTATGTAAAATGACGTCATTTGCATTAATATAGATACTTAAAATTAAATATAGTTTATAATAGCTCCATGTTTTATCATAAATCATTCATTTATATTTTTGTCAAAATAGCACGTATTTTAATTACATTCTTTCAGTTTTTATGGGGCAACAAGAAGATGTAATTGCTATTTTTCAACTATATTTTCTTTACTTTCTACAGAAATGGAGTACTTGAGTTGCCAAAATGAAACAAATGTCGCTAAAAACTGCAAAATAATTAATATTTCAAAAATAAATGGAAATGCAGTTTTCAAACAAATTGCATTAAAAAGAACTTTTTTTCCCCAATACGACGGTATAAACATTGAAAATGTGCGATGCTTAGAAGTTTTAAAAAATGCTGTAGAGTATTTAATCGCACAATGAAACATCAGCTTTTGTCTTGCGGCTGGCTTATACAAGGTAACGTTATTTATTGGAGACAAAATAAGCTGAGAGAAATTAATAGCATACCGGGGCTAAAAAGTAGAACTGTAGTACTTTTTGCGACTGCTTAAAAAATTAATGTAGAAAGTTGAATGGAAAGCAAAGAGCAGATAATTTGGAGTATTTGGTAAATGCAATTGAACAGGTGAGAGAAGTATTTCGTAAGTAAAATTAAACAATTCGGAAATTGCAGGTCAAACGTGACAAGGGAGGTGCGTTCGCACTATAACATAGTTTCATAAATATTCAAAGTTTGGTTCAATAGCTGTTGTGCTCTTATGCAAAAATGCATGAATGCAAAATTTATTACGATTTTATGTATTAAATTCAGTAATACGGAAATAACAGGATTCCATCTTAAATAGGACGTAATAAGTTAACTGATCAATTACTTGGTTTGATCATACCGGTACAATAATTCTATGAGAATAGAGAATATGAAAAACAAGGTAAGATATGATAATGCCTTTGCATCATTATACTTATTTCTACTTAGGGAAGATTATAAGAGTAACATATTACTTCAAACTCAGTGTTTAAAAACTTTACATTCCGAACAAGTGGCAACGAGAGTGAACGAGTTGCTCGTTTATTACAACCTTAAGTTGTTGCCTAATTTTTATTCAATGTTTATATGTAAGAAAATAAATTAAATGCTTTACTTTCTTAAAAGTCGAAGTGAATATGTCTTCGTTCAAAACGTTTTTGACCTCACTGTTCTAGTGTAACTTTGCAGATCGTGTAACTTTGCATATTGTAGCTGAGTATCTAACTACATGGTTATTACAAATGATAGACCCGATTTAAAAAAAATCATATTTTCGAAACTACTGCACATATTACAATAAGTGATACGTGAATTTAAAGAAAAATATACCAAGATTTTTTCAGTTACAAATGTTCGATACGTGACTCTCTTGTTACATGGCATACGTCCAATCTGTAATCCAGTTCGTCCCAAACATTTTGTAGCATCACTCTATCAATGGTCCTGAATTCTGCACAAATGTGTTCTTTAAGTTCTGGCAGTGTCAAGGACATTGTTTATGTACCACCAATGCCGAAAACAAAGTGTTCAGAACTTATAGAACACATTTGTGAAGCTTTCAGAACCCTTGACAGAGTGATGTTACAAAATGTTTGGGACGAACTGGATTACAGATTGGTCGTATACTGTGTAACATGACGGTCACACATTGAACATTTGTAACTGAAAAAAACTTGGTATATTTCTCTTGAAATTCATGTATCACTTATTGTAATATGTGCAGTAGTTTCGAAAATATGATTTTTTTAAATCGGGTCCGTTATTTGTAAGTTTTTTTCGCCTTGACAACGATGAGTTATAAAAAGTATATATTTTTTCTAATATGGCAAATAAAAAGAGCACAAGCCAATTCTTTAAAAAGCAGTCAATAAATCAATATCGAAGAATGTTCATGCTCATGTACGAAATTTGCCTTTTCTTAGTGAGCAATACAAATGCTGCCAAAATACCTCCCATTCTTTTGAAAACAGATCATTGACGAGATAATTATTACAACAAGCGAAGCTAATTTCTATTTGAACTAAAAAAATTAATGGCTTCAAAAAACTTCAATGTAATTTTGCGTACACAAAAGTCCTTGTGCTGTATGAAAAAAACCTACCAGTTTTTTGTGATGCTAACGTTTTCTAAAATCCCAAATCAAAATGTTGCAAAAGTGTAACAACTTTTATGTTGCTGTAAAGTAAAATATTATTACATTTTCCATTATCCCTCGTCAGTAGCATTTCTTTTGTTCCAAAGCATACAAACAGTTACACAACGTGACGACTATGAATGGGAAGTTTCGACAAATAAATGTCTTTACACAAATTCCCAATTTCTGTTTTTTAATAATCATTTCATCGGTTTGGATCCTTTTTTGTGTGTGTGTGTATGTTTTCGACCCTATTATACATAAAAACTGACTCACCATAATGAGAATGTAACAAGACACAAGACCCACGCCTTTCACATGTTTATGAAGATTTTATTTATTGTATTAACTGGTAAACTGTCTGTATTGTATTCTAAGATATCCAAACTCTCTATAAAGCATAATTCTTTTCGTTTTATACAAAGTTATTGTTGTTTGCGTGATACAAAAGTTATGAAAGGCTTATATTAGTATAATTGGATTATCGATTTCTATTTCAGTCCTATATCGGGTCGGGTTCATTCCCTTTTACTTTTCCTTACTGCAGGTCTTGTCCAGGTCAGATTCACTACTTTTTATTTTATTTTTCTAACGGGGTTGACTTTTTACTTTCCTTTATCTTCAATAGAAAAAAGCATTGTAATCGAAAAAATTTTCGACTTCCGGATTTCGACGGATTTACACGTTTTAGGGACCAGAAATCCCAAAAAAACATGTTTATACAGAATGTCTGTCTTTCCGTGTGTGAGTCCGCTTGTATGTATGTCGCCATTGTACCTCTGAAAAGTGTGTGCAGTTATACATAGAATTGAACCATTTTTTTTTGTATGTTTTTAGCTAAGACGCAGGTCCCCCTCAAATTTGGAAATATTTCGCCGAAAGAAGGCGCTGTATAATAGCGATTTTTATGCCGCTTTCATTATTGTACCATCGAAAAGTGTATGAAGTTATTCATAGAATTGAAACAAATTTCATATTTATGTTTTCCGCTATGGCCAGCAGGTCTCTTCTAATTTTGAAATATTACGCCAGAAGGGGGCGCTGTAATAGTGTTTTTGTGCCGCTTTCATTATTGTACCATCGAAAAGTGTATGAAGTTATGCAAAGAATTGAACCAAATTTCATATTTATGTTTTTGGCGATATGGCAAGCAGGTCCTCCTTGAATTTGGGAATATTCCGTGTGAACAGGGCACTGGAACAGCGATTTTTGTGTCATTTTCATTATTGTACCATCGAAAAACGTCTGAAGTTATGCAAAGAATTGAACAAAATTTCATATTTATGTTTTTGGATATGGCAAGCAGGCCTCCCCCCCCCCCCTCTCCTTGAATTTCGAACTATATATTCCGCTGGAAGGGTGCGTTGTAATAACGATTTGTGTATGATTTTTTTTATTTTTCGTAGCTCTGTGCATTAGCAGTTCCTGCAGCGACAGGAACTTCCCATCCTGCTAAGCCGGCTATTCGCAAACAGCTGATGTACAACAGAATAACGAAAAACTATTGATTTTAATAAATGTCATGATCGTGGATAACTTGTTTTTAGTACGATTAATTGACGGAATCACAAATTTAAGAGAAAAATCAAAGTTGGTATAGTATTGAACTAATAATATTGAAGTACTAACATATGTAACAGCTTTTTGAAATACAGTCGAACCTCGTTATCCCGACACTCTCATGACCAGAAAAAATTGTCGTCATAACCGGAGTGTCGTGGTAACTTTGGAAGTTGGAGAAAATATATTTTAAAAAGCTGTATTTTTAATTAAATTAAGATAATTTTAAATTCCTAACTGTTCTTGCAGTTTTAAACTATAATACATTATCATTAAACAAAATAAATACAGAAAATTTGAAAAAAATAAAAATCAGATTTATGATGACTTTTTTTTTTTTTTTTTTTTTTTAATCATTACAGCATGAAATATTGATGAATTAAGGTTTGTTTATCCCTAGACGTGCTTCCTCTTTTTTGAATTTTATACAATGAATTGTAATCAATATTCGTTGTTGCAGAAATGGATGTTAGGTAATTTCTGATCATTTCAATACAATGCTTCGGTTTTAGTCGGATGAAAACCGCCGTGTAACCACAAGAAAGCACCGTCTGACCAGAACAAAAAGACCGCAAGTAGGCTGATACATCTAACTGGGGTTTAAGTTGGTCATTCATAGTCTGCGGGTTTATTTATTCAGATACAGGATAGAAGTAAAATTTATCTTTTATCTCAATGGGTATTTTAGACACTTTTGTGAAAAGTTTGGCTATTTCTTACCGCTTAATTTCCGTGTTTATAAGATGGATTGTGAAAAATGGACCATTTTTGTAAACCGTCGGCATATCCGGAGTTAAAAATTATTCAACGACGTATAATCCAGAGTGGTACATTAAAATCATATACAGCAAAACGGATTTTGAAAAACTGACGTGATAAGCGGAGTAACGTGAAAACCAGGTTTCGGAATAAGGAGGTCCGACTGTATTAAGATGTATGAGAGAGAAGAAAGTTTTGGGATTGGCACATCCAACTAGTTTATTTTATTTATTTATTTTCTTTTATTTATTTATTTATTTTCTTTTATTTATTTATTTATTTTGTGGGTGGTGTTTGAATGCGTTTGATTTTTTACAAGATCCAGAATTTTGTTTCAAGAGAAAATGCTTATATGTTTGTATTTTTATTAATATGTTTACTTCATAACGCATAAATTTATATCACAGGTATGACCGTGCACAAATGCATCTAATTACGGCTTGAACTTTCTTTCCTGTCGTGGTCATGTTTTTATTTCAAATTCGGGACCGTTTCGAATAAAGATATTTCAACTGCAAGTCGATGTGTGGATGGAAAGTTTTTTTGAGCGTTCGAGTCTAGCTAATATACGTGGCAAAATAACCACGGAGTGAGATTTTTGTGTACATATAAAATATAAAAAATATATAAAATATTTATAAAATCTATTATATAAAAATGAAAATTTATCTGTCCTCCTGTAATGCTATACAAATCCACAGTTTGGAAGCCAGAATTGTGAAATGTTACGTACAGTCGTGGAAAAAAAAAATTAACACCCCTACTAACTCCTCAACAAATTATCGCAGACGAAAGTTACTGGTACCGAACGATTAGAAATAAAGTCTACTTTTGAATGATGTACATAAAATTTCCTTAGGGGGCCATCTACATATTAAAACGAATCCAAACTTCATTTTTTTCAATAGCAATACCCATTTTTAACCAGATATTTCAAATTTTCGGTTAAAACTATGCCTAGACACTAAATTTCAAGTCATTTGAATGATAAACTTTTGAATTATAAACATTCAAAATTTAGTGCTTCTAATGTTAATTTACATTTTCATATTTTTATTTATATCTCCTGAAATCATGTTCCTAATGTGCTAATTTTTTGTGTAGCAATAAAACTAATATACCTAAACATAAATACGTTGAATTTAAAATTTTATGATATGAATTATGAAATTAATATTCGAAAAAATTATGAATTGCAACCTACAGTTTTTTTTTTTTTTTCATGGATTTAGTTTTATTATGTCCTGCTTTATAGAAATCCAAAATTTCACAATTTTTTTCCAAGTAGTTTTCAAATTAAGCTTAAAAAACGGCAAACGGATGTTTTAAGGGGCCGTCCGTGATAGAGGCCCCACCAGTGGGCGAGAGGTTCTGCTCTCGAAGCTGGTAGACGGGAGGTGCTGGGTTCGATCCCAATCGCGCCCGTCGGCCTAATCGTTCGGAGTTTTCGTTGTTTTCTTCGAGCCGTGGATCTTCCATGCGTTAATACGGATTAGGTTCCCTTAGAAAGACCCCCACGGAGGGCACTCCACCCGGGCCCATATCCCTCGTGTAGATAATTGGCCGTCAAAAATCAACCCAACCCAACCTTCCGTGATAGAAGTGACTAGATATTTTGAAATTTCTTATACTATCCTGTAATCTAGCAGGCTTCATTGACTGCTTGAGTGGTGCTTAAGGTGACTTGATCAAGAAGGGGGCTCTCTTGGTTAACAATCGAGTACGGAACTTCAATTTGGATACAGCCCTTAAAATACACTCGTTTTAAAATAGTTAATTTCTCGGAAAATTATGGTATGAATTGCATAGAAATTTGTTTTTAGGCTAATTGAAGGGTGTAAAGTTCATTTAAGCTGTCAGAATTGTGTACTGCTATTGAAAAAAAAAAAAAAAAGTTATGGTTCGTTTTAATATGTAGATGGCCCCCTAAGCAAATTTTATATACATCATTTAAAAGTAGACTTTATTTCCAACCGTTCGGTACCAGTAACTTTCTTCTACGATTATTTGTTGAGAGGTTAGCAGGGGGTGTTTACTTTTCTTTTTCCACGACTGTACATGAGCATTAAAACATATCCGATACAACTAAACTAATCCAGAATCGAAATAATTTATACTTAATTTTTAATTAATAAATAGCCACCCATTTAACAGCAATTTCTTGTCAAATTGGAACATTTTCGTTATAGCATTTGCCAAAAATTAAAAAGCCATAATAAAATTCTTATCACAATAATTATTTTTCTATTGCAAGATTGCCACGTGAAAAATGAAAACTAAATAAATAGTTTGACGAATAATAATAAAAAAAAGAGACTATTATGTCATATTGGAAATATAATGGACGTCAGCAGGTGAATATATGACGTCATATGAGTTTTAAAAAAACGTATTGAAACATGATAAATATACGATTATGGAATGAGGTTCTCTGAATTTTTCACGACAAATATTCTGAAAATTCCGGGCAACGCCGGGTACATCAGCTAGTATAAAATAAAAATATCCAAAAAAGAATACTGCTACCAAGTTCAGCAATAATAGCATTTTCAGTATTCTGCATAACAAGTTCAGCAATTACAATTTAACCAGTTCAATAATTTCTTCAATTTCAAAATCAATAGCATGTGTTGGAGTAGGCCAGACATCATTAATGATAACAAACTGCTTTGTATTTATTTATACTTTTTATAGTCAAATTTCTGGTACTGCTATGGGGTCCTCCCAGTCAGTTGTGAGGGGTCTGTCTTATTTTTATTAAATCATGTTAATTTATCATGTTTGTCGGTAAATCATGTTTTTAACAATTTCCAACAAATTTGAAAAGTTTTTATGCATTCGGTTTGTCTGGCCGTCTGGCTGTCTGTCCACACTGTTAAAAATTACTGTAAAAACACAGAAAAAAAAGCGAGACTCTTTGTAAATTTACACTAGTTCTCGGTTAAATGCATTCGATTAAGTTTCTCGATCACCATTTTACAGGCATTTCCCTTATCTTATATCTAATTCCCTGTAGGGATTTCCATGTCTTTATTTAAAGATATTTTTATCTTTGTTAAAACTTTTGCAGTTGTTCCATTCACCATATACAGTGTGTCCACGTATAACCTGACCGACCTTTATTTTCGCAACCGTTGGTCCTAGATGCATACTTCCAATTACAAAAATGATCAAAATTAGGTGCAGAGTTAAGATAAAAAAAGTTTGAAGCGAAAAAAACAATTTAGTGAAGAATTACAGAATCTAAATTTTTATACGGTCCCCCGGTCCTATAAGTTATATTTAGTAAAATTTCCCTGTTACACTGGCAAGTAAGGCAAAAAAAAAGTTCCGTTATTCTACGATTAAAATAGTCCGAGTAATAGCTGTTTAAAGTTGGAGTATATTTTTTGCTGCATGTTAGGGGTCATTCACAAACTTAGTAGAAATATAATTTCGTCAGATGTATTAAAGAAATGGTTGAGAGTAAAATTAGCATTGCAATATAAATTTGAAATCTTTAATCACTCTGACATTACTACAAAATGTACAATTTGTACTGAACATTATAAGAGGATAAAAATAACAGATTTTTTGTTAAATAAAATTATGAAAAGCAACAGCCTCAATTCTTTACAAAATGATACATATTTTAAAATGCTGTTAGATTACACTGTCTTTCAAATTTTGGGTTGTGGCATGTTTTTTAGCTTTTGAAATTAATTCTTATGTATTTAGCACTGAATCCGAAAATGACTTTCATTTTAAACCATCACGTCAGGAATTTTCTCAAATCGCAAATTTCAAAGTTAAAAAGTTAAAATTGATCCCCCCTCCCCTCCCAATCTCATCGGAGTACCGAGCTGTTTAGCTGTAAGAAACCCAGTATAAGCCAAAAAATCTAATAAATTATTGAATTAAATAAAATTAAACTGAATAAAAAAAGGTCTTACAGCTATTTTATAGTATCAGATTCTTCACTATTTTTTAACCTTGAAATTTAGGATTTGCGAAAAATCTTGACATGATGGTTAAAAGTGACGGTAATTTTTTGATTCAGCGTTAAAAAATACATAAAATGTAATTATAAAAGTTAAAAAACACAAACATCGTAGGTTTATGTTATCTAATCTAAAACTCCTTCTTAAACTTCTTGACGGTAATCTATCCGAATTTTTTTGTGATATCCTCTGATATAAGTATGTATAAGATGGTAAGAGTCGAAAATCATAAAAATATTGCATTGTCATCGGATTTAAGTCAGTATGTAAAATTTAACTTCGATCGGACATTTGAAAGTAAGTTAAAGTTTGAGTACAAATTTTTAACTGGAAAGACGATCATTGCAAGTTAAATAAAACCTTATGAAAATAACATAATTTTAGTTAAAAGAAATCATAGCCTCAAGTCCTTACAAAATAAAACATATGTTAAAATACAATCATTTTAACTAATCTGAAACTTAACTAATCGTAAATCGTAATATTTGCACGATTTCTTTCAAAGCGCAGATACCTTGAAATAAGTTTAAGTACTTTATACACGACCCCTGAAAGCATGGTCGAAATCATCTGTTTTGATATGCAAAAAAGTGGTATAAGTCATGCATTTCAAAGTTTCATAAGTCGGTCAATTTTAATGTTAGATAAATGGGCCTTTTTTTTTTTTTTTTTTTTTTGCCTTACTTGTTAGTGTCACAGTAAATTTTTAGTAAATATCACTTATAGGACCGGGGGACCGTATAAAAATTTAAATTTCGTAATTTTTTAATAAATGTTTTTCTTGACCCAAATCGCCTCAAAAATAATTCTTTACCTTATTTAAATCATTTTTGTGATTGGAAGTATGCATCTAGGACCAACGGTTGCGAAAATAATGGTCGGTCAGGTTATACGTGGACACACTGTATATGAAATTTGGCAATATTAAAGGTAATTGCATAGTATGATTTCAAAGCTGTTATTATCATTGCATATTATTATTATTATTATTTCATTAGTAAATGCGTCATAAAAAAAGGGGGTCATAAAAATATATTAATCTTTTAGAAACATATTACACAAAATGAATAAAATAATGAAATCGTAAAGAATCACTTTTAAATAATAAATTAGATTTATTTTGTTTATTTTCCTCTTATTTCTTACTAAAAAATTCCTTTAAAAAATATTAGCCCATTAAAAAATAAATAGTATGCGACAATTTCGAAAAATTCTCTAAAACATTATTGTTGTAAAAAATAAATTAGATTCATTTTTTTTTTTTTTGTAATTACTTAAACTAGTTAAAAAATTAAAATTCACTAAAAACAATAAAAGGTATTATGTATCGGTCTAAAATGAATTAAAATAAACCGTTTACGAATTTTCTAACGAATATATTTGAAGCGAAATCTTTGAAAAGCACAATAGATGTTTCCCCGCTGAATCATGAAAGACATACTTTGTACTCGATGGCAACAGCTCCTACAGCCCAATCAGTAAGGTGTTCCACTCCTATCTGGAAGGCCCAGGTTCAAACCCCAGGACAGCTAGAGTCAAGTTGTGTAAATATTAAATGACGCAGCAGTTCAAATTTACTCGAAAAATTCAACTTCTTAAGCTCACTAAAAACTGAGCGATTCACTAAATTAAATTATTATCATTAAAAATAAATTTACAGAGTCTTGTGTATTTTTAACGATGTTAATTTACAGAGTCTACAGTAAATTTACCGTATAACTTCTCTGTGATTTAACAAAATCTCTGTTTTCCTAATCTCTGTAATTTTACATAAGACTTAATATAATGGATTACCCGTAGATTCTCTGTAATTTCACAGAAATTTTTTTAACAGTGACGTTCTAATCCCAGTAAATATACTCGGATTTTCATGAAATTGATAAACGTTATTTAGGGTCACCTAAGCATATTTGGTATTGTATATGAAGTATGTGGGATTAATAGTTAATTTACACGGGTACCCAAAAGAATTCCATTACATTATGGTATAAGGAGGGGGGGGGGGATCGTTTGCAGAGTATTTTAATGACATTGTGCTATTTCAAATGTATTGAAACTGATATAAATAACTGAATATTTCGCTACAAGATGATTACGATAGAATAGGTCGTTCATGGCATTTTTTATTCATTTACAGGGATACACAAAAGAAATCGATTACAGTACTGTTTTTGAGTAATAATGACTGGAAGTGCGTTTTCAATTTCGGTATGCGCTTTTAAATTTATCCTTTTTTAATGCATTTTACTATTTGTATATAAATTCTGTAACTCATATACAGGGCTGAAGAAAAGAATTCACGTGACATTCTCCTTATTAGAGGACATTGCTAAAGGGGAAATTTCAACTAATGTATATATGTATTTCTTAACTGAACTAAATTTTGGCATGTATTTAGTTAGTAGATACAAATCTATATACAGGGCTGCTCAAAGAATTACAATAATTTTCCAAATATAGATGAGAACAGCTGAAATTTGGTTTGCCTTTCCTGTTATGCCTTTCCATAGGGTTGCATTAGACATAATATTTTAACTTATTAAACGGTGCAGTTTTGTTACATTATCCTGAATGTGTTGGAAAGTGTTTCATAATCTATACTTGAAGCATGATTTTTTCTTTTTTGCTTGAAGATGAAAATGTTTAGAGAATGTTTAGCATTCGAAAAACTTATATTCAGGTTTGAGAAAACTGATTAATACAATAAAAGAGAAACTAATCGAGAACATTTCCGAAAATCAGTGGCAGCAGAAGAAACTTTTTTTTTAAATTCTTCTTTAAATCACGAAAATGTATTGGTTTCTAAAGCTTCTGAGGATAAAGAACCCTCTTCGGTATCGTAGGTAACTAGGAATAGGTTATTATATGTTTTTGTTCTTGGTTACATTATATAAAAAATACAAATCTTTCTTGATGAATTTTTTACTAAGAAACATTTGCATTTTTTTCTTTTTTTTTACAGTGCAATGTAACAAATTCAAAAGTTTTCTTCTTTTTTACAATACATGTATAATCACAATGTACAGTACATATATGAGGCATTCTTACAAAATCTTAACTTTCAGGAATCTGGTGAAATTAAACTTAATAAAATAGCATTTTTAAACATATAGAAGAATATCTTAATGATTCAAAAAAAAAAAAATGATCAGCAATTAAAAAAAAAAATTAACTGAGGTTTAAGTTAAATTTTCCTTACTGTGTTACCTCTCTAACTTTTTATTTTCTTCTAAATTTTTATTTATAATGAATTTGCATTGTGCCCACAGAACATTTAAGTAAGAAATAATAACAATATAGTATTTTTAGAACCAAAATTTTGGTATAGCATTGTCTTAAAGGGGTGTTAAGGAAGATACGGTAAGGGGGAAAAAAAGGGACGGTAAGGAAAATTGCCACTTATTTTTAGGCAAATCATGTTAAGACTAAGTGTTGATTTTTAGAAACAGTTATTTACATTGGATTAAATAAAATTAAAATTAATTTACCTCGAAAAGGGCAGGAATAAACCTTGGGGACGGTAAGACTACCAATAAATCCACAATGCTGGAAATTGATATTTAAATGCTGATTTAGATTCTGCAGTAAATTTCCTATTAAAGAATTTTAGCCATTCTTTCTCTAGCACACTTCTGCTTGAGAAAAAAGTTGAAAAAAAATTTTGTGGCTGCATCTGATGCAATTTCCTGTATATAATTTTAGCAAGAGGGACGGTAAGGAACCTAAAATCCAGGGACAAAGTTAAAAAAAAATAATAACAACCGTAAAAATGTATGCAGGTTAATTTTTTGCTACGTGTTTATATAAAACAATAGTCCCAGTTTCGGAAAATTTACATCGAATTACTTTTATTGAAACAATTTTATACAGACAGCTCCAAAATTAAAAATCAGCATCAGGGACACGGGACGGTAAGGAATTTCGTGTTATATTTGGACCCTCAGCAACATCCAAAATTTATTTCTCTCTTAAATCTCGTTAATATTGTTATACAGTCATGCAATGGTATGTTTTCCAGTATAAGAAATTAAAACCCCCCAAGAATATGTTCTAAAAAAAAAAAAAATTAAAAAAAAAAATTATTCGGGGACTTAAAAGTCAAAATTATGTGACAATGCATCATATACGCATCTCCTTGTAATTGCTTTAGGATTTAAACTCGTATGTTAGTGAAGAACGACCCTAATACATTTAACATATTAAATTTTGTTTCATCATTCTGTTTGCGTAAAAACAAAATTCGTTCATATTTCACTAATGGCTGACCATCAAAAGGGAAATAATAATGAAAAAAATCCTTATTTTATTAGACATATTCTACTTGCGCAAAATACTATTCTACTGCAGAAAAATTCGCCTCAAAAAATTACGCTACTAAAATACAGAGAAGATAAATAGCTCAATATCTCAGATTAATAATGTAGTTCAATTTCCTTTATGCTGTTCATTAAATGCAAAGTAACCCTCTGAAACAAGGGGGAAGCTGAGAGAGAAAGCCCCCTGCTGATCACTCTATCTGTCCCTACATAGGGCTGGTAACCGCCGTCTTTTAGTGCAGTGGCTTCATATGTCAAGACGCCACTGAACTATGTCGGCAAGTCTTACATGCACGGTTGCAGAGCGACGTCAGTTTTCTATAAATCATGTGACGTGCTACAGAGCGCGCGTGAAAACGCGGTTACCGCTGATTATGTAATAACTTTTTGTCGCGTTAGGGAAAAGCTTTTTTCGCGTGCGCTACTAAACGGTATTTTCATCAGTGTCATAAGCAAATTAGCAGTGGAGGGAAAAAGTGATAAATTAAGCGAAAATTATCACGGGAGTTGAGGGCTGAAAAAAAGAAAAATGAAAATGAAGGTGCGAGATAGCAGCGTGAAACCGGAGATATTCTGACTGAAGAATTTATTAATGGGTTGTTTGGCGAAATTAAGGCTGTTCTTAACTCCTCTACTCAACAAGCGCAAAACGTTTTGACACATTTACAAATTCGTTTTTTAACGGAAAGTTATAAAATTGGAAAGCCTGGCCATGGAAGCGATTTGGAATTGAACTGTTTTTTTTTTTTGTTTTTTTTTTTCATTTTTTGACCAATCAATTACCTAGTGAGTTAGAAGCGAATTTGATTACGTGACAAACACGTTTTTCGCCCGCTATTGCGTGCTCTTTCTTCCTTTACGCGGAAATTCAGTTCAAAACGCCCACTTTGACACTACTTTCTGAAAGATCTATTGCGTTTGCAAAAAAAAAAAAAAAAAAAATGGAAAAAACAACTCAATTACATAGTTTCTGAACAACATCAGCTAGTTTCACACATTTTTGAACAATAATAAATTAAAACTTATGTCAGAAAGTTGCCCTTTTGGATTTGAGAACAGCCTCAAATGAAATTTTCTACCGTTTTATTACATATAATGTCATGTTATTTCATATTTACTCTAACACAAATTGGTCTTCGATGCTATGTTTGAAATTCGAAATTCAGTTCGCCATATAAGTAGCCTCAGACGAATTTGAATTGGGTAAAAATTGCATTATACTCGATTCGAAAGACAAAGTTTAAAATTGGCAATTCAATACAAATTCTACAAAAAAATTTTCCTTCGGCCAACAAACCTATCCGAAGCCACTGAAACAATTTCTCGATTTGCATTCAGATGGGAAGCTCTCTTATTCGAAACATATACCATACTTTAACCCTTTGCACTCCAACGGTGAGTCTCACTCACCTCGCTATTCTTTACATCAACTCCAACGGTGAGTCTCGCTCACCATCTTAGTTTACATGAACAATTTACATTAATTTTAACCTTGGTTCTTATTTACTGTTCTACTATTTACATTAATGAAGTGATCTAATTGGAATCTGTACAGATGTGATAAAAGGAAGTATCCAAAATGTATTTTATAGCAACTTTTTGTGAAGATAAAACTGACTGATATGTATCATAAACAAAATTTAGCATTATAAAAAACGAAACTGTTATTCGATGTGCTCTCTTTTGCCTAAGTAATGTTATAATAATATAAGAAAAATAAAACTGGTACTCACTCAGTATAATATTGTCGTGGCATTGGAACGTACTGATTAATTAATAAATTTTATTTAAAGAAAAGGACGTGGAGACATATTTTTTGAATAGATAATAATTATCTTTGTTGAGTATAAACTTGTAAAACAGCAGAGAAATGAGCGTCCACTCAGCCATTATCAGCCGTGAAATTATTGAATAATGAATTGAAAGGAGATTTTCAAGAAAGCCGCGGGGCTTCGACATCCACTGATATCCACCCTGCTCTGCTCAACAAGCGCAAAACGTTTTGACACATTTACAAATTCAATTTTTAACGGAAAGATATAAAATTGGAAAGTCTGGCCATAGAAGCGATTTGGAATTGAACTGTTTTTTCCATTTTTTGATCAATCCATTATCTATTGAGTTATAAGCGTTTTTGATCACGGGACAAACACGTTTTTCGCCCGCTATTGGGTGCTTTTTCTTCCTTCGCGCGAAAACTCGGTTCAAAACGCTTATTTTGACACTATTTTCTGAAAGATCAATTGCGTTTGCAAAAAAAAAAAAAAAAACAGCTCAATTGCATAGTTTCTGAACAACAACCCCAGCTAGTTTCATGCCTTTTCGAATAAAAATAAATTAAAACTTATGTCAGAAAGTTGCCATTTTGGATTTGAGAACACGCTTAAGGGTGTATTCCGATCCAAACTGCTTATTTTCTGATTCATTTTAAAATTCATTTTTGCTCTCAAACGCATCAAACTGGGAAATTCTCTTATTTAGAAACTACATAATGTGCCGTGCTTCTTAATTTTTTGATAAATGCAGAAAATACTGTATTAAACGCTGTCAAAGTTGGCGTTTTGAACCGAATTTTCCGAAGCGGGCGATCTGGGAATGAAAAAAATGGTCATACTGAGAAAATAATTGTTTAAAAATCAAATTCTAATTAATTGAGCTGAAAATGAAATCGCACGGCATGTTAAACATGTCTTCAGAAATCACCCCAGCAAGTTTCATGTTTTTACTTTTAAAAATGAGTCTGAAAATGTCTCAGAAAATTTCGAACTGTTGAGGGTGGAAAAATATTTTTTCGAATACACCCTTAAATAGAGGGCTCCATGCAATGCTAACAGGTAGAGTCAAAGATTGTCGAATCTGCTCTCACAGAACAGGAAAATGTAAGAGACATCAAACGACATACTTTTGCGACACTTGTCCGGAAAAGCCTGCAATACATCTTGGTGAGTGTTTTATAAAATACCACACCCAACATAACTATAGAGCATAAGATTGAAATATTATATTTCTAACATGTAAAAATATATAAAGTATTCAAATAAAAAAATTATTTTCAATTTGACTATATAAGACCATATTTTATTTTCTTTAAAAATAACGCGGAGTTGCTAGTTCCACCATGGAAAAAAAGCTTGGAGTGCAATGGGTTAACGTTTTGATGGAGAAATAGTATACAAACACATATCTGATAAAAATTTTATCTCTTGCTAGCAGGCTTCACCCGCTACCCTGGTAGGTTTCTCCAAATCTTTGTGCGTGTGTGTATGGAGACACACGGGAATGTGGGAGCAAATGACTAAAGATGATAATTCAAAGTTAAATTATGTTTTTTCTATAAGAAAAATCTAAATTATTATTTATTTGTAATTTAAAAAATAATTTTATTGAGTTATATTTTCACGAGTTCTTCCTCATTAATATTTATTATAAATCTCTCTATTCTAAAAAAAAGTAACTACCGCTGTCACCGCCGCCGGTTTTGAATTTTTTGTGACCGGAGGTCTTTCTTCGTTAATATTAAGAAAAAGAATGCATACAAAAATATGAAAATCGGTAGTATTATAGAGAAATGGTTGATAAACACGCTGATGCAGACAGTTTTCAAATCGAAGAATTATTTTAAGAGATATTTAATGCCAAAGTTGGACAAAATCGTTCCATTAAAAAAGTTTTATAGGAGCAAAAACTCTACATAGGAATTTAATCATTTTTAGATCATTTTATACGTTTGAAGTTCCCGGTGTGCAGACTGTTTTTTTTTTTTAATTTGGCTAATTTTTTGAGGTTTTATTTCTATTTTAAATTCAAATTTTCAGGATTTCTAGAGATATTTTTTACAGATTTTAGAAAGTGATATTAATTTAAACTGTTGCCAACTGTATAAACAGCGGAAACAATAATGTTTGCTTCAAAAAAAAAAAAAAAAAAAAATTATACGTGTAATAAATTAAAAATTTATTTACACGTGACTATTATAAACAGAAAAAAACATTTGGAATTAGAATTAAATAATTATGTACAAAAAGCAGGAACTTATTAAAAATTACGCCATAAAAACTATAATTACACGTGAATTTTAAGAGAGAAAGGAATTTGTAAAATAATAAATTTATTAACATGCGTTAGAAGTCTTAAATAGGAGAAATTACGTCATATTTACGTTACATTGCAGTTATTACATAAAATGAACACCAAATAATATTGCAAAACGGTTTAAATTTAGAAATTGCGCTAGACATTTATTTGATATTTTGGGAGGATACTTTTCAACTATTTTTGTTAGGAAAGTGCAAATAATATTTCATTTCTAACACAAGTATTTTCACGTGAATATTAAAAAGAGAAAGAATAGTTTGGTCAAAATTACGTCAGACTAAAAACAATTAATTTAAAATGTCTTATTTAAAAGAACTTTCTTTTCGCTTTGTTAAAAAATACCGGGAGACAAAGATTCTGTTTACTTAATTCCTTTTATATTAGCTTATTTTGAAATGTTTATCTCATTTTACTTAATCAAAGACGAAAACAGCGATTGACATATGTATTTTTGGTACTACTTAGTTATCCCGTCGACCAAAAATCAATCATTCGCCAAACTATAAGATTAAATGTCAATAATGGTTGATCGTAAATGTCACATTAACTTGATTTTAAGCAAGTTACACGTGTCTACGTCATCAAGTTATTTTTATTTCGACGTTTTATTTGTATTTTTATTAATGTTGCACTAATTTATTTGTTCTTTCGTTATTTAAAATAAAAATGATGTCAATTTGTATAATTTGGCGAGTGCTTTGACGATTTATATAATTTGGCAAAATGGGTCGACGGGTTAATCAAGTAGTACCGCAGCGGATTTGGCCTTAAAATTCCCCAGTCAAAGAGAAATGAATAGAAATCCGTTTATAGGGAGATCGCCATTGTTTTTTAAATTATAATTCAATCTTCCGAAATCTTTTTAAAGCCGATCAAATTAGCGTACTTTTAGAGTCTGTGGTGTCTGAACGGGGGTTGACGAGCGTAGCTCGTAGGGAGCAGAGCCCCCTAGTAACATAAAAACTGCTTATTGAAAGTGCAAAAAATTAAATGTCAAGAAAAACATACAATAGGCGCCTAATTCCTTTATCAATTCAAAACATTAAAACAGATGGCAAAATAGGCAGGAAATTTGTTTTTGACAGAAGTTTAATTATACATCCGCTAAAGGGGATTCCAGTGCTCCTGTAAGTCTAATTAGCGCACTTATTATTTTTAAAACAATTATTTTGAGAACGTCAATAAAAGCAAATTTCATTTCAGCGATTAAATAAATAAATAAGTAAACAATTAACTCAATTGAAATTGGGTGGGCGGAGAGATCAAATTATTGGGTGGGCTCGCACCTCGCGGGCGCATATAAGCTGGCGCCACTGATTTAGCTCGAAGTCAAACTTTTTCTATCTTGAATCACACACATTTGCTATTTAGGTTTCGTTTGCCACAACACATTGCCAAAGATCTTTAAAGTCTATTATAAATTATGGACATTTAAGGCACAGCTCTTGTAAAATAGGTTTTTCTCTCACAGATTGTAAAATTGCATGTTAACGTAAAAATAAATTTAAATACAGAAGGATTAGCTACTAAGTGCAACTTTTAAATTTGAGTTTCGACCAGCAGAAGTTAGACGCTCGAAGCTGATGCATTACGATTAAAAAAAAATCTGAATTTTAATTTTAAAGTACTAATTTTAAAAAAATCAATAAAATATCAAAACTTATTTCTTTTTACAAATTACTTAAATTTACTGGAAAATGTTTTGAAAACACGTACAGTAATACCCGACGTCCGCTTTCAGAAGGTGAAAGTTTTTGGGATATATATTTTTTACTAGGGGGCTCGGCCCCCTACGAGCTACGCTCGCCAACCCCCGTCCAGACACCGTAGACTCTAAATGCACGCTAATTTCATCGGCTTTAAAAAGATTTCGAAAGATTGAATTATAATTTAAAAAACAGTGGCGATCTCTCTATTAACGGATTTCTATTCATTTCTCTTTGATTGGGGAATTTTAACGCCAAATCCGTTGCGGTACTACTTGATTATCCCGTCGACCAATTTCGCCAAATTATATAAATCGCCAAACCACTCGCCAAATTATACAAATTGACATAATTTTTATTTTAAATAACGAAAAAACAAATAAATTAGTACAACATTAATAAAAATACAAATAAAACGTCGAAATAAAAATAACTTGATGACGTTGTCACGTGTAAAACATTTCAAAATAAGCCAATATAAAAGGAATTAAGTATACAGAGTCTTTGTCTCCTGGTATTTTTTAACAAAGTGAAAAGAAAGTTCTTTTAAATGAGACATTTTAAATTAATCGTTTTTAATCTGACGTAATTTTGACCAAACTATTGTTTCTCTTTTTAATATTCACGTGAAAATACTTGTGTTAGAAATGAAATATTATTTGCGCTTTCCTAACAAAAATAGTTGAAAAGTATCCTCTTAAAATATCAAATAAATGTCTAGCGCAATTTCTAAATTTAAACCGTTTTGCAATATTATTTTGTGTTCATTTTATGTAATAACTGTAATGTGACGTAAATATGACGTAATTTCTCCTATTTAAGACTTCTAACGTATGTTAATAAATTTATTGCTTTACAAATTCTTTTCTCTCTTAAAATTCATGTGTAATTATAGTTTTTATGACATAATTTTTAATAAGTTCCTGCTTTTTGTACATAATTATTTAATTATAATTCCAAATGTTTTCTCCTGTTTATAATAGTCACGTGTAAATAAATTTATAATTTATTTACACGTATAAATATTTTTATTTATTTGAAGCAAACATTAATGTTTGCGCTATTTATACAGTTGGCAACAGTTTAAATTAATATCATTTTCTAAAATATGTAAAAAATTTCTCTAGAAATGCTAAAAATTTGAATTTAAAATAGAAATAAAACCTCAAAAATTGAGTCAAATAATAAAAAAATACAGTTTGCACACGGGGAACTTCAAACGTATAAAATGATCTAAAAATGATTAAATTCCCATGAATAGTTTTGCTCCTATAAAACTTTTTTAGTGGAACGATTTTGTTCAACTTTAGCATTAAATATCTCTTAAAATAATTCTTCGATTTGAAAACTGCCTGCATCAGCGTGTTTATCAAACATTTCTGTATAATACTACCGACTTTCATATTTTTGTATGCATTATGTTTCTTAATATTAACGAAGAAAGACCACCGGACAGAAAAATTTCAAAACCGGCGGCGGCGGTGACAGCGGTAGTTACTTTTTTTTTTTTTTAGAATAGTGAGACTTATTAATTTTCTTTTAATCAAGAGTAACTTTCTATCGCTGTATAAATATACAGAAAATTTTCAAAGTTCCTTTGTTTAAAAAAATGCCGCTTAAAATGGAGTTAGTCGGATAGTCTTCTGAACGCCTCATATATGTATATATTTATTATATATATATTTTGCGTTTGTATTTATTACATATTTATTTGTATGTATTTCTTTTATTTATTATATATTTTGTATTTACTATAGATACTTGTACCTATATTTATTTTTACTTATTTTATTATATTTATGTATTACATTTTGAAAGCGATATTACTTGTCGAAAGTTTAATAGTAGACGAAACTGTAAATTGTGATTTGCCTAAATATCTGAAGGGAATTCCTTTAATTTTCCTTTAATTTTCTTACGTGTAGTATGTTTTACTCTTGTGCATTTTAACGCCAATAATAACTTAAGTTTTACCTGGAAAATTTACTAATATCTTCTATGATTAATTTCTTTATTCTCTGTCAGTATAGTTTATAAAACGTGCAGTGGGGAAATTTTTGGAAATGTTAAACATTTTATTATATTGATTTATTATATTCATTTAGGGGACATCACGTTGACGGTTAAAAAAAAAAAAATTTTTCACAAATTTTACAATGGATACCTTCAAAAGTTACAAATCCACTGCAAAAAGAATTTTACAAAAATACCAATTAGTACAAAAGTTATGGCTAAAAATATCTTGCTTAAAAGCATTTGCTGTATAATGTTATAAGCCAACTTTGAAGTCGTTTTTCTAAAAATTAATTTTTTAGTATTGCGTGCACTCTCATTTAAAAACTAATTATCATGTAACCTTGAAATTATGTATATTCTTAGTTTATATGTGTTAGTTTATGTTGAACCTCAATTTAGTCGCATTTTTGTCACAGAAAATTGTGGATTGAAAAAATAAGTATACATTTTTTGGTGAAAGTTAGTGAATATGATTAGAAAAGCCATTGATTATGCTAAATAATTTGAATATACTTCCAAATTTAGGTTTAGTGTAAAATATAGTATTATAAGTAACAAAATATGAAAATGTAAACATATATCTGCAGTAGAATTTGTAAAATCGTGCGCGCAAAATGGATATTTCAATATTCATATTTTTCAAACCCCACTTTGTCATTATGATTTAATTAATTAATATTACTAAATGTGTGCGTATTTGAATATTTTATCAAACCATGAGAATGGGTGAAAGTAAAAAAGAAAAAACTGTTGCGTTTCACTCATCGGTTAAGAAACTACAGATATTTTCGTACTGCTTTAAATATGATCATTTTCTGGCTGCTCAACGTGATCTGCCCCCTTAAAATGAATACAGCTTTGAAATTGTCTTTTCACAGTTAAATGCAGTTTCTCCCGAAAAAATTTCATATCTTTTTTTATAAATTATGCGCATTTAATTTAGTCTGTATTTTTAGAAATTTTTAAGGAATAATTATACATCAAAATACATGCACTAAATTATACATATACAAATAATTATACATCTAGGCTTTAACCTTTATTATCATTCGATTAACATAATACATTTTTTTTTTATCTCTCGTTACTTTAACTAATATATGGTTTTCAAGGGGTTTTAATTATTATTTGCAGAAATTTTCGAGATACAGAAAAGAAATAAGAAACAATCCCTTATAAATTTGAGAGAAAAGCACTGTAGCTAGGACGTCAACAGAAATCTATTTAAAATAAAATTCTTACTTAAAATAAATTGTAAAATATATATATATATATATATATATATATATATATATATATATATATTTGATTGTTAAAACACGAAAAAAAATCATGCGTTAAGCATAGATTATGAAACACTTTCCAGCACTTCCTAAGCGGTTAAACAAAACTTCATTATCTCTCTATTCTAAAAAAAAAAAGTAACTACCGCTGTCACCGCCGCCGGTTTTGAATTTTTTGTGACCGGCGATCTTTCTTCGTTAATTTTAAGAAAAATAATGCATACAAAAATATGAAAATCGATGGTTTTATACAGAAATGTTTGATAAATACGCTGATGCAGACAGTTTTCAAATCGAAGAATTATTTTAAGAGATATTTAATGCTAAAGTTGGACAAAATCGTTCCACTAAAAAAGTTTTATAGCAGCAAAAACTGTACATGGCAGTGTAATCATTTTTAGATCATTTTATGCGTTAGAATTTGCCGGAGTGCAGATTGCATTAATTTTTTTATTTTTACTCATTTTTTGAGGTATTATTTATATTTTAAATTCAAATTTTCAGCATTTCTAGAGATATTTTTTACATTATTTTAGAAAATGGTATTAATTTATACTATTGCCAAATGTATAAACAGCGCGAACAATAATGTTTGCTTCAAATTAAAAATTTATTTGCACGTGACTATTATAAACAGAAAAAATCATTTGGAATTAGAATTAAATAATTATGTACAAAAAGCAGGAACTTATTAAAAATTACGTCATAAAAAATATACACGTGAATTTTAAAAGAGAAAGGATATTGTAAAATAATAAATTCATTAACATGCGTTAGAAGTCTTAAATAGGAGAAATTACGTCATATTTACGTCACATTATAGTTATTACATAAAATGAACACAAAATAATATTGCAAAACAGTTTAAATTTAGAAATTGCGCTAGACATTTATTTTATATTTTGAAAGGATCTTTTCAACTATTTTTGTTAGGAAAGCGCAAATAATATTTCATTTCTAACAAAAGTATTTTCACGTGAATATTTAAAACAGAAAGAGTAGCTTGGTAAAAATTACGTCAGATTAAAAACGATTAATTTAAAATGTCTCATTTAAAAGAACTTTCTTTTCGCTTTGTTAAAAAATACCGGGAGACAAAGACTCTGCTTACTTAATTCCTTTTATATTAGCTTATTTTGAAATGTTGTTACACGTGTCTACGTCATCAAGTTATTTTTATTTCGACGTTTTATTTGTATTTTTATTAATGTTGTACTAATTTATTTGTTCTTTCGTTATTTAAAATAAAAATTATATCAATTTGTATAATTTGCCGAGTGGTTTGGCGATTTATATAATTTGGCGAAATTAGTCGACGGGATAATCAAGTAGTACCACAGCGGATTTTGGCGTTAAAATTCCCCAATCAAAGAGAAATGAATAGAAATTCGTTTATAGGGAGATCGCCACTGTTTTTTAAATTATAATTCAATCTTTCGAAATCTTTTTAAAGCCAATCAAATTAGCGTGCATTTAGAGTCTGCGGTGTCTGGACGGGGGTTGGCGAGCGTAGCTTGTAGGGGGCCGAGCCCCCTAGTTTTGGAAAATAAGGTAAATAAAATAATTGAATAAACATTTTAGAAAAGGGATAAACATTTGAAAAATTATTTTCAGCAGTTGCCGTCCATAGCCAAATATGTATTCCAACTCTCTTGAACAGCCCTGTATTTGATCTGTAGGTTGATATATATACTACATAATTGAAAATTTAGTTTAGCTAGAAAACGCATAACAGATTGAAATTTCTCTTTCATCAATTTATACTAATACTTTTTTTTTGTACAGCCTTTTAGTTTACCTAATACCTTTTTTAGATGCCGCTATTTAGCTAAATTTTAAACTAAGTTATAGCTACTCTTAAAAGTACTGAAATTGCATTTCCAGATATTATCATCCATATACGATTATGTGTCCAATTCCTTGCGTGACCCTGTATATTATTTTATCTACATTCTACAACATGTCTTAGTAAATTAAATGCAGTTCAGCGTAAAAATGCATAATTGATTTAAAAACCACCTTTAAGCAATTTACGCTCATACTCAGTAACCCTTACGAACTCTTTTGTGCAGCCCTGTATATGAACTATAGCATTTATGCACACCATATATTATGCATAAATATAGGGAAACATAAAAGCGGTTATCATTAATTAAAATTGCATTTCCAGCGATCATCTCTTATGTACAGTACTTCGAACACAATATAGTATCTGAAATATTTTGTGTGTCCCTGTAAATACTTCGTATTATATATGAAATAACGACTTATATAAACGACTTATATAGATTTCATTATATATGGAATAGTTGAAATAGTTTAACATAATTAAAATACGCCGCAAACAATCCCCCCCCCCCTCATATCATAATGTAACGCAATTCTTATGTGTGTCCCTGTAAATGAATATTAAGTATTCTTTGCACCAAATATTCTACGGAATGCATATTTTAGTGCACTTCATAAATACATATCAATTTTATAATGTTTGAAAGCGTGTAACATCTTTAAAATTCATTTGAAACGATTTTTTCCCATCGGCCGCAATGTAACGGAATACTTTTGACTGTCCCGGTAAATAATCTAAACATGCTACAAACTTCATTTGAAATAGATACCGTGCTATGCTGAACCTTAATAACATCCAAAAATTTCAGGGCAATCCGAGTATATTTACGAAAGTTAGAGCGCGGACAGACGGCCAGACAACACATTTCAACTTTGTTGGAAAGTGTTAAAAACAGAAATTCATAAATAAAACGTATTTTTACTATCGATTATTAATAAATGGAATCGTAATCAGTATTTTCTCTGAAATGAAAGAAAAAGTTTGAAATTGTAAAGAAACTTTGGTCAAATGTTTTAATTTTCTCTTTAAAACAATGAAATATCCTCATTAAATAACAAACAAAAATTAATTCGTTTAATGCTTGTTTGAAAGTACTGAATCTCACCTAACAAAAATTTTATACAAAGGTAACACACTTTTATAAATAACACATTTTATGAGCTATTCTTTTTTTTTTCCCCTAAAAAAAAATTTTTTTTAAGCTTATCTTCCAGTCATATATCTTTTATTTATTTCCCCCCCCCCCATTATCTCATATTGTTATCGCAATCAATTTTCTTCCTCTAATAATCACAATGTATTTTCATTGAAAATAAAAAATCATAATGTATATGTATACAGGGTGATTCATAAAAGATGGGCAGAACTTTAAGGGGTTATAGTACACTTAAAGACAAATAATATTAAATAGGAGACTAAGGGTCCCAGACGTATTTCCAAGGAGATAGGGGGCATTAAAGTTTAGGGTCCGAAATTTCAAATGATTATAAAACATGGAAAAATTGGTCGATTCGTTTGCGGTTTTTGCAAAAAATTTTCTTTATGCCAGTATTTTCTTGAAATAAAATTTTAAAGTTCAATTTCAAAAAATGCCGATAGGGGGCGCTTTAGACTTTGGAGTAACAAACAACTATTTTTTAACGTTATTTTTTGAATTTCTTTAAATGATTTCGAAAGCTTAGACTTAAACTTAAATTTTGATCTAAAAATCTGAGTCCTAACGAGTAGTTAAGTAGCGTAAACTGAAATTTGAAATTTGAAACCCTTCTCCCCCCAGAACAAAAATCAGTTATTCCCGATCTTTGTGTCGTAGATTAGGCTCTAACTACTGCCGCGTTTTGCTAAAATTACTCTTTATGTCAGTATTTTCTTGAGAATAAATTTTAAAGAAAATTTTCAAAAAATTCCGATAGAGGGCGCTTTAGACTTTGGAGTAACGAACAACTATTTTATACCGTTATTTTTTGTGTCTCATTAAATGCTTTCTAAAGTTTAGACTTAAATTTTCAGCCCAAAATCTGAATCGTTAGACGTGGTTAAGTTTCTGGGGAGAGGGGTTTGAAATTACTACTCCTGAGCACAGTTCAGTTTACCATGTCCACACATTGTGTGCTGTGATACGAGGTAAAAAGACACAAATTAGGATTATGTTACCAAAGCATATTTATTAACATGTAATTACAATAAATGTTCAAAATTGTGACCACCAGAGGTTATGCACGCAGAACAACGGCGAAGAATGGAACGGCGAACATTCGCGAAAACATCAGGCTTTTCGAGCACTTCCCCTACAGCGGCGGAAAGTCTGGCGACCAGTTCCTCGGGGGATTCAATGGGTGTCTCATACATAAGAGCCTTCAATCGTCCCCAAAAAAAGAAATCGAGGTGTGAAAGATCTGGCGAGCGAGCAGGCCAAGCAACAGGACCACCTCGACCAATCCATCTGTTCGGAAATGTGATGTCCAGATAGTTGCGGACGTCTCGTACGTAATGGGCTGGCGCTCCATCGTGCTGGAACCACATGACCCGCCGGATGCGTGGAGGAACAACGTTTAACAGGTCTGGCAGCACATGTTGCAGAAATGTGAGGTATGTTTTACCGTTGAGGCGTTCAGGAAGAAGGTACGGTCCGATTAGGTGGTCTCCGAGGATTCCTGCCCAAACATTGATGGAAAAGCGTCTCTGATGAGCATGTGGATTGACATCCGCCCATACATGTGCATTGTGTGTGTTAAATGTACCTTCACGTGTGAAGGTACATTCATCGGTGAAAAGCACAGTTCGTCCAAAATGTGGATTTAGCGCGTTCTGCTGCAGAAACCAGCGGGCGAATTCAATACGATTTGGATAATCCCCTGGAGACAGTTTCTGGACTCGTTGCACATGAAACGGGAGCAAATGTTCATCCTTCAGTACCCTCCAAGTCATGGACTGTGAGGTATCCACCTGCCTAGCCACTGTTCGTGTACTTGTACTTGGCTGCGCCGCTACTACATCCAGAATGGCTTCTGCAACAACTACTGATTCGTCCTTTTTTGCACGACCTGCATTCGACCGGGAAGCGAGAAATGATCCCGTCTCACACAACTGTCTGTGCAAGCGCTCGAAAGTTTTGCGGTTATGCAACCGCCTGTTGGGAAATCGCTCTCCGTACATTCGTTGCGCCTCTGCACCATTTCCATCTGCCGCTCCGTAAATTAAATGCATTTCAGCCTTTTCCTTATTCGTGAAGGGCACCATCTTCCGATTCATTACTACAGCGACTTACACTTGACTCACCGTTCAGTGGTTTTTATGCCTGAATCGTGTCGAAATTTTGCATACGTGTTCTTCTTCTTCCCCATTTGACATTTGCATACTTTCTGTTTCCTTCTTCACCCGGTGACTAGCGTCAGGAATGGAGCTTCAACGTTTGCATGAGCGACGTTTCCAACTGTGCCAGTGCCTTTATGAGTGAATTCCGACTATGCAGTCCTTGACGAAAGTTGTATTTTTGCCTCGTATCACAGCACAGAATCGTTGGGCATGGTTAAGTAGTGCAAACTGAACTATGTTCAGAAGTTGAAATTTGAACCCCCTCCCCTCGCTACTGAACCACGCTCAGCGATTCAGATTTTGAGCTGAAAATTTAAGTTTAAGTCTAAGCTTTAGAAAGCATTTAATGAGACACAAAAAAATAACGGTATAAAATAGTTGTTCGTTACTCCAAAGTCTAAAGCGCCCTCTATCGGAATTTTTTGAAAATTTTCTTTAAAATTTATTTTCAAGAAAATACTGACATAAAGAATAATTTTAGCAAAACGCGGCAGTAGTTAGAGCCTAATCTACGACACAAAGATCGGGAATAACTGATTTTTGTTCTGGGGGGAGAAGGGTTTCAAATTTCAAATTTCAGTTTATGCTACTTAACTACTCGTTAGGACTCAGATTTTTAGATCAAAATTTAAGTTTAAGTCTAAGCTTTCGAAATCATTTAAAGAAATACAAAAAATAACGTTAAAAAATAGTTGTTTGTTACTCCAAAGTCTAAAGCGCCCCCTATCGGCATTTTTTGAAATTGAACTTTAAAATTTTATTTCAAGAAAATACTAGCATAAAGAAAATTTTTTGCAAAAACCGCAAACGAATCGACCAATTTTTCCATGTTTTATAATCATTTGAAATTTCGGACCCTAAACTTTAATGCCCCCTATCTCCTTGGGAATACGTCTGGGACCCTTAGTCTCCTATTTAATATTATTTGTCTTTAAGTGTACTATAACCCCTTAAAGTTCTGCCCATCTTTTATGAATCACCCTGTATATATGTATGGCGGCAGTCAAAGATAGTCGTGTGCATTAAAAAAAAGAAAAAAAAATCTTTCATTTCCAATCAATCTACCATGTAATTAAATTTACCTTTTATCATTGAAATAACGTTTTTTCTTGTTATCGAGAAGTGAAGCGATGCAAAAATTCAATTGAAAGCTACTGAACCAAGCTATTGATTTTTTTCTTCCCTCTTATTAAAATATTCTCTTCCTGTTGTATCAGCTTTCAAAACCAATACCAAAGTTATCGAAATAATTAAATTAGAAAATATTTTAAATTACACAGGTTTTGATGAATCTAATCAATGTAGTGAACTACCATTAGTACGGACATCAAAAGCCTGTTATATATATATCTACCCTATATATATAAAATCCTAATGAATCGAATTGAAAAGAATTTATGTAACGATTCTATGAAACGACTGATTAAACAACTGATTACGTTTCACGGCGACTTCTCCTAAAATATGGAATACTTTGTGATGAAATTAACACCAAAAATCCGTATTGATCCACAGATCTCAAAACTGGTATTGGAATTTTAAAATTAGAATTAGTTTTCGAAATATTAATTTTTTTCTAATTTTAAATACTTTTTTCTAATGATGGCAACTCAAATTTTAATTATAACAGATATTTTTTTTCATATTTTAGAAAAGGTTATTTTAAATTAATTTGGCGACGAGTTTGGCCTCCTTTAAATGTATGCTAAGAAATGCATCATGTTACTTTTATTCAGAATTCAATTTGTATTTCATTACCATTTTATTTAACACAAAACTTTCATTTAAAATTGAAACCTTTAAAATAAATGGCTTTTACTTCATTCTTTTTTTTAAACGAAACGAAAAGAAAAATATTAGACACAGATGTCATATACGCAACGGGGTACCTAATTGGCGCCAAAATGACGTTATTTTGCCTGACATGGTAACCCGGCTATTGTTGCTTATTTATTAATAAATGTTTATTTGAATTTATTTTCTTTTTATTTACAAAAAATTTTATAAGTTGTTTTGTTCTATAGTTATGAATTAATTTTTTTTTAATTTATTGTTATTTCATTTTAAAAATAATAGAAAATAATTCAAAAATACATACGTAACAGGTATTTGAAAACGAGGTTTTCGCCAAATTGCCGTAAAAAAAAAAAAAAAAAAAAAAAAAAAAAAAAAATCACGCCAAACCCGGTGCGTATGTGACAATGCAACAAATCATGAGATTTAATTTCCACTTCAAAGCAACATTTTAATGTTATTACTTCTCCCGTCGACCAATTTCGCCAAATTATATAAATAGCCAAATTATACAAATTGTCATATTTTTTTTATTTTAAATAACAAAAGAACAAATAAATTTGTAAAATATTAATAAAAATACAAATAAAACGTCGAAATAAAAATCACTTGATGGCGTGAACATGTGTAACTTCCTTAAAGTCAAGTGAATGTGACATTTACGATCAACCATTATTGGCATTTAATCTTATAGTTTGGCGACAGATTTTTGGTCGATGGGATAACCAAGTAGCACCGTTTTAATTTACCACTCGAAAAATAAAAAAAATGCTAACTGGCGAGTTAAAAAAAAAAAAAAAAAAGCTATTGGCGAGATTTTCACCCGGCTAACATAAAAGTACCAGGAATTCTTTGTGATCATGGCAACTTTTATGTAGTTTTATTCGAAAAAATAATTTTGATTCTTTAATCAAAATGGAAACCTTTCTTATGAAAAGCGAAGGAATCAGCCCGTTGTTTATGGCAGTTACATGACTTGGACTATTATAATATAAACGAAATAATGGGGATAGAATAATATTCGGCGACTTATCACACCTGTGACTGGCTAACATTAAAGTACCAAAATGGCCGCCTGGAATATAAAAAGCGAAGGGACCCGCCTGGAGCTGTTGATGATAGTCACATGACTTAGGGTATTATTATAGAGATTGTTTCCAATTTTAAAAACAGCGCAAAGAATAATATTTCCTAACGATTAAAAATTTATTTTCAAGTGACTATTAAAAACAGAAAAAAAAACTTTAAAATTACTATTAAATGAGTACGTGTTAAAGGCAGGAAAATATTGAAAATTATGTCCTGAAAATTGTATTTACAAGTGAATATTAAAAGGGAAAGGAAACTTTAAAATAATAAATGCATTAATATGCGTTTAACCCTTTCACGGACAAGGCACTTCTATTCGTAAAATCTTGAAATCAGTGAATGGCACCAGAATTTACAAACAAATTTCGAAATACAAAAATGCTTTTGTTCACTTACTTAATAAAAGGGAAATTTTCATCTCAATATTCTGATGCTAATGTAGAATTAAGAATTAAAATTAAGTGGTCCAAAAATGAACCACCGCCCTTGAAGGGGTTAAAGCAGCAAATTTTAGTAATTGTATTATGTCAATAGTTTTATAACGCTGCTAAAAAATACCGAGAGACAAAGACTCTGTTTACTTAATTCCTTTTATTTTAGATTCTTTTCAAATGTTTAACTGATCTTCTTTAACCAAACACAAAAACTACCATTGGATGTCTTAACAGCAACTGATTCTACCTTAAATTTTTGCAATCAAAGGGAATTGAATGGAAACCCGTTTACAGGGAGATCGCTACAGTTTTTTTTTTTACAGTTTTTCCATTGGCAACTTTGAATGTCAACATTGTCCCGAATGATTTTGTCGCTCCATCTTAAGATTGGAACAAAAATGTTAATAAATTTTAAGGTAAGTGGAAAATTATTTTTTATATATAATGTGCAACTTCACATTTCAGTTATCTTTATGGGGAGGGGGGGGGGGGGGAACCTTAGACAGCACCAGCTTTTGAGAATTTTCATATTCCTTCAGTAATTAAATTTTTCATGTGTACAGTTGTATTAAAATATTTGTTAAAATCACATTTTTTTTCCTAATAATTTTGATATTTGTAATATTTTAACGTTCATTGACTGAGCTCTTTGTAATAGTTCTTTTTTCATTATTAAGAATTTACTCTACTAAAAAAAATTATGTACTAGTGTCAATTATGAGATTAATTCTATGTTACACACAAGATGCTTTAAAATTAAAAGAACAATAGCATTTTAAAGAAAATATTGAACTTAAATTTTTATGCATGTCAAAAAATATCATAGAACTATAAAGAATATTTTATATTGATAATCCAAATAAATTTTTTACAGTATTGTTATGACAAAATTTCTTTTATTTACAAAATACCTCCACAAATTTAACAGATACGAGAAAATTTTTATTTGTACTGATATGCGTTTATGATATATATATATATATATAAAAGGAAGAAACTACAGTATGTCTGTAAAGTCATGTCATGATGCACTTTTGACCGGTCACAGGAAATAAACAAAACAAGATGGAAATGTGAAATCTTCACCAAATAAAAGAAAAGTTATCCAAGTTTCATACCTGTTCAGTGCAGTTCGATGGGGCCTCCATTTGTTGCCCTACACACATCTAAATGATATTTAAGTTCTTCTGACACACAGGTAAGGATGTCTGGTACAACAGAGTGAATAAGTCTGTGATTCTCTGTTTCAAATGGAGGTCACATCAAACTGCACTGAACAGGCATGAAACTCGAAGAGTTTTTCTTTTATTTAGTGAAGATTTCACACTTCCATCTTGTTTTCTTGATTTTCTGTGACCAGTCAAAAGTGCACCATGAGTTTACGGACACAATTTATAGCATAGTCCAGGGCTGTCTGACGCGGCACCAGCGAGTGTCATGGCGCTCTTTAAAGGTTTTTTTTTTTTTTGCCGCCCTTTCGAAGGTTTTCTGTAACTAGCATTTTAAAAAATAAATTCTATTTAAAAGGCTGTTTTATTCAAATCTTTGTTATTTGCTTGAAGATTTTAAAAATCTCTGAATGTATTTCATGCATCAAAAATGAAAACATACTTTAAAAATTTAATCATGTGTTATATTGAGTTTCTTCACTAATTTATAGTTGTTGTTTATTAAAATAACATTATGGAAATTATTAAAGGAATTAGAATAAAGGAAATTGGTAAAAGTTGGCAATAACTTTTTTCAATGTAGAAAAATTACCCCCCACCCCCCACCTCTCATACTTTCGTGAAAGTTTTTATGTTGTTACACTGGTTTATTGCTGTTTGTTTTTATAATACGGGTAAAGGGGTGTCATTTTCTCTCATAGGTCTTTAAAATTTTGGGTATTTTTTCTCATTTTGTTTTTAAAAAATCTATAAAATCATGCGTAATGATTTCCTTGAATGAAAGCCCTTCCTGGCTATCTCTTTGGAACGACCCATAGATTGGTCACTCTATCATGTATGTCTTTGCTTTTGTAATTTTTATAATAGTATATTTTCACCTCCAAAATAAATCTAGTTTTTATCCTAAAAAACCGCTAACAATATATCTGATTACCATTTTATTTTAATTATAAGCAAGATTAAAGCTTCTGGCTTCTTCTATATCAAAAATTTTTGAGATAGCCTCTCGCAGAGAAATGTATGATTCGAAATTTACTATGATTTATAATTATTTGTATTTTCCTTCTTTTTTACATGGATCTCCAAGATCCATAGGACCCTACTACGATATGCATTTGCATGTGTGTATCGCTACTCATACTGTGAGATGATTTTGTTGCATGTTTTGGACCCTGTTAACCCAGTAGCAGAAATTTCTCCAAGTGTCTGCAACAGATACTTCATGGGTAAAAAATAATCTGCAGGTAAAATAGTTTTACTACTGAAGCTTTAATTAAGCAAACAATCACTCACCTATAGCGTTTTTAGGCATTTTATAAATTTTTATTTATAATAGTCTTAACTTTTTGTATTAAGTAATAAAGAGCTAAACATAATATGAAATAAAGGTTTGGTGAAAAAGAATCTGCAAAAGAGAAAGAAAATCTGCGACGCCCGTCTCCCATATTGAACTTTCTGCTACCGGGCCTGTTAATAATTGCACCCTTCATTGTTTGCCAAGAGCTGAAATGCACCCCTGCTTAGTGAAATGTTGGACATGCCTGTCCTAGTCCATAGGATACGGTGTTAATTATATATTTGTGAAAGAAAATAAGTTAAAACTGGTGTGAATGACTAAGAACAAACAATCTTCTTGAAACACCATCAAAATTTGTAAATGCGCTAGGCCTTTCGAAAGATCTGAGTCTTTCTTCGTCAGGCGCAAAAAAGGCCTAGCGCATTTACAAATTTTTGATGGTGTTTCAAGAAGATTGTTTGTTCTTATATATTTGTGGTTAATTTAGTTCTTAGTTGAGAACAAATTCCTCTAAAACAATATTTTAAAAAAGTTTCTAAGGTATTTTATTTTTGTGTGTGTCTTTAAAAATTAATAATTTGAGAAACTTGCGAGCTTACTATCATCAATGAAAAAAGACATAACTTTGATTTGATGTATCAATATTATTGCCATTCTAACATTAATTAATAATGATTTGTAAGTCATTTTATTAGGTATTTTGTTTTTAAGTGGTCATTATATCATTAGGTAGTATTTTATATTCAATTTAAGTATGTTGCAGTTTGCCTTTCAAATCAACACTAGATCTTATTTTATAGAATATTGTAATTTATAAAATCCACTGTTTAACATTCCACATTAAAATAATTAAATTTTAAAAATCTGCTTTAATTATCTTTTCAAATATGAATACAAGTATTATCGATTATATATATATATATATACATTTTTTTTTTTCAAAAAATACCTGAATTCAATAAATGTTATTAAGATTTAGGAAGACTCCTCCCACATACACATAAACACCTATATTGGGGGGGGGGGGGAAATCCTCACTCTGTAGAAACATTTAATTTTTCTTCAGATTTGAATAGTTTTTACTTTGTTTTAATTTTATATAGGAATGATGAATTAGAAAAACAATTTAAATTTACTGCAAACAATTTAAATCTACTTAGTTATTTTTAATTTTATATTATAAAATAGTGCCTCATAATATCTTCTGAATTTATTCATCTGTGTTAATGATTTGATTATTTCTTTCTCCATGCACAAATACCTTGTTTTCTCTGCACTGAATTGTCGAGCAGCTTCACGATTTCTCAATAATTTGGCTTTCAAAATGGCATTTTATTTGAAACTAGAAGTATAACTTTTCCTTTTTGAAGATATTGAGAAGTTTTATTTAAGGTGCTTCTCAAGTTCCTTGCTCAACAATGTGAAACTTCCCGACACATTTTTTGGCAAAAAATTGACATGCTTGACAATTATAGTGATTTCAAATCCAAACACGTTTCCCAATTTTTGATAAATTACTTATCGAATAACAGTAATCTCTCACTTATACGTCTATTTTTCATAGTCCTGGGTAAACATATAGCAACGCAATGCTTTTTTTTTTTCTTTTATGCATTGTAACGTTAAATGCATATCTCACTTTTAAAATTTCTTCCTAGTAACCTAAAAAAAAAAAAAAAAAAAAAAAAAAAATATCATTTGTTTATTAAAAAAGTTATTTGTTTGTATTTTGCTTTTGTTTTCTGAATGTTGTTTCTTTCTGTTGGAATCTGCATTCCTTGGCCACACCCCTTTGCACTTGCTATTTCTGGAGTAGGGGGAAAAGGTGGGAGGAGCTTTTTTATTTCAGAAATGAAGCAATGGAAACTTGTGCATATTGAGTCTTTTTTGTTTTCAAGATTCTTATTTTGTGTGTTTATATTTTCTTGTAATATTGTAAATATGTATGTAATATACCTGTTTTATTTTTAATAGGGCATACTTGTGTGTAAACAGTGAAAAAAGGACAAAATCTCCCAAAAGATGGACAGAATCTGATGGAAAAACATTGTCATGTACATTATTTTTTATATGCTCATTATTTTAATAAATATATGTATTTAAAATTGGATATGTATGTATAAATATATGTTTAATAAATTTATTTTAAGATTCCAATATCCTTTGTGTGTAAATCCTTAAATGAAACTTTCTAAAATTTATCATTTTCTTGTTGTTGTTAATACCTTGTTTATTGCAGAATATGTAATATTTTTCTGTAATTAAATAAGTCAAAAAATTGAGATAAATGTGCATCCTAGAATATATTTTATATATATATATATTCTACTCCTGATTCTGTTTTTGCCATACTATTTGTTTATTTTATTTTATTAATTGGACAAGTTTTGTGAAATTTCATCTTAACTTATGGAAAAATTTAAAGTAGGATCCATTTATCTCGCTTTTTTTTCAAACATCAGAAACTTACATTTTCAGATATTCTTTTCTAAGTTGTAAAAATTTTGAAAAAAAAAAAAAATTAAAGTGAAAATTAAAAAAAAAAAAGAAATCTTTTATAAACTAAGGAGAAGTGAATATTTTGGTCGAGGTGTTTTATGCCTCTTAAAATTTACTTAAACATGCTTTATTAATGCTAAAAAGGGAAAGCAAGTCTGACTGATCAAAGTAGGTTATCTTTTAATTGATTGAAAATCTAGTGAGTTTATTATAAAGCATCATTCAGAATCGCAAAGATGCTACATTTTGATTTAACGGTGTGAGTGTACCTATATTTCCATAGCTTCCAACTTTTATGTGTTTTTTCTCAGAGAATATTTTGAAAAATAATCTTTGTCTTATTTAGTCATAGAAATCTGCAATTAAATAAGATTAAGATTATTTTTAAAATATAGTGGTAACATAAAATGATTGTTAAAAATAATTTCATGCGAGATTGCTGGTCAATAAAATTGTAAATCATTGTATAATTATGTTTATTTAATCTGATCAGTGTTAGCAGTTAGGCAATATTTTTATTTAAAATGCTATAATTTTGCCTTATTTTACAACACATTAAAGGCAAATATTGCCATTCCAAAATATTGGTAGCAATCAGAATAAAAAAAATTCTGTCTAATTGGCAATAATGTAATTGCTCCCCCCCCCCCCCCTTTTTAAAAAAAAAAAAAATCTCAAAATGAACCCATAATAATGCCTGAGGTCATATAAATTTACGGACAATTGCACCTTTTTAACATTTTTTAAACGGCTTCTAATTTTACGGCCAATTATACTTATTTAACATATTAAGCTGACTTCTAAATTTACGGGCATTTTCCATTCTTTCACAGCATAATCCATATTAGCAGGTGTGTTATTTTACGGACAAAATCCTTTTTTTTACGATTTGGTCATATATTTGCTACAATGTAAAATTACGGGTGATTTATAATTTACGGTCTAAATATTTTTTTACGGACATTGTCTGGAATCTCTGCTGCCGGTGTTTGTCCGTAATTTTACTTGGATTTTTTTTACAGTGTACAGGTTTTTTCAGTATAATTCAATCTTCTCTAATCTTTTTAAAACCGATCAGATTAGCGTGCTTTTAGATTCTACAGTGTCTGAACGGGGGTTGGCGAGCGTAGCTTGCAGGGGGCAGAGCCCCCCTAGTATATATATATATATATAATTTAGAATTTTATGCGAAAAGAAACATCTTATACCATAATTTTATTCATTCAGTAAAAAAACAAGTTAATCAGAACATTGTCTATGAAAAAGAATTGATTAACGCAGAACAAACAAAAGTTGCCTTACTTACGCTATTTAACTGATTTAAGGGGGTAACCTATACGAAGAATGAAAAATTAATCCATGTTCATTTTTCTGCATAATATTATTCTGCACTAAGTGCTGCACAAAATGCAGAAATCCCCATCTCGATAGGTGCTCTGCAGTGGTTTTTTGCTTCTCTTGAAAAGTCGCATTTTATCACAATTTGTGCCTTTTCTCCAATAGTAGCGATATTGGTCATTTTTTTTCGCTGTTAGTTTGTCTCATCGGTCGTCATTTGAATTGAGGGGATTTCAAACAAACATTTTTTTTTCATTTGTTTTCTTTTCAACTCAAAAACAAATACAAAAGGTTTTTTTTTTCAAAACCTCAATAAAATATAAGTACTTATTCTTAAAAAAAAAAAAAATCCTTTATTTATTTGATAAATATAGATCCACTAAAGTTGTACAGTTGTATAAAACATTTTGTGGTGATCGGTTGAGTGGTTTAGGAGAAAAGGTACAGTCGTGGGAAAAAAAAAAATTAAATACCCCTACTAACTCTGCAACTAATTATAACAGAAGAAAGTTACTGGTATCAATCGATTGGAAATAAAGTCTACTTTTAAATGATGCATGTAAAATTTTCTTAGGAGCTTTAGAAAAAAAGCCTGAATCATGGTTCAACATTTCACCATAACTTTGGCTAAATAAAACACCTGAATCATTGTTCAACCCTTCACCATAAAATTGGTTAAGAAAAAACCTGAGTCATAGTTCAACTTTTCACCATAACTTTGGATAAATAAAACACCTGAATCATGGTTCAACCCTTCACCATAAAATTGGTTTAGAAAAGAACCTGAATCATCGTGCAACCTTTTATTAAAAATTGGCTTACAAAAAAAAACTGAACCTTGGTTCAACCTTTCATTAGAAAGGGCATAGCCGGATAAGCATTGAAAACAATCCTTTCAATCAAATTTCCTGATTTTTTTCCTCAGATGTGGCTACATATCTGACACTATATTTCCCCTATTATCACCCTATAAATATTGATATTTAATGAGATAAAAATGTTTTTTTCTATTTTTTAAAAAACGGACTTTCTCAAAATCTGCTGCACGGATTTTCATCCCATTAACTGAGGATATATAGATATCAAAGATGCATAACTGGTAATTTTTGTATAATTTTCTGTTTATAAAAACTGTCTGAAATAGCTCAATGAAAATTAAAAAAAATAAAAATTATATCTTATGGTTATCCGAAAATTACCATTTTCTTGTAAACAATTCCCCATATGTGCCCGTATATTCTATATAAATGCCGAAAGTTTGCGTTGGGTACTACACATAAATATTTTCAAAACTGTATATTAAAATTATTAAAATTCATTTTAAGGCGTTATTTGGAGCGGAGCTACTCAACTTCGACATTCGAAGAATTTTTGGAACATTTCAGCAGACAATATGTCAACTGATGTATTTTAGATTCCATGAAGTATATAAGCCATGTTTTTCAACTTCATGTTCATTTTGATATCGACAGCATTGAGAACGTTGCTCATATGTTCATTAAAATTTAAAATACAGCAATTTTGTAACTGTTTATTCCAAAAATTCTTCAGGTGTCGAAGTTGAGTAGCTCCGCCACAAATAACGCCTTAAAATGAATTTCAATAATTTTAATATACATTTTTGTAAATATTTATATGTAGTACCCAACACAAACTTTCGGCATTTATATAGAATATACGGGCACATATGGAGAATTTTTTACAAGAAAATGATAATTTTCGGATAACCATAAGATATGATTTTTAGTTTTTTGAATTTTTATTTCGCTATTGCACATAGTTTTTAAAAATAGAAAATTATACAAAAATTACCAGTTATGCATCTTTGGTATCTATATATCCTCAGTTAATGGCATGAAAATCCGTGCAGCAGTTTTTGAGAAAATCCGTTTTTTTTAAAAAATAGAAAAAATATTTTTATCTCATTAAATATCAATATTTATAGGGTGATAATAGGGGAAATATAGTGTCAGATATGTAGCCACATCTGGAAAAAAATCAGGAAATTTGATTGAAAGGCATGTTTCCAATGCTTATCCGGCTATGCCCTTTGGTTTAATACTTCACTAATATAATGGTATTTGTGAATGAACACTAAACTGGTGAAATTTATCACCAAAATCTTGGATGCAGCGGGGCCATTCCATGAGAAACAGGCAAAATGTCCCGCACGTGACGCTTACATAAATACCCATCTTTATTAACTTACTAGCATTCCCCGCGGCTTTGCTCGCGTAATATTTGAAATATGCCAAGTGATATTTGCATGAATATTTTTTATTAGAAAAACACTTTTTGGAATAATTCATAAAATACAAATTAAGCCACAATTTGACTAAACTTTGTTATAAAAGTGCGATAGACAGAAATGAGATTTTAATTAATAAGAAGAACTACTACTAATTCCAAATAAATGATAATTTAGAAAATATTTTGAGTCTTTTTTGCTCATTTCATACGCTCATTTCAGTATTCATTTGAAGTTTTGAATTTGTTAGAAACCATCTTAACACATTTACATCTTAAAATTAACCATCATGTCAAATTTCAAGCTTCTTGTCTAACAGTCTACCACATCTCTGGTGCTAGTGGGACCAACATAAAACGCCGAAATAGAGTTGAAATAGAATGTCTCGAAAAATGTTGAAACAGAGACTGTCATAATTAATTTGCCAACATTAACGTTCAAATCGGTTGGTATTTCCTAATATTCTATAGAAAACGGAATTTAGATGTTTTTAAAGGCTTTCTTGTTGTTCCTGCCAACCAGATGGTAGTAAAACCGGCAAAAAATATAGCCCGTATAGGATCAGGGACCATCACTCTTGATTCGCAACCAGTAACTTTTGTAATCGGTTTATTATTTCCAGAGATTCCACAGAAATCGTAATTTAGGACTCTTTTAGAATGCTTTTCGCTCCTTCCCTTCGCTTCACCACTTTTTAATTTCGAATTTATTTTCGGCTGCTCTTAGAGGACAATTATATTTTATAAGTAACTACCGTGCTATATTTAAAGTTTCTAGCCTCTTCAGTACGGCAGAAATCGTAATTTAGAATTTTTTTTTCTCCTGCAACCTTCGAGGGGTTGTGGCACCGACATAAAATATAGCTTATGTTTGAGCAGGCTCTATCACCATCAATTTGCAACCATTCTGTTTGAAGTCGGTTTCGTATTTCTTACGATTGCCTAAAAATCGTAATTTAGAACGCTTAGAGAACGCTTTTCGCTCACTTCATCATTTTAAATTTGAAATTTTCTTTCGACAATTCTTAGAAAGCATTTGCATCTTTGAAGTAATTACCAATCGAAATTTAAAATATTAGACCCCCTCAGTAACACAAAAAACGCAATTTAGAACATTTTTTGCTCCTGTAACCCCCAGGTGGTAGTGACAACAACGTAAAATATAGGCTATGTTGGAGCGGGGACTGTCACCATCAATTTGAAACCATTACTTCTGAAATCGGTTTATATTTCTTGAGACTGCGTAGAAATCGCTATTTAGAACGTTTTTAGAACGCTTTTCGTTCATTTTCACCCCTTTTAAATTTCAAATTTTTAAGGAACTCTTCTCAGAGAGCATTTTTATCTCATAAGTAATTATCATGCCAAATTTCAAGTTGCTAGACCCTTCAGTATCCCAAAAATCACAATTTAGAACTTTTTTTTAAATGCAACCGCAAGGTGGTAAGTGACGTCGACAGGAAATAGATCCTATACTGGAGCAATATGTCATCATCAATTTTCGACCATTACTTTTGAAATCGGTTGGGACTTTCTGAGACTGCATAGAAATCGCAATTTAGAACGTTTTTCGTCCCTTTTCACCCCTTTTAAATTTCGAATTATTTAGGAAATGTTCTTAGAGATCATTTATATCTTATAAGTAACTACCATGCCTAGTTTCAAGTTGCTAGATCCTGCAGTATTACAAAAAATACAATTTAGATCGTTTTTTGCTCCTTCACCCCTTTGGGGTAGTGGCACCGACATGAAATACAGCCTATGTTGGAGCGAGGGCTGCCACCTTCGTTTTCACACCATTATTTTTTAAATCGGTTCGGTACTTCCTGATATTCCGTAGAAATCGCAATTTAGAAAGTTTTTTAGAACGCTTTTCGCTCATTTTCAACCCTTTAAGATTTCGATTTGTTAGGAAATGTCCTTAGAGATCATTCGTATCATATAAATAACTGTCCTGTCTAATTTCAGGATTCTATGCCCTTCAGTAACACAAAAATCGCAATTTAGAACGCTTTTTGCTTATGCAACCCCTAGGTGGTAGTGACACCGACATGAAATAAAGCCTATGTTTGAGCAATGGCTGTCATCATCAATTTCCTACTGTAGGGACTTAGATATCACTGGACAAGAGTCTATGGTAGCGTAAGTTATCAAAATCTAAGTCCTTTATTTAGTCTCGATTATATTAGGAATATTTACAAGTTAAACAATATTGGTTTGGGTTCGCGTCAATTTTACAGGATAAAAAGTTCCATCAACGGGCTGCTTCCACAGATATAGTGCTTCAGTCGGAGAAAAGACTGGTCGGATGACCATCTATCTCATCTCCTCGCTTCGCTCATTCACCACTAGGTCCAGCAAGACCTCCTCGCCAGCGTCCTCGCTCTCTCGCTTCCCAACTGCTTCTCCCCTCCCGCGTTGCCACCTCGCTTCTCTCCAAGGCTGAAACTCCCGGTCCTGGGGAAAACTAGCTTTTTCCCTCTTAGCCGATGCCACCGCCTATTTCTCGAAGGCTGAAGCTCGCCGCCCTAGGAGAAATCGTCTTTTCTCCCCCTCAGCCGTTGCCACCGCTCACTTACTGGACGGCTGAAACATCTGCTCTCTGTGCAATTCAATGGAATGTTAAGTTAGCGCCGGAACGAAAATGTACTGCCAGTTCCATTCATATTTGCAGACTCGACGGCACCATACCTTTGTTCAGAGATGAACTATGAGTTTATGAGATTCCTCTTAGCGTGGGAAAGTCCGGAAGACCCTAGGGGGATCTACTCCCGAATTAATAGTTCGTGAATAAATAGCCTTTAGGGGTAATTAGTAAAGTTCTTACAGCAATCCCCCCCTCCAAGAGAGATTTTTCACGTAGCTGGAAAATCTATAGTGAAGTCAGTGTTACACTCAAAATTCGTTCACCACAGAGGTTAACCATTCATTTTTTTGTACTAATCACACATAAATTTACACACTTTTCCAGGAACATTATTATGAGTATTACAACAATGTATACAAAATGAAAATTATTTATACCTTATGATGCAAGCAATTTTTTTTTGAGAATTATATACAATTTTCCTAAATTTATTCAGCCCTACTTAAGCACTAGTGCACTCTTTCTTTTCCCGGGCGGTGCCTGATTGTATAATGATAAAGTTGCCGCATCAATGACCAGTGGATCAATCTTGGACTATTCACGGCGTTGTTCCGGATCAACCTTATCCAATATTTATTGGTACTCTGCGCTGATTTTCTCTTATATAGTTTCACTTTCATTTTTACTCCTCTGATGCGGTTCAATACAATTCCTCTCTGTCCCATATGATTACTCCAATAATCGGAAACCCTTTTCACGTTGTTTAAATACAGCAAACCAAATATCTTAGGAGAATCATAATTCGAATTGTATTGCCTTCTAGCGCCTAAATCTAAGTCGTGGGTACTCGAATAGTTTTCTCCCGGATCAATCTGGAAGACACTCCCCTTCTTCTTAACCTCACGAGTTTTAGTCCCCGTTTCCACTAATAATTCCCGAAATTGCCTGATGAGTCTAATTAAATCCAATTTAGGTATGAATTTTAACCCTTTCGAACGTTCATCTCTTTTCCACCTCTCGTATAACTTTTTAATTTCGTTTACGGTTTTTGGCCAACAATAACGATTCAAGAATTTATAACCTGACTTCTTCGTACTTAGAAGTCTGCCTGCACTCTCCTTACCTAAGGATAACATATCTCCTTTGACTTTCAACGGGATTACCATTTGTTCTTGGTCAGATTCCCTGGGATCTTTTATTTTCCTAATCCCCAACCCCTCGTTCATTTCAAAATGTGATTTTACCTCGTCCGCTCTCTGCTTAACACAATCGAACTTGACATTCTCTTGCGCATCACTCACATTTTCTTTGTTTCCTAGGGTCAAGTTTTCATCCCGCGGTACGGTCTCGCTTAGTCTTAGAAAAGTCTCTTGCTTTTTCTCCGTTGCTAAACTGGCTCCTATTTCTCCCACTGCGTCCGGGGGGTTGAATTTTAAAGTCTCGACTCTCCCCACCCTTCCAGCTAAATCGCCTCTCTCAGCCAAGTTCAAAACCTGTTCATTAAAGGGATTCAAATTCGGTACGGGCTGTGCGCTCTCAACTACAGGTAGAAAAATTCCCCTTTTCTCTTCGACAAAGATTCCCTCCTCTGGGTTACTCCCTGACCTCGGGGGGTCGCACTTAAAAATTCCTCTTTCTACCTCGGCGCGGAGAATTGGCTGGTCCATCGGCTTAGGTGAACCGGCTGGTTTTTCATTTTCGCTCTCCGTTACGGTAGGGGGAATGGACGAGCTCTGCGATTTAGTTTCGCTTTTCGTATCCGCGTTTCCGATGTGCGCTCGCAGCCCAGTGCGAACTGCGATGATTGAACGCGGGTGTCGTCTCCGCCTGTCAATTAATTGCTGCGTTTTGTTCCCTAACAAATAATGAACCATGTCCGTTTCTTTATCTACTGCGGCCGCCTTTGTCCTTATAGTATCCCCGGTACCCAGATTAATTTCTATTTCTACAATAGGTAAACACCGAAGTTTATTATCTAATGCTTGTTTAACATATACACTTTCACCCGTAAATCGGTCCTCATTTACATCGTGAGCTGATATTAAGTCCAAATTACTTCCGCTATCGCGTAGAATAGTCATTTTTTCCCATTAATTAACCCGCGACTGACGTAGGGTTCAAAGGCACTTTCTAAGTCTTGTAGGCCCGCGATATGGTAAACTGCTTCGGTCTTTTCAGCCTTTTTTAGCTCCGGGCAAGAATACTTGTAATGGCCGGTTTTCCTACACAAAAAACATGTAATCTCTTTCTTTTTATCGAATATTTCATTTCTGTTTTTCGAGTTGTCTTTATACCTCCAATTAGTTCTACTCTCTTCCGATCTACTATCCGTTTTTGATTGCCCCGCGAATTTATTTCGCTCTAGAGGTTGGGAAAGGTTTTGAAGTTTCGAGGGCCCTAGCCGTTTCATAGTTTTCCTAGCCGAATCATACGCATCTAATTTCTTCGCCAAATCAAATGGAGTGATTATCGTACTCCAAACATCAATGAAATGATGCTTCGTTTCCGGATTAACCTTTCTTTTTAACTGATCTGTGATTATTAGCTCTCTCAGTTGGTCGAAATTTCCCACTTCTAAACCACTTAACCATTGATCAAAGTAATTGGAAGCCTCATATACGTAATCTTTCCACGTTTTGTTTTCGGGCTTTTGTGTCGTAACAAATTTTAGTCGAAAGTCTTCTGCCGAAAGCTGGAACCTTTCTAGTAACATCTTTTTTACATGATCAAAATCGTCGGAACACGCGGGTGGCTCTCTCAAGATAAGCTCCCCCAATTCCGTCGGTAACAATCCTAGTAAATGCGTAACCCATTGACTTTTCTCGATTTGGGCTTTCTGCGCTTGTCTTTCGAATAAACTGAGATAGATTGATATTTCGGACTTATCGGAGTCGAATTTGGGCAGGACTGATTTTAAAGATATTTTCGGCTCTCTCTCATTTTGGCTAGAAGCTAAACTAATCTCATCTGGTTCCCGTTCTAACCTAATTTTCGCCAATTCATGCTCCCTCTCCAAAGCCTTAGCCTTTTCTTCCCTCTCAAAGGCCTTATTCCGCTCTCGTTCTAACCTTTCTTCATTTTCTCTCTCAACTCTATCTTTCTCTAAGATTTTTAGCTGTGCTAGTGCTAAAGTTTCGTCATAGTCCTCTGCTTCTTCGAGTTTTTTAATAATTTTGGCTATATTATCCGACTCTTCTATGCTCGCGCCGAATTCAATAGCTAACTCTTTTAGATCGCACTTTTTCTTACCCGCAAACACTGACATGTTTCCTACTAATTAACAGTTATAAAAAATGCTATGCCAATCATGCAATTATCAACTTCGAAGCCTCTAAATATTTCCCTAGTTGTGGATAATCACAAACTCTCGCGACATAAATATATCACAACAATTTCAATAATATTAATATGATAAACAGCCTTATCATTAACCAACCAAGTTTTCATATATAACTTTATATATTCTTTGGTATCATTTCTTTTAAGTAAATTGCTCAAAAAGTCTCTTAAATTTTGAAAACATACATTCTGAATAAAATTCACATACAAAACAGAATTTAAATTATTTGCATTCAGTGCATCCAACGATGCGCCGCCTCTCATAAGCAATTTAAATTAACCTCACTGAATTATTAACCTTTAGTACAAGTAATACTTATTTAAGACAGTTTTAAGGAAGTTTAAAAAATTAATATTTACTTAAATTTCTTAGAATCCAGTTGGAAAAATTTCACAAAATGTTATTATCAAATTCCTTACTTCCTAAACTCTATTAAATATACAATGATTAAAAAAACATGTTTGTTATTAACTATACTATTTCGATTAAACCTCTGTAATGAATCAAATAAAGAGTGCTAACCTGAGATATTGTTGACTGCTCTTCTGACATCGTCTTAGACTGGTACAGCTCCGGTCATCTGTAGGCTAAACCATCCGGCGGGCTCGACTTCCCTGGATTCGGGTGTCTCTCGTCTCTTGCACGGCGTCGGATTGCCTTGGGTCCGGAATCCTTGCTGGATTCACCGAAGACTCTGCTCTGGGGATCAAGGTCTCCTTTCTACCCTCCGTCTGTCGATTTCGGATCTCCGGAACGTCTTACGTCTCTTGCACGGCGTCGGAATGCTTTGGATCTGGAATCCCTGCTGGATTTGCCGAAGACTCTGGTCTGAGGATCAAGGTCTCCTTTCTAATCTCCGTCTGTCGATTTCAGCTCTCCGGAACCTCTTGCACGACGTCGGATTGCCTTGGCTCTGGAATCCCTGCTGGATTTGCCGAAGACTCTGGTCTGGTGATCACGAGTCCTTCTATCTTGCGGCCCTTCCTGTTTTTTGACGAACTGTGATAATTTATTTTCACCAGTTCTTAATCCTCTTTAGCTGCCACCACTGTAGGGACTTAGATATCACTGGACAAGAGTCTATGGTAGCGTAAGTTATCAAAATCTAAGTCCTTTATTTAGTCTCGATTATATTAGGAATATTTACAAGTTAAACAATATTGGTTTGGGTTCGCGTCAATTTTACAGGATAAAAAGTTCCATCAACGGGCTGCTTCCACAGATATAGTGCTTCAGTCGGAGAAAAGACTGGTCGGATGACCATCTATCTCATCTCCTCGCTTCGCTCATTCACCACTAGGTCCAGCAAGACCTCCTCGCCAGCGTCCTCGCTCTCTCGCTTCCCAACTGCTTCTCCCCTCCCGCGTTGCCACCTCGCTTCTCTCCAAGGCTGAAACTCCCGGTCCTGGGGAAAACTAGCTTTTTCCCTCTTAGCCGATGCCACCGCCTATTTCTCGAAGGCTGAAGCTCGCCGCCCTAGGAGAAATCGTCTTTTCTCCCCCTCAGCCGTTGCCACCGCTCACTTACTGGACGGCTGAAACATCTGCTCTCTGTGCAATTCAATGGAATGTTAAGTTAGCGCCGGAACGAAAATGTACTGCCAGTTCCATTCATATTTGCAGACTCGACGGCACCATACCTTTGTTCAGAGATGAACTATGAGTTTATGAGATTCCTCTTAGCGTGGGAAAGTCCGGAAGACCCTAGGGGGATCTTCTCCCGAATTAATAGTTCGTGAATAAATAGTCTTTAGGGGTAATTAGTAAAGTTCTTACACTACCATTACTTTTGAAATATGTTGGGTACACTCTGAGATTGCGTAAAAATAGCCATTTAGAACGTTTTTAGAACTCTTTTAGCGCATTTTCACCCCTTTTAAATTTCGAATTTTTTAAGAAATGTTATTAGAGATTATTTATATCTTATAAGTAACTACCATTCCAAATTTCATGTTTCTAGACCCTTTAGTAACACAAAAATCGAATTCTCGAACGTTTTTTTGCTCCTGCGCCCCCTTCGGGGGCAATGACACCGACATGAAACATAGCCTATGTTGAACCAAGGGTTGTCACCATCATTTTGACACCATTGTTTTTGAAATCGGTTAGGTACTTTTCTAGATTGCGTAAAAATCGGCACTTAGAACATTTTTTAGAACGCTTTCGGCTCATTTTCACCCCCTTTTAAATTTCGAATTTTTTAAGAAATGTTCTTGGAAATAATGTATAGCTAATAAGTAACTACCATGCCAAATTCCATGTATCTGGGCCCTTCAGTAACACAAAATTCGCAACTTCGAACGATTTTTTGCTCCTGCACCTCCTTTTGGGGTAGTGGCACTGACATAAAATGTAGCCTGTATTGGAGCAAGGTTTTGTCACCATCATTTTGACACCATTATTTTTTATATCGGTTTGGTACTTCTTGAGATTGCGTAAAAATCGCCATTTAGAACGTTTTTAGAACGCTTTTTGCGCATTTTCACCCCTTTTTAATTTAGAATTTTTAAAGAAATGTTCTTAGAGATAATTTATATCTAATAAGTAACTACCACGCCAAATTTCTTGTATGTGGGCCCTTCAGTAACACAAAAATTGCAATTTCGAACGATTTTAGCTCTTGCACCTCCTTTAGGCGTAGTGACACCGACATAAAATGTAGCCTATGTTAGAGAAAGGGTTGTCACCATTATTTTGACACCATTATTTTTTAAATCGGTTTGGTACTTCTCTTGATTGCGTAAAAATCGCCATTTAGAACGTTTTTTTGAACGCTTTTTGCTCATTTTCACCCCTTTTGAATTTCGAATTTTTTAGGAAATGTTCTTGGAAATCATTTACACGTAATAAGTAACTACCATTCCAAATTCCATGTATCTGGGCACTCCAGTAACACAAAAATCGCAACTTCGTTTTTTTGTTCCTGCACCTCCTTTTGGAGTAGTGGCACTGACATAAAATGTAGTCTGTGTTGGAGCAAGGTTTGTCAGCATCATTTTGTCACCATTATTTTTATATCGGTTTGGTACTTCTTGAGATTGTGTAAAAATCGCCATTTAGAATGTTTTTAGAACGCTTTTTGCGCATTTTCACCCCTTTTTAATTTCGAATTTTTTAAGAAATGTTCTTAGAGATAATTTATATCTAATAAGTAACTACCAAGCCAAATTTCTTGTAAGTGGGTCCTTCAGTAACGTAAAAATTACAATTTCGAACGTTTTTAGCTCTTGCATCCCCTTTAGGCGTAGTGGCACCGACATAAAATGTAGCCTGTGTTGGAGCAAGGTTTGTCACGATAATTTTGACACCATTATTTTTGAAATCGGTTTGGTACTTCTCTTGATTCCGTAAAAATCGCCATTTAGAACGTTTTTAGAACGCTTTTTGCTCATTTTCACCCCTTTTGAATTTCGAATTTTTTAGGAAATGATCTTGGAAATCATTTATACGTAATAAGTAACTACCATTCCAAATTCCATGTATCTGGGCACTTCAGTAACACAAAAATCGCAATTTCGAACGTTTTTTTGTTCCTGCACCTTCTTTAGGGGTAGTGGTACGGACATAAAATGTAGCCTGTATTGGAGCAAGGTTTTGTCACCATCATTTTGACACCATTATTTTTTATATCGGTTTGGTACTTCTTGAGATTGCGTAAAAATCGCCATTTAGAACGTTTTTAGAACGCTTTTTGCGCATTTTCACCCCTTTTTAATTTAGAATTTTTAAAGAAATGTTCTTAGAGATAATTTATATCTAATAAGTAACTACCACGCCAAATTTCTTGTATGTGGGCCCTTCAGTAACACAAAAATTGCAATTTCGAACGATTTTAGCTCTTGCACCTCCTTTAGGCGTAGTGACACCGACATAAAATGTAGCCTATGTTAGAGAAAGGGTTGTCACCATTATTTTGACACCATTATTTTTGAAATCGGTTTGGTACTTCTCTTGATTGCGTAAAAATCGCCATTTAGAACGTTTTTTTGAACGCTTTTTGCTCATTTTCACCCCTTTTGAATTTCGAATTTTTTAGGAAATGTTCTTGGAAATCATTTACACGTAATAAGTAACTACCATTCCAAATTCCATGTATCTGGGCACTCCAGTAACACAAAAATCGCAACTTCGTTTTTTTGTTCCTGCACCTCCTTTTGGAGTAGTGGCACTGACATAAAATGTAGCCTGTGTTGGAGCAAGGTTTGTCAGCATCATTTTGTCACCATTATTTTTATATCGGTTTGGTACTTCTTGAGATTGTGTAAAAATCGCCATTTAGAATGTTTTTAGAACGCTTTTTGCGCATTTTCACCCCTTTTTAATTTCGAATTTTTTAAGAAATGTTCTTAGAGATAATTTATATCTAATAAGTAACTACCAAGCCAAATTTCTTGTAAGTGGGCCCTTCAGTAACGTAAAAATTACAATTTCGAACGTTTTTAGCTCTTGCATCCCCTTTAGGCGTAGTGGCACCGACATAAAATGTAGCCTGTGTTGGAGCAAGGTTTGTCACGATAATTTTGACACCATTATTTTTGAAATCGGTTTGGTACTTCTCTTGATTCCGTAAAAATCGCCATTTAGAACGTTTTTAGAACGCTTTTTGCTCATTTTCACCCCTTTTGAATTTCGAATTTTTTAGGAAATGATCTTGGAAATCATTTATACGTAATAAGTAACTACCATTCCAAATTCCATGTATCTGGGCACTTCAGTAACACAAAAATCGCAATTTCGAACGTTTTTTTGTTCCTGCACCTTCTTTAGGGGTAGTGGTACGGACATAAAATGTTGCCTATTTTGGAGCAATGGTTGTCACCATCATTTTGCCCCCATCATTTTTTATATCGGTTTGGTACTTCTTGAGATAGCGTAAAAAATGCCATTTAGAACGTTTTTAGAACGCTTTTTGCGCATTTTCACCCCTTTTTAATTTCGATTTTTAAAAAAAATGTCCTTAGAGAACATTAGTATCTTATAAGTAACTACCATTCCAAATTCCATGTTTCTAGGCCCTTCAGTAACACAAAAATCGCATTTTTAGAACGTTTTTTGCTCCTGCACCCCCCTTTTGGCCAGTGGTACGGACATAAGATATAGCCTATGTTCTATGTTGGACTAACACCATCATTTTGATACCATAACGTTTAGAATCGGTTCGGTAGTTCCAGAGCTTACCTCCTACAAATAAAAAATTTTTACCTCTTTATAATAGTAAGTATACAGATAGATTACGAGTAATTCGTAAAAAAGAGGTTTGCAAAATCGAGAGTCTACTGTATTGGAGCAATGGTTGTCATAATCATTTTGACACCATTATTTTTTAAATCGGTTTGGTACTTCCTGAAATTGCCTAAAAATCGCCATTTAGAACGTTTTTAGAACGCTTTTCGCGCATTTTCACCCCTTTTTAATTCCGATTTTTTTAAGAAATGTCCTTAGAGATCGTTAGTATCATATAAGTAGCTACCATTCCAAATTTCATGTTTCTAGGACCTTCAGTAACACAAAAATCGCGTTTTTAGAACGTTTTTTGCTCCTGCACCCCCTTTTGGCCAGTTGCACGGACATAAGATATAGCTTATGTTCTAAGTTGGACTAACACCATCATTTTGATATCATTACTTTTGGAATCGGTTCGGTAGTTCCAGAGCTTACTTCCTACAAATAAACAATTTTTGCCTCTTTATAATATTAGTATAGATGAGTTTTTAAAATATAAACTATGCATTAAAATTAACAAAAAATTTCCTATATTTTCATATTAGCATAGTTGTTTTAATTTTAGGGTGCAATAGCATTGTTAAAACAGCAGTAATATGTAGAAAAGCTGTTCCACACGTGATATGAAATGGCCCTTTATAAATAGGTTTAAAAATCTCCACATTTTAAACCTCAGACCTTAGTAAAATGTCCGTTTTTAATAATAAATAAGTAATAAAAATAATAGATAATAAAAATCTTCACATTTTAAATCCAAGACTTAAGTAATCTGTCCGTTTCAGGTCCATTCCATGAAAAACTGACAAAATGTCCTGCGCGCGACACTTACATAAATACCTATATCTATTGATTTAAAAGTTGTTAAAACATAAACTATACATTAAAAACTAGTTGGATGTGCCAATCCCAAAACTTTCTTCTATCTTATATATCTTAATATTTCAAAAACTAGTTACACATGTTAATACTTCAATATTATTAGTTCATTACTATACCAACTTTGATTTTCATCTTAAATTTCTGCTTCAGTCAATTAAATGAACTAAAAGCGAGTTAATCTATATCATGATATTTGTTAAAATTAATAGTTTTTCCTTATTCTGTTGTTATCAGATGTTTGTGAATAGCCGGCTTAGCAGGAAATGAGTTCCCGCCTTTGCACGAGCCGCCGATGGACAATAGAACTACGAAAAATCAAGAAAAGTATACAAAAATCGCTACCACAGAGCCCCTTTACCGCGCGATATTCCCAAATTCAAGGAGGACCTGTTGGCCAAAGCCAAAAACAAGCACAAAAAATTTGGTTCAATTGTATGCCTAATTTTATACACTTTTTGATTGTACAATAAAGAAAATGGTACAGACATCGTAATTATAGTGCCCCCTTACAGCGGAATTTTTCCAAATTCAGAGAGGACCTTCATGCCATGACCAAAAAGAAACACAAAAAATTTGGCTCAATTCTCTGCATAACTTCATACACTTTTCGATGGTACAATATTCAAAAGGGCACAAAAATCGCTATTACAGCGCCCCCTACCGGCAAATGTTTTCTAAATTAAGGAAGAACCTGCTTGCCATAGCCAAGAACTTAAAATAAAAATTTGGTTCCATTCTATGCATAACTTCATACACTTTTCGATGGTACAATATGCAAAATCGCTATTACAGCGCCCCCTAGCGGCAATTTTTTTCCAAATTCAGGGAGGAGCTGCTTGTCATAGCCATAAACTTAAAATAAAAATTTGGTTCAATTCTATGCATAACTTCATACACTTTTGGGTGGTACAATATTCAAAATCGCACAAAAATCGCTGTTACTGCGCCCCCTACCGGCGAATTTTTTCCACATTCAGGAAAGACCTACCTGCCATATCCAAAAACTTAAAATAAAAATTTGGTTCAATTCTATGCATAACTTCATACACTTTTGGATGGTACAATATTCAAAATCGCACAAAAATCGCTATTACAGCGCCCCCTACCGGCGATTTTTTTCCAAATTCAGGGAGGATCTGCTTGCCATAGCCAAAAACTTAAAATAGAAATTTGGTTCAATTCTATGCATAACTTCATGCACTTTTTGATGGTACAATGGCGACAGACAGACGGACACACGGACAGACAGACATTTTCTATAAACATGTTTTTTGGGATCTCTGACCCCTAAAACATGTAAAACCATCGAAAACCGGAAGTTGAAAAAAATTTCGATTACAATACTTTCTTCTATTGAAGATAGAAGAAAGTAATAACAAAAAACTCTACCGTAGTCCACCGTAGTGGAGAATGCTTTGGTGCCTATAGCAACTATGGCTGTTCGCTTCGAATGATCCTTATTATACGCAGACACAAACCACAATTTTTATTTCCTTTTTTCCATTACATATAAGGACGAGATAGTTACAATGAAATTTACATCACTAGAGAAATACAACCAGGAGCTCCACAAAGTGTGCAACGGAGCCAGCGGGAGTCGAACCCGCAGACCTTCTACGCTCTCAAGCGATTAGCGGCGTGGTGTCTTAACCACTCGACCACGGAGGCCCCACAAAAAACTCTAGATTTTCATATTAGCATGGTTGTTTTAATTTTGGGATATAATAACATTGTTAAAACAGCAGAAATATGTAGAAAAGCTGTCCACACGTGACATGGAATGACTCAGATAAATTTCAGCTAGATTTAATCAATTTCTTGGTGAAACATAGAACTTTATTTTTAACAGTGAAAACAAATCAAACTTTCGGATTCTATTTGTATTCCGCTGATACTGAGGAACTTACAAAGGCTAGAACAGTTTTGATTTCTATTTTTCTTGTTCAGTTTTTTTTTTCTTCTTTTTCGAATAGTTTCGACTTCAAATTTCAAAGAATCATTTATTTTCAGATGCTATTTGTATTTTACTACTGTAGTGCTCAACATTCGAAGCATAAGATGGCTTTGATTTTAATTTTCTTATTCAAGTGGTTTGAATACACTAGACAATCAGAAATTTCTACTTTAAATTTCGTATGATTAAACAACATTTACCTCTGTATTCTATTTTTATTCTACTGCGAAACGTACGACGCGTAACACTGTTATAATTTCAATGTTTCTCGTCCAGTTGTTCCAACATAAGAATGTACGAACTTTCAACTCTTCCATGGAACACAAAATCCGTCAGTCCAAATATAGTATACCAGATTCTAAACGCGTATGCAAGAATGGTCGACATGAAAAATGTTTCACCGACATTTAACGTCGCATGACAGAAACTCGTGAAATCATAGAATGGAAATAATGAGTAAAAAAGAATAAATTTAATCTTCATGTGTAATTTGGTGATTTAGCTTTTAATGGACAAAGCAGAGATTATATTTGTTTTCAAGATATCTAAAGACTGATTTGCAATTTTTATTCAGCTGAGGAAGTTACTATGATATATTAGCTAATGGGCCGCTGTTATTTATTCAAAGATACAATAACGTTTAATGTATTTTTTAAGAGTTGTTCTTATAAAAAATGAGAAGTTTCACGTTTGAAATTACCTTACCATGGTACAATTTAGATTACTAAATATAGACCACAGTGTTATTACACTATTTACTAATGATGATGGACCCAAACTGATACTACAAACTGTCTTCAAAAAGTGAGACAGAAAGGGAGTCTTATCCATACTTTTTAATCGCCAAATTGTCGCAGAAAAAATGCCATTGGATTGAAAAATATGCCCTCTCTCTGTTTATGTTTAAAAATAAATATAGGGGGTCGTTTTCGTACTAAAATTGTAATAAACTTTGAGATTTTCAATAAAAACACCCAATTTCGATAGCATATTTGGATTCTTCGTTAAATTTTACCTTTGGATTATTAACTGTGTGGTCATTCGATGTAGAAGTTTAGGAATTATGTACATGAAAATTTTGGAGCTCCTACTGTTAAATTCATTTTTAATCGTTGCAAAACAAACTGCAATGCAGGAAGTTTTTTAAGCATATCTCAAAATCTAATTGGCGCGGAATGAGCTGTAATTTTGAATTCACACATTTGAAACTTGTAGAAAGCGATTTCTACTAAAAAACTCGTAGGATACAATTCATTTTTTTTTTTTCGAAAATATTTATTTTTGAAAAAAAAATGTATAAATTGCAACCAATAAAGCAGACTTTTTTTTTAGCAGAAATGAATTTCTATAAGCTTTAAATATGTAAATATAATTATAGCTCATTCTGCCAAGTAGGCTTTTCATTATGCTTAAAATACTGTCTCTGTAACTAACCCCTTCACCTCCATGTCGTATCTGCATACGTTATGATTTTATCTTAGATCACAACCTGTAATTACGCTTTTATTCTTTCTAACTAAATATTTCTAATTCTGAATTCCTAAATCGTACCAAAAACTATACCCTAATCTGGTATACACTGGCCTGGGGGTAATAAGGTAAGAAATTTTGGCAATGTTTTCCCAATGTTAGATCATGCATGCCAAGATATAGTCAAAATATTACCAATATTTCCAACACATTGGAAATACAAAAAATATTTGTCCAGTATTATTAAGGTATTGGGGGGGAAAAGCTAAACACACTTGCATAAGGAAGAGTTAGCCATAATTTACTTACTAAAAATTTATTTATCTTTTTCATTGAGAGCAGGAATCTATCTATGCCAAATCTATTATCCCAAGAGCTATTTGTTTAACACTTGATCCGGACCCACCAGATGGTGACTAGGTCTCGGCAATGTAAACTGTTAACACGCAAAAATCAACCTTGGCTGCGACATTCTTCTTCATCTCATTAGCGAATTTTCTACAGCATTACATCACGTTCACGCTCAGCATTAACATAATATATTATACGCGCAATTTCGTAACACAGAACTGCACTGTATCTCCACACCGAAAATCTGTGCAAATAAATACAATTCACTACCCCTCTGCATGCATATTTCATGCAGCATAGCTCCTGCGGTTTTTCTTCTTTATTGTCTTTAAAAATATATAGATAATCCCCCTTCCTTAATATTATTAATTTAGTTTTTTTTATACATCACGCTCGCTTCTTCACGGCAGCTGACGAGAGAGGATCAACAAAAGAGAGCGCGGTGATGATCAACCCCTTGTCTTATTTGCGCCCCCCTCCTTTTTGAGCTATCTGTCATTGATTACCAATATTAGCTATTACCGGCATCAGTACGTATTAGAGAGCGGCCAACCAGCCTAGGTGTTACTGTCATTAAATGCCTAATAATAGTCTCTCCCCTATTTGCCCGAATTCATCCATTATTTCAAGGGCTGCGATCTCGTCCCAAAGTCCTCCGGGCATCGAATCAGCGGCCTAATATAAAATAATAAAAGGAATAAAAATACCATTAATCGAGAAGTTCTTTCTTTATTCTTTAATCGCAGGTATATTTTGCAAAGGAGGCTTGAAAGCCTATTGTTTCGGAACTACATCAAAAGGAGAACATCATGTCGGCCGTTGGGAGAAATTATAATTTCTTCTGTGATGCCACAAAATCCGGGTTTTGCTTTTTTGTCATTTGTGTAATAATAGCAGTGATACGAAACGAGATATGCTCGCTTATAGTGTGATTGATTAAAGCAAGAAACTGCCAGTATTTCTATTATTCGGAGATGAATAAATAAATGCATTAATAAAAAAAAAAAAAAAAAAAAAAAAAAAAAACATTTAACAAAGAAAAAAAAGGAAGTTGCTTTAATGGCAATATTTTTTATTATCAAATCTTTACTTCATACTACGTACTTAATATTGTACTGCCATATTTACATATTGTCAGAAACTCAAAATAACTACTCAAAAAATGACATAGAAATGTGCCGCTAAACTGCGATGACACGCTCGCAGGGCAGCTATACTTACTCTAAAAAAATACACACTAAACTTCAAATTTAAACCAAAACAAATTAATAAATCTTAACTTTAATGAAACATTTATATATACAATTCTTAGACATAAAAAACATATCACACTGCTTAAATTTTGACTATGCACAATATGCTAAAATTTAGAATATAGAATATTTACACAATTAAATTTAGAACAAACGCACGATTATACTACACTATATACATAGAAATAACAACATTTACGGAAATAATCATACTAAAATCGCAAAGAACTTACTCAAACGCAAAAGAGGACTCACTTTCAAATGTGACGGAGCTATAATTGCTTTCTTTAATTTTAATTTAGTTTTTATCCTGTGGGCAGACGGTATCTCACCTGCTAAAGCACTCAGGTTTTCGCAGTTAATTTTTACATGTAAACAGGACATATAACTTATGCCCAACGTACGTTTTACACTCGCAACTAAAACTCTAAGGGTCATTGGCCAGAACTTTTAAAATCCGAACCGAACCCTTTTTTCCTTTCATCAAAAAAACACCCCATTTTCGCAGCAAAAAACCTAGTATCCCTAGAAACCGAGATTTTTTTCTTATAAAATCTTCTCGGCATTTCGCAGCTGAAAAAACTTAGTCTCTTTTCACTCTCAGAAACTGCATGTCTGTCTGAATAATAAACCTCTACCCTCTTACGTCATATTATTACATTAACCCTAAAAGCGCGCGAAGAGAAAAAATGTTCTCGATAGCAAAATAACGGGCAGGAGGAAAAAATTACTTTCGTTAAATGTGAGATCTAAAAACACATGGCTCTTGCCAATACATATATTCTTACTTAAATAGATTCATTCGTCCATCTTACATCAGGAGCATACCCAAGGGTGGGAGGTCTCAGAGATTTTTAGCTAATCACAGAGAAATTGTGACCATTCCCATGTCTCACTTAAAGTTATCTCTGTTCAGCGTCGTCGTGGCCATACTAGTGTCTTAGATACATTTACATGCATCTTACAATACATACAATACAACATACTTTCAATATACATAATATTCACAGTTGCGGTGGAAACAGTACCACAGAAATCGTATATTGGAGCTTTTGCAAATGCCTGCACTATACAAAACAGAACAAGTTGGAAATTGCTAGTCAAACGTGGCAAATGAGGGGCGTTCATACTATAACTAGTTTTATAAATATTTTTTACACCGCATATTGTACTCAATGTATATTTTAGTGCACTTCATAAGTACCTATCAATTTCATTCTGTTCGAAAGGCTATAACATCATTAAAATGCACTTGCAATAATTTTGTCCCCTTGGCCGTCATGTAACGGAAAACTTTTGACTGTCCCTGTCATTAAACTATTCATCCAATTTTCATAAAATTTGAAATAACTCGACAAAATTATGCAACAATTATATATATGGGATGAGACTCTATTGATAAATCACAACGCACTTCTAAGACGAACACTGACATTTATTGAGACGAAGACAAAACAAAAATACAGTTAAAAACACTCTTTTCAATCTATATTTAGCTTTAAAGCAACTACTTAGGCTTCTTTTATTAACGTCGTTGAATATATCTAGCATTTCCATACGTCGTTTAAATCTTCCATTTTGTAGCGTCGAAATTATTCTGATTCTTCTACAAAACCAGCGCCTTCGAACTTTTTCCGTTCTATTTACTTTTTCTACATTTCCACTTCACGCAGCTTGCTTCGTTACCTTTTAATATCGAAGCGGAAAATACGGAGTCGGGGACACTAGTCTGATTCAAGTGTTGCTTGCGAAATTCCCTACATGCGGCCTTCCTGACATCTGGAGCTGCCGCAGCGACATGTGCTAAAATAGAATCTGAAAAAGAAACAAAAACAAAAAACAGTAACTGTTCTTAGGGGAAAACAAGAAAAAAAAATTAATCTGCACGTCAGAGAGATCAGCAGTCTAGTTGAAGTGGCGTAACATCATATGAAAATTTCTTTAAAAGTATTGACTTATAAAATGTTCATAACACACAGGAAAAAAGATTTAAAAAAAATGTTTTTTTTTTTTTCGTCAGGCCAAGGTTTCAAGTATTCAGCACAGGAGCTAGTGTTTATCGGCCCTTCAGTTGATGAGATTTTCGTTACGTCGTAGGTGTCGTTAGACTTCACTTTGATTACTTTATACGGACCTAAGAATTTTGATTTCAACTTTAAACCTGGTCCTTTCTGGGTTCTCTTAATTGCTACAAGGTCACCAAGCTTGTACTTCCGGAGTTTCTTACGTCGTAAATTATAGTGCTTGCGATTTTCTTGTTGAATTTCCAGAATATTCTTCTTGGCTTCTTTACGGAGCTCTTCTTTGTCTTTCATGAATTGTTCCTCAACTGCACTGTTTAAGAGGTCAATAATTTGTACATCTTCTTTCTGTTTCATTTTTGTACCAAATAATATTTCAAACGGTGTTTTCTTAATGCTTCGTTGGTAAGTTGAATTAATGACTTGTTGAACTTTAGGAACATGTTTAAACCATTTGGTCGGTTCGTCTTTGGACATTTTAGAGATTACAGAAATTATGGTGGAATTAAGTCGCTCCACTTGACCATTGGCACGGGGAAGGCCAGTTGTAACTGTCTCGTGCTTTATATTTTCATCTTGACAATAATCAGCAAATTCTTTGCTTGTGAATGCAGGACTTTTATCGCTAATGATGGTGGAAGGATTGCCAAAAGTATAACTTTGTTGTCGTAGTTTTGATATAACTTCGGTAGCAGAAGTGGTTTTACAGGTATACAACCAGGCGAATTTAGTAAATGCATCTATTAAAGACAAAATATGTTTATAATTTTTGTTGGTTGTTTCAAGACGGCATAAATGATCAATGTGGTAGGTTTGGAGAGGAGTCTCTTCATTAGGTAAGGAATGTAATTCACCTTCTTGTTTTCCACGTTTGCGATTATACAAAAGGCATGTTGCACAATTTGCTATAATTTTATCAATTTTATTTGACATATTAGGGATGAGAAATTCTTCGTTAAGGAGATCTTCACAGCGTTTACGGCCAAGATGTCCTTTGTCATGAACGTGTTTAATGACATTTAGCTGCATTTCATCCGGCACAATTATCAGATCGATACCTTTATGAGTTTTATAGAGAACGTTATTTTTAAGAAAATAGTTGTCATATGGCTTTGTTTTCAAAATTTCTTTGATGGCCTGTATATGTTCGTCAGTGTTCTGTGATTGTATGATTTTGGAAGTAAAACTATCTTGAATGATCATACATATTGGATTTCTACTTAAAGCGTCGACATGGCGCATGCGTGTACCTTGTCTGTGTTCGATTGTACAGTTATAGTCAGCTAACATTAAAGCCCATCGAGCAATCTTGGTGCAAAGATCTTTTTTATTTATAGTAAGGGCGAATGCGTTGCAATCTGTGACTATCTTGAAAGGAATACCTAGAATGTAAACGCGAAATTTTTTAAGGGTTTCTATGACGGGTAAAACTTTTAATTCATAACTCGAATAGTTACGTTCGGCATCTGTGGTTTTTTTTTTGCTCATAAAATAGACAGGGTGAAATTGGTTGTCAATAGAAGACTTTTGAAGGAGAACTGCCCCGTAACCGTCAATAGATGCACCACAGTGAACTTCTGTTTCGTTACTATGGTTATAAATGCTTAAAACAGGACCTGAAGAAAGGATGTGTTTCAGCTGATTAAATGCATTTCGTTGCTGGTTACCAAAGTGAAATTTAGTGTCCTTTCTAAGGAGATCTGTTAAAGGCTTAGCTATTAAAGTGTAATCTTGAATGAATTTACGAAAATATGAAGTTAGTCCGACAAATGAATGTACATCTTTTATACTTTTAGGCTCTGGGAAATTGAGGACAGCTTTAGTTTTTAAGGGAGATGGGTGTAGTTGACCATTTTTAATGTGGCAACCCAAAAAATCAATTTCTCTCTGTAAAAAGTGGCATTTTTTAAGATTCAGTTGTAAACCATATTCGGATGCAGTTGTAAGGACGCGTTCTAATTTCTGGAGTCCTTCGACTTCGTTTTCAGCTGGTATTATGAAGTCATCCATATAGACAATAAGTACTTTTTCATTAATGAGATCTCGAAAAACGTTATAAATATATCTTTGAAACACTAAGGGTGCATCGCTAAGGCCATAATTCATATATAAGAATTCAAATTGACCAGAATGTGTTACGAAAGAAGTATATTTTCTACTACTTCCTTCTACTTCGACATGAAAAAGAGCATTTTTAAGGTCAAGAGTAGTAAATACTTTTGCAGAATGCAACTGATCAATAATGTCATCAATTACTGGGAGGGGAAAACGCTGTTTATGTGTTTTAGAATTTAACTTCCTATAGTCAACACACAATCTATATGAACCATCTTTCTTTTTTACTAGGACTATAGGTGATGAAAAATTACTAGTGCTTTTACGAATAATTCCTTTTTCGAGCCACTCAGAAATTTGTTTTTCGACGAAGTTTTTCTCTATTTGCGCCAAGCGTCTGGGAGGACAAGTGACAGGTTCTTCGTTTTCCAGCTGAATTGATAATTTAACATCAGTTGTCTTTATTTTTCTAGGAGAATAATTTTGAATAAGTTCTGAAATTTTTGAACGTATTGTTTCATCGGTAATATGAGATAAATCAAGATTAAGATCGTCTAACACATGAGCAACATTAATAAAAAAAATATTGGACGTATCGTCATTTTTCTCGATTTTTTGCATCGAAATATTATTTCCAGAAATTGTTAAAATACTCTGTTGAATAACATCTGTACCAATAATAAGATCAAAAGATATGGAATAATCTGGGACTACATAAACATTAGTTGTATAATTAAAATCATCTATCATAATGTCCTTGGGAAAAAACCCAGGGGTTTGATTATAGTATTTCCTAATCCAGTTAATGTGATAGTTGAATGTTCAAGGTTCGAGATTGTAGGGAGTTTGCTATAAATACTTTCCTTTAGCAAACTTCTTTCACTACCTGTGTTTACCAATGATGTAACATTTACAGACGAAATAATGATTTGTTTGGTCATGAAAGTGTTCGACATAACTGTGGAAACATTGGAGGGCTCTAACTTAACTCTAGGCCTCCTTGGTTGATCACATTGAGCCGATTTATGGACAAAATTCGAGCAATTAAAACAACGAGGGCCTTTATCTTTATGTCTGCATTGGCTACTTTTATGATTTGACAAACCACAATTAAAGCAAAAAAGATCAGATTTTGGTCGAAAGGATTTGTCTTTCGCTGGCATTTCAGGTTTGACTTTACGAAATTTACTGTTCTCAAAATCATGTCGAATTTCGTCATAAATTTTGAGCTTTTGCTTGAATTCTACAATGGATTGGTATCCATATAACATTGATTTTCTGAAAACAAGGTCGGGTATACCGTTTATGATATATTGCATTAATGCGGAATCCTCGATGTTACCACGCGAGCATATTTGTTTCATGATAAGAAAATATTCTTCTATCGATTCATTTTATTGCAATTTTCGTTTATTTAATATATCATGTAACTCGGCAGAATTATAAGTGGTACTAAATTCTGAAATTAAGAGTTGTTTAAGTTTGTCATATGAATTGATATGAAATTCTGTCTGTACTAATAATTGGGCTTTTCCTCGTAAGGATCTATTACAAAATATGAATTTATGAAAGTCAGATAAGTTAAACATATTAGTGACATCGTCAAAATTACTAAACCATACATTTATATCACTAAAAGAACTTCCGTCAAAAGCAGGTACGATACTTTCAATATCAGTGAAATTAATAGACGATGGTACAAAACTTTGAACTGGAAATTGCTTCTGTTTGTCAAAATTTGATAATTCAGTATTGTTACTTGAAGCCATATTATTTGAAGGCAATTCGGTTTCCGAGTCAGTGTCACTTTCACTTTGTATAATATTATTTTGTAGTAAACTCAAGTCTGAAAGGTATGTTACTAATCGGGTTGCGAGATCGTTTAAAGATCCTTCATTATCAATACAAAGTAGATTGCACACTGTAATCAGATCATTTAATGAAAAATCAGTTTGAACTTTAGTTATTTTATTTTTGAACTCGGTGCTGTCGGTTTGAAAACCGAAACCAGTAAAATCACGTATTCTCTTTCTATTAGATCGATCACCATCAGCATCAAATAGGAATTTATGTAGTAATTTAATTTTATTTGTTCGTTCGTTTTTAAATGCAAGTTCCAGTTCGGGTATCTCAACTAACTTCATAATAAAATAATAATAATGAACTCGCCGTTAGAATAATATCCGGCTTGAATCTGTATGATGAATAATTCTAATTTATAATATTGGTGGGTTAACTGTCACTTCTGAACGCCACTTTATGGGATGAGACTCTATTCATAAATCGCAACGCACTTCTAAGACGAACACTGACTTTTATTGAGACGAAGACAAAACAAAAATACAGTTAAAAACACTCTTTTCAATCTATATTTAGCTTTAAAGCAACTACTTAGGCTTCTTTTATTAACGTCGTTGAATATATCTAGCATTTCCATACGTAGTTTAAATCTTCCATTTTGTAGCGTCGAAATTATTCTGATTCTTCTACAAAACCAGCGTCGTCGAACTTTTTCCGTTCTATTTACTTTTTTTACATTTCCACTTCACGCAGCTTGCTTCGTTACCTATTAATCTCGAAGCGGAAAATACGGAGTCGGGGACACTCAGTCTGATTCAAGTGTTGCTTGCGAAATTCCCTACATATATTTTAAATTTCAAACGATTCGGTTGGGTAGTTTTTGCTCTGTTACATGCGGACGGACAGACAGACAAACAGATGGACTGAACGACGACTACAGGTGCTACGTATTTATATAAATACGAACGCACCTAAAAAAAACTACTAACTTGGTTGGTTTGGGGTGTCTTCTTTTCACTGAATGCAATCCGCCGAATTCCAGTATGTATAAATCATTTTTACATGCTATTATTCAACTTTGCTTGTTGCCTGTCTGGATATTACCCTACAATCGATTCTTGACTCTCTTCAGATTCCTTGAAGGCAGATATATACTGGATTTTTAGAGCATTACATTTTTTTTTTAATTTCACATAAAAAAAAAATTATGGCATAGAATTTATTGTACTTTCGTCTAACTGTTTGAATATCTATATATACATATAAAATCCGTTCTTTGTTTGTATGTCCCTTATACAAATCTTCCATTTTTGACCGATTTGCACGAAACTTGATGCACATACGTTTTTATAAAGTTGGAAAAATCGCTGTCTACTTTAAAAAATCATCAGACCACTATTTATCCCTTTTTTCTACCACCTTCCATAATTTAATATTATAGAAATATCTCTTTTTAAATTTTCTAATTCAATCATTTCTTTCCTGTTGTCACACCCTACAAAATGACACAATGATGAAAAAAAATAGCGATAACGCGTGTCTTTTTTTTTTTTTTTTTTTTTTTTTTAATGCAAATAAAAATTCAGATTTTCTCGCTATATTTTTGCATTTTTTAAATCGACGTCATTCTAATCAGAAAATGAAATGTTTTCCAATATATATATATATATATATATATATATATATATAGCCATAATATAATTGCAAATCATCATCTATTTCCAATTACAATAATTAATTCAATAAATTTCCAAAAACTTTAACTAAACACGTGTTAAAATGACGTAGTATCTTCATTTAAATGTTTTTAAAGTTAAAAAAATCTATTTTAATACAGGAGTTTTAATTTCAAGAGAGAAATTTAGGAAAACATAATAATAAAAACAAATCGTTTGCTAGATATGACGTCAATTTCTGTTTAACAGACATAACTTTCTAATGATGTTTTATTCTGAAGAGAGACTCTTGATCTTCTGAAACTATATCATCCATAAAGTGAAAGATTTATTTTTAAGCCACGCGAATTTAAAATTTGTGTAAATTCTAGGTCATTTCGATGTATTATTGCTTTTTCCGCGTATTGCCAGGGAAATCGTATACTTCAATTACACTTGCTGAAGAAAACAAGCATCCTGGTTTTAAAAGCTGAAACACTTTATTGTAATTACGTCAAAATGACGTATTTTTTCCTGAAATTCTATTTCGAGAGTTTTAAAATTAAGTTAAAAAAATTGAGGCTTTTCATAAAAGTCAGGTTAAGCAATATTGCATGTTAATGTTCTGTAATCGAATTACATGTCAAGAATTCGCTAAAATCATGAATGATGTTATACTTTTGTAAGCAATACGTTCCATAAAAGGGATGTCACATTTGTTACAATCAGGATGTCACAATCAGGCCAAATAGCGTGTGGCCTGATTATCGAAGATTAACCCATTTGCACTTACAAAGATAAAAATATTTCACCATTTTTTTTTTCGTTGTTGTTGTTTATTAATCAAATAGCAAAATTAGAAGTTAGCCAAAAAAATAAATAAATAAATAAATAAATAAATAAATAAATAATAATAATAATAATAATAATAATAATAATAATTGTAATTTAATAGATTACAACGACCATTTGGATTTTTTTTTGACTTAATATTAACTTAGTTTTAATTTTGGGGCATTTCTACAAGAGAAGCCGAGAAAGATAAGAGGTTAAAAATGTAAAGCAGTTCCACCGAATCATCCACAGATCGCGACAAATCACCTTCGTGACAAAATTTAACCGAAAAATCTAAATTTCGTCCACCAAATTCCGTCGCATCCTCTTCAAAAACAGATCGCAAAGATCAAACTTCAGACGACCAAAACCTTCACCGATAAACTCTGCAAGTCCCGTTTCGAGAAGAAAAAACAGTTCAAAAATCGAAAGCAGTTCCACCGAATCATCCACCGATTGCGACAAATTACCTACGTTGAGCTCAATTTTTCCCGGCTAGAATTGACCGATTGTAAAACGCCGTGGCTAGTGGATTGGAGCCCCTCGACACATGGTCTTTTACTATCAATCGATTAAACATTAGATTGTTTCCTTTTTTGCGTTCGTCTTTTATTATGCAATCGATTTTCATGGGCTACATAATCAGTTGAAGAGCTCGATTTTCATGGGTTACACAATCAGTTGAAGACCTCTATTTTCATGGCCTACATATTGAGTTGAAGACCTCGATATTTGCTTTGCAAGACGATTTTCATTTCGGCGTCGCTCTTTGGCTTTGGATTTTTCCATATCTGATAATTTGCGCCTACCCATTTTGTAACTTTTTCAATTTTTAACGATTTTATGCTTTTCGATTACCTATTCAAACAATTTTTAACGATTTTATGCCTTTCTATTACCTATTCAAATAAAAATTCTTCTAAAAGTAAAGAACATCGTTGAATTTCGTTAAAAAAAAAATAAAATGCGAGCATCATTTGGCCCCATCCTCGACCGAAAACAACAACCATTTCCAAATGGTTTAAAAAAAAAAAAAAAAAAAAAAAAAACCCTCAAAATTAATAGGTATGTAATTGAACTACTGAATTTTTTATATTTAAAATAAATCTTTAACCATAAGTGCTTTGAATAGACGTAAAAACGTAATTTAAATATATTTTGAAGTTAAAACGTTTACTATAACATAGGCATTTCTATTTGATGAAAAAATATCAGGAAACAGTTCGCTAAATACGGCGTCACTTTCTAAAAATATGTTGTCACTTTCAATAAATATGATGTCAAACTGATTTTAAAAACGGTTGCCACGTTTTCTTTCCCATTTTGTTGGCATGCTATATATTTAATTACTATATCATCTAGTTAAGTGTTTTAGTCCCTTAAGTACAACGATAGCATTCTTCGATTTATATTAAATACGATTACATAAAATATGTTTTTTTTTTCTACGAATTATATGAAATAGAAAATAAAGCATAGCAAACGCTTTCTAAGTGTTAGGTTTTTTTTTTTTTTTTTTTTTTTTTTTTTTTTTTTTTTAAGAAAGCTTCAAGACTGGGACCAGGACTGAAAGCTTTTGGAATTTGGTGTCATTATCAGGTTATTCGCTGTAGATTTAGTTTTTATGAATGAATGTTTCCGTTTAAAAATAAGCAGGCAATCCACCCTGGAATAGCCGTGGTTAAAGATGATCTATATATACTGGCCGTTAACAGAGTAGAAAAAATATATCGTTTTTAATTTAAAATACTAAAAGAATTTTTACATTTACTGTATTTTTTATAATCCCCAATAGCTACATCAAAAAGCATTTTTGGTACTTTCGTATTAACAAACGGTCAATCGTGATTTTTATCTATTTGTAGCAACTTTCATTAATATGATAATTTTGAATTGTTCGATTTGAAATCTGTTAAATTCGTATTTTATTTTTTATGGCGTTTTCATTTCGTTTGCTGATTTACTTATGGAACATTGCACGAAAAAATTCCTAAATGATGAATTATTTACATTGTTTTAAGAGCAATCGGATTCATCTTTTTTAACTGGGTTGCACGAATATTTAAAAAGTATTCTGGCTTAAAAATTACTATAAAATACATAAAAAAATAGTAAATTGAGAATCACTTTTCAAGCAAATGGCATAGAATGTACTTTTTGTTCTCCATTACACGTTGAAAAACCGAATGTGCGATGTTTAGAGGTTAAACAAATTGCAGTAAAAACATGGACATGGGGGTCTTTTCCTTATAATATTGCATTCAAAGCTATTGGGTTCATCTTTCTTAATTTTGAGTTGCAAATTTAAAAAGATCCATGCTTGAAATTAATTTAAAATCCATTAAATTCAGAAAACTGTATCTCATTTTTATGATTTTTAATGATCAGTATTAAAATCAGAACCAATTAAAATCTGAAAATTGAGATATAATTTCCAAATAAATTTCATTTGAAAGTAATTTTTTCTATTCAGCGTAAAATTGTGCATGTTTAGAAGTTAAGAAAAAATACAGTAAAGCGCAATTTTTGGGTTAAGTAGTTGATTACCATCAGTATGATGTCAGCATTACTCACTTACATAAATTTTTACTTCATAATGTATATATATGCTATACCAACGAGAATTTTACTAAATACTACACCAATTCGTTGATTTTTTCCCCTTCGTATTATCAGGAAAATCATATATTTTTCTGTTACACCAGCCAAGAAAACGCGCATTCTGATATTTAAAGCTGAGGGATTTTACTGTGGTTGCGATTCAATAACGTCATGTTTGCTGATCATTTTTATAATGATTTGTTTACGGGAATGCACAAGTATCAGTTATTAATGCCGTATTATTTCATTTTAATTTATTATAACCGGAAGACACCTCATAATTGACACGGGCGACGCCGGGTAGATCTGCTAGTTCCATATAACGAAATTAAAACTTCATTGATAAATAAATAAATAAAATTAAAATTAATAAATCTCAAATTTAACAGATATGTTGATGCACTTAAAGTCTAAAATAATAGGAATAAAAAAAGGGCATAAATATAGAAAGCTTAGGCGATTTCTTCGCCAATGAACTTCTGGCATGAGGTTAATCATAGTTGAAAGAAAAAGTATCGCTTTAATTAAATTTCATAACTGTATTTGAATAATTGATACGTTAATCAGCCAGCAAGAGGAAGTATCGCTTTAAATTTCAAAACTGTATTTGAATAATTGATTTGTTAATCAGCCCAGTAAGAGGAAGTATCGCTTTAATTAAATTTCAAAACTATTTGAATAATTGGTATGTTTAATATAAAAATGGTTTTAGCTGTTAATAGACGGGGGGGGGGGGGGGACTACAAAATATATTAAACGTAAAAATTCCATTAGGGTTTTTAATTAGAAATGGTTTTTACACATGTTCTGTACACAAGGCAGCATGTTGTTTAATCCCGGATGTCCGGGTTGGAACGCCTTATTTATATATAAAATCACAAGGGGGGGGGTCTCCGCCCCCCTGCTCGCTACACTCACAACCGCGTAATCGAGAAGCAATCCCTATATTCTTGCCAACCTCGGACGTAATTGTTTCGCGTTTCCATTCTGGATGGCTTCGAAATCCCTTATTTTCTATGGATTCAATTTTTAGATTCCAAACGCAGATGACATCCCCCTCCAACTTTTCTCATTACTTAATGGATATTATCTTCTTTCTGTAAAAATCACTTTTGCCATCGACTCCTAAAAAAACAAATAAACATAAATCTATCGAAATGCAGAATATTATAAAAAAAAAAAAAAAAAAAAAAAAAAAAAAAAAACAGAAGTCTGTCGAAATGCAGAATATTCTTCCCTTTCCCCGCCGATCCTATCTAAATTCTCTACTTTCATGGTTTTCGCCAAGCCCAAATTCCGGTTAGAAAAGACAGAAAGAGTCATATGGTAAGAATGCGGACAAAATTTCCCCGAAATATGTTTAAAACATTTTATATAAAGAAGTTTATCGTACGTGGAAATCCAAGACTTTGCGCTGTCTCTGTTTTTTTTTTTTTTTTTTTTTTTTTTTTAATATTGATCGGAGTTCACCGGAGCTCATAAATACAGGGCTCCGGAGCCCAGTGCAATAGTGCTTCCGAAAAACCGAAGCCTAACTTATCCTTTCCTGTCCATCGCATCTCCAAGTTTTTGCATTCTTTTCTATCAAAACACTTATATGTGACGCAATGTTTCGCACACGTAGGAGATGGAGATGAAACAGCCTCAATTTTTATGTCAGCCTTTGTGATTAGGCGAGTTCGAGCTCAATCTGCCTTACATTCAAAATTTTACTTATTCATGTATATATATAAAAAAAAAAAACTTTTCTCCTTTAAAAATTACGTATTCCCTTTTAAATCCTTTTAATGCTATTTTGATCATTATGAAGAAGAAACAGAAATCGTGTTATTCTATTCTAGTGATATTTGCAGATTAATGTCTGGTATTGAAAGCGGCGACGTGTTGATATAGAACCGCTCAAGAGAGCGAACAATGAATTTGCTTTCAGTTCGATTTTCTTTTGTGAAAGTATGATATTTTTTTATTGGATTTTTAAAAATTATTATTTAGATATCTAACCTGTAAATAACATTTTCTTTTGTTTTTAGTCAACGAGCATCAGCTTGCGATTTTGTTTGTTTGAGGTTCTAAGTCTTAATGTACGAGTATGAAAACAACATTAGTGATTTTTCTATATATTTTTCATCATGAACGCTGCCCATGTTAAGGCTCTGCTCTGCATATTTACTAGGTAACTTTCATTTCTAAGTAGATATAATTGCCATGTATTGTTTGTGATTCTGATAAAAAGCAATCGAGCAGTGTTTCGCCTTTTCTATAAAAGCATCGAATCTCTCTCTTTTGCGTTAACACTCATTATTTCCGAATCATAATCTTTACCTAATTTAATTACAGAACTTCCCTATTAATTAAACATTAAAATTAGGCAAAGATTTCTATTCGGAAGGAGTTATAAACTAAAAAAAGGAAATACTTGACAATTAACTATATGCAGGTAGATATATTTAAAATTTTCATTTTTCTAAAGAAAGAAAAGATGCTTTAAATTGTGAAAATAATATATGAAATATAAATATGTGGGAAAGACAGTGGGGGAAGGGGGTGGCACGGTTCGATTTTAGAACTTCAGAATATTAGGGCTCCGGTACTTTTTTTTTTTTTTAGAAATTAAGTCCTGATGGAAATAACGAAGCAATTGATTTAGAAATCACATTTAAAGATTTCGTATCGTTATTATTTCTTATCTATAAAATTAATGTACAAATGTCAATTAAGGTTTATTAGTGTTTTAATGTAAAGAACGTAAGGAAATCCTGCATGACAGCAACTGATTCGGCATAAAAATCCCTCAGTAAAAAGAGAAATGAATGGATACCCGTTTACAGCGAGATCGTCACTGATTTTTTAATTATGATCCAATCTTCCGTAATCTGTTTAAAGTATGTCTGCGGTGTCTGAATGGGGTTAGCCAGCGTAGCTCGCAGGGACAGAGTCTCCTAGGGTTTAAAAAAAAAATGTAAATAAATAAAAGTATAAATCAGGAATTCTGCTTTTCCAGAATTTAGTGTCGCCCCCGATGAAAAAAAATATATGTGTTGTACCGTGTTTACTCGCGTAATAGTCGCCCTCACGTAATAGTCGCACCCCCGTTTTGAAGCAGAAAAAATCGCCAAAATTAACTTTAATAACATGCGATATAATTTCAAAATGTTTTAAGAAGACAGGTATTTCCTACGTTTGGACGGAAGCGAAGATGACATTTTATGGAATGACCGAGATTCTTCAGACACCGTCCCCATTACAATAGTGACACTTATGCCTTCAGTGAAAGTGATTTATTATGAGAATTTTTTGTCAAAATTTTCACAAAGATTATTTGTAAATTTTATGTCTATAAAAATATTACCAAAAAGAGTAAAATGGTATTTAATAATTAGCACATAATCTGGAAACATTTGGTAAGTTACTAACTTTATAATGATATGTCTTCTATACCGGCAATGTTTTAGCATTAGAGTGTACAGTGTTGTGTAGTAGATTTCCCCGCATAATAGTCGCACCTAGACTTTCACAATGAAAAATCGGCAAAAAAGTGCGACTATTACGCGAGTAAACACTATAAGTAGTACAAAACACATTTCAATATTAAGACTTAAAGCACACGCTTTTATTTCATGTAAAATGACGTTATCCGCGTTTAAGAATTCCACATTCACAACCCTTATTAAAAAAAATTGCCATAATTTTTTTTTTTTTTTTTTTTTTTTTTTTTTTGAAAAAAAAATTATGGCTATTTTTTTTCCCATTCTGACAGAAAATCAGAGTTCTAACTTTTTACGGCTGTTCTTTCATCTTCACTTAACGCCTCATTTATAAGGGCTGTTTCATAATAATAGAAGCCACCAGTCCACCAGAAGAAAATAACTCGGTTAAGCGGGACTCGGATAATCGGGACTCTACTGCAAAACATATTTCAATTTTAAGACTTAAAGCACACGCTTTTATTTTATGTAAAATGGCATCATTTGCATTAATATAGATTCTTAAAATTAAATATAGTTTATAATAGCTCCATGTTTTATCATAAATCATTCATTTATATTTTTTCTCAAAATAGCACGTATTTTAATTATTTTTTTTTTCAATTTTTATGAGAAAATGGCAACAAAAAGATATAATTGCTATTTTTCAACAATTTTTTCTTTACTTTCTGATGGATTTATAACCATCTCAGATATCATTAACTGATTTCAAAACAGGAAACCATTCAAGAATACAAACATTTGAACACGTAAATAAATACATTAAGTAATAATAAATCATTCCGTAATAAACAAACTTTTCTATTTTAGCTAAATTATCCTACTCAAGTTATACAATTACAAATAAATAATGATATTAATAAGTGAAATATGTTTGTGAAATTTGTTTATATATCAACCCACGCATGCTGCAGCCGTCTGACGTCAACATCATCGTCATCAAAGAACTCTGACTGAAAAAACTCTTTTTTACTTTCTTCTATCTTTACAAGAAGAAAGTATTGGATTCATGAAAATTTTCGAATTCCGGTTTTCGACGGATTTACACGTTTTAGGGGTCAGAGATTCCAAAAAACATGTTTTTACAAAATGTCTGTCTGTGACTCTGTGAGTCAGTCTGTCTGTCTGTCTGTCTGTCTGTGTGTATGTGACACAATTTTGTGGGCACTTTATCTCAAGAACTAATGCACGGAATTTAATAAAAATTGATATTCAGTTAGTCCCTAATACAAATTGATGCTGATTAGTTTTTGGTGTAAATCGCTCAACAGGTGGCGCTGCTATGCTGCATTTTTCACGATTTTTGCAATAGCTCTATCTCAAGAACTAATGCACGAATTTCGATCAAACTTCAGATTTATTTAGTCCTTGATATGAATTGATGATGATTACGTTTTGGTGTAAATCGCCCAACAGGTGGCGCTATTATGATGAATTTTGCAGGATTTACACGATTTCCCCAATAGCTCTATCTTAAGAACTAACGCACGGATTTTCATCAAACTTCAGATTCAGTTAGCCCTTGATATGACTTGCTACTGATTATGTGTTGGTGTAAATCGCCCAACAGGTGGCGCTTCTCTGCTGCCTTTTTCACGATTGCCTCAATAGCTCTATCAATAGAACTAATGGACGAATTTTCATCTAACTTCAGATTTAGTTGTATGTTGACACAAGTTGTTGTTAATTAGGTTTTGGTGTTAATCACCCAATAGGTGGCGCTGCTATGCAGGAGTTTTCACGATTTTCGTTATTGCTCTATCTCAAAAACTAATGTACGGATTTTCTCCAAACTTCAGATTCAGTCAGACGTTGACATAAATTGTTGCTGATTAGGATTTGGTATAAATCACCCAATAGGTGGCGCTGCTAGGCAGCATTTTTCTGAATTTAGACGATTTCAGCGATAGTCATATCTCAAGAACTAACGCACGGAATTTCATATCGTTAGAATCCTCATGAGATGCATAGATTGCCATTTAATTTTGGCAGTGTGATAGCGGATTTTGAAGTATTAACATGTATGAGATAGAAGAAAGTTTTGGGATTGGTACATCCGACTAGTTTATTATTAAGTTAGTTGTTGTGTAGATCCCGTTAAGTAATCATGTAATGAAAAATTTACTGCTGCAAAAAGGCAGCATAATTTAAATGAATATGTAAATTGTTAACTGAAAATGTAAAGTTAGTTTTACTAATATAATTTCTTAAACCAAAGAAAAGGTGTCAAGAGTGGAATCATTTATAAATAAGATAAAATATTAAACATCCACTTTTCTATTTGTACACTATAGGATTTTGTGCAATATGGATAACTCGTGCCCACCGCATTTAAAATGTGTGTCAAGCTGCGATATGAGGATTGCTGCTGCTGAAGAAAGATAAAGGTAAGAAATTACCTATATTATTATTATACTTAAATGTATTTTCAGGGACAGAAACAAAATAATATTTATTTATTTATCTAAGTATTAACGCGTGTAACTTACTGTGCAGAGCAGAGGCGGCTTGTTTGCCAACAATTTGATTCCGAGACTGAGAAAGTCTGTATTTTAGTAGATAAATAATATTTGTGAAAAAAAAAACTACTGGCCATAGAGGTATGCACATTAAAAAGAAATTGAACATTATTGAAAAATATAGTTCGTCAGTTATTTGACGATAAAATAAATATTGTGCATTGTTTTTTGTTGATATATATGAAATGTTAAATAATTGAAGAAAACTAGATATATATAAGAAGTTTTATATAAAATAATAAAACAGCAATTCATCTTTACCAAGAAAACTAAAATAACTATTAAAATGGCCGCATCACGTGAGATACAGCTTGTAGAAAAACTTAACGCTAGTAATTACAGCAATTGGAAATTTAAAACTGAGATGTTACTGATTAGAGAAGACTTGTTCAATGTAATTAGCGAAGATAGGCCCACGCCAATCACAACCGATTGGGAGAAAAAGGACAAGAAGGCCAGAGCCATAATTAATCTGTCAATTGAAGATTCTCAAATCGTTCATGTAAAAGGGCTTAACACAGCCAGAGACACTTGGAACGCACTTAAAACAATACACGAAAGGGCGAACATCTCTAGTAAATTAGTTTTGTTAAGAAAGCTTTATGGAGCCAAGCTCCAAGAAAACGGGAACCTAATCAAACACATAACATACATTCTAGAACTAATAGACAAACTCTCAGCGATCGGGGAAACAATTAGCGACTCCCATCTTTCAGCTTTATTTCTGTGTTCGCTACCCCCTAATTATAATACTTTAATTACTGCCCTTGAATCACGGAATGAGGACGAGCTTACACCACAATTTATTAGAAGTAAATTAACAGATGAGTACAATAGAAGGGTTGAAAACGCAGACCAGGGTGAAAACTCAACAAAAGCGTTTAAAACGCAAAAGAGATATCCAAATGATAATTTTAAAAAAGATAAACAGTGTACATATTGCAAATTGAGAAACCACACGTACAGAGAATGTTGGCATTTGAAAAATCGAAACAATCACCCAAATACACAAAAACAACAACAAACATACAAAAACAAACATTACTCATCATCGTTGTGTTATCAACAATCGGATAACCAGATAGGAAATACTGACCGCGAATCGGTAGACAAGATAAATTATAGAACGGAAACAAAAACAGATCAAAGCAGCGACGCAGCCTTTCTAATAGACAAAGCAGGAAAACAAACCTGGATTATTGATTCTGGTTCATCTTCACATATCCTAAACAATAAAGATGACTTTACTAAATTAAATGACACCGAAAAAACAACGGTCATAATTGCCAACGGCAAAACTCTAAACTCGCTAGGTACAGGAGAAACTACATTCACGACAAAAACATCCGATGGAGGCACAAATAAAATTACGTTGAAAGAAGTGTTGTATGTACCGGAGCTAGAATCTAATTTTATTTCAGTTAGTAAAGCCACAAAGAATGGGTATAAATTATTATTTGATAAAGATCGATGCACGCTGTCCCGAAATGAGAAAATCTGTTTGGAGGCAAAAATGAAAAATAACCTATACGAAGTTGAATTATTAGAAAATGCAGGTAGAAATATAGTAAATATGGCACATGAATGCAAAAGTAAAGACTGCCTGGAACTTTGGCACAAACGCCTAGGGCATAGAAATTATAATTCCATAAAGGAGATGGTTAAAAACGACTTAGCCTATGGCATAAAACTAAATAATTGCAATCATGGAACAACATGCGAAACGTGCATACAAACAAACACAAGCGATGCGCCCTATCCCAAAACAGTGTAAAGAAACAAAACCGGTAGAGTACTTGATCTAGTGCACACTGACGTATGCACAGCGATAGGAACCCCCACAATAGGTGGTAAAACAATGTTTGTAACTTTCATTGACGACTACTCTAGATTTACTGTAATATACTTATTAAAACATAAAGATGAAGTACAGGATAAACTGATCGACTATATAGCTATGGTTCGAAACCAGTTCGGGATATATCCGAAAGCAATAAGATCGGATAACGGGGGAGAGTACATAACTAGAGGGATAGAGGATTATCTAAGGAAAAGGGGCATTAAACATCAATTAACCGTGCCGTATTGCCCGAGCCAAAATGGCATTGCGGAGAGAAAAAATAGGTCGCTATTAGACATGACGAGAAGCTTACTGAGAGAAGCAGATCTGCCACAAAAATTTTGGGGAGAAGCAATTAACACTGCGAATCATTTACAGAATCGCTTACCAACAAGATCGACAAATAAAACCCCATTTGAGCTATGGTTTAATCGCAAACCGAATTTACACTATTTGCGAACATTCGGGTGCAAAGCTTACGTATACGTGAATAAACAACATCGAGGAAAATTGGACGACATGTCTCAGGAAGGGATTTTTGTAGGATACGATAACAACTCAAAAGGATATCGCGTATACACTAAAGGAAATAAAATTGTAATTGGCAGAACAGTGAAATTCATAGAAAATAACAAAATCAACCTAAAAGAAAGTAAAGAGACAGAAGACTCATATGACGACAAAAATTACATTGAAACTGAGATAAACAACGCAACCGAAGAACCAACCGCGTCCAAACAACCGACCAATGAACCAAAAAGATCCGAAAGATCGAACAGGGGGGTACCACCAGACAGATATGCCTGTTATATAAAAAATGATGATATGACAGAACCCACTAGTTGGAATGAAATACTGGAAATAAATAATCCCAAATAAAAGGAAAATTGGCTTAAAGCCACACAAGCGGAAATCAATTTGCTGAGAAAACACAACACATGGGAATTAGTGGATCCTCCACCTAACAAAAAGGTTATAGGTTGCAAATGGACATTCAAAAGGAAATTAGACAGTTACGGGAACACTCAAAAGTACAAAACACGTTTAGTAGCCAAAGGGTTTAGTCAAAAATATGGGGAAAACTATGACGAGACTTTCGCCCCAGTAGTGTCACAAACAACCGTCAGAACATTTTTGGCAGCAGCCGCATATAAGAAGTTGAACGTGAGACACGTAGATATCGACACAGCGTTTTTATACGGTGAATTAGAAGACGAAATTTATATGAAACAACCGAAGGGCTACATTGAGAAAAACTCAGAAAACAAAGTCTGTAAACTGAAAAAATCCATCTACGGACTCAAACAGGCAGCCAGAACCTGGAATAAAAAAAAATCGCACTATCTTTGAAAAATTTAAATTTTCAACAAAGCACTGTGGACACATGTCTATATACACGAAAAGAGAACAAAATTTCAACTTACGTAATAGTCTATGTTGATGACATTTTGATAGCAGGTGAAAATGAATCAATTGAAAAAATAATAAAAGCTTTAAAGGAAGAATTTGAATTAAAGGACCTTGGGGAAGTATCTCACTATTTAGGCATCGAAATAAACAAATCAGAAAACGGGTATAAACTGAATCAAAGATTAAAAATAGAAGAACGCGCAAGAAATTTTAATTTAGAACATGCAAAACCTGTAAGCACTCCCATGGATGCCGGTTTTCACAAATTAGAAGACGACGAAAATTTAATGCCTAACAATACGAAATTCAGACAAGCGATACGATCACTCCTATATATAGGAACCACTACACGCCCAGATATTTCAGCCGCAGTCCACATCCTCAGCAGAAGGTGTGAAAGTCCATGTGTAAAAGACTGGAACGCTGCGAAACGGATAATAAACTATCTAAATATAACGAAAAACCTCACACTCACCTTCAATACAAATCACAAACCACAACTCATCGGTTTTTCAGACTCCGAAGGGCGGGGGACACAAGAACGAGGAAATCCACAACAGGGAACATATTCATGCTGGGAAATAGTCCCATACAGTGGTTTACGAAAAGGCAAAGTTGCATTGCCTATTCATCGGCAGAAGCTGAATTCGTTGCTGCAGCTAGTGCAGGACAGGAAATTGCTTGGATAATAAAACTATTAGCAGACCTGGACTTAACACAAAATTTACCAGTTATACTGTATGAAGACAACCAGAGCGTCATCAAGATGGTGGAGAACGAAAAATTCTCAAAACGCACAAAACACATTTATATGCGTTATCATGCGATAAAAGAGATGAAAGAAGACGGTATACTAGAACTTCGTTACTGCCCGACACAAGACATGATAGCAGATAGCCTGACTAAGCCACTGGGCAAACCACAATTTGTGAAACATCGAGAATCGATGCAACTACTACACGATGCATCTGAGATGGTTAAGGAAGGGTGATGGATTTATAACCATCTCAGATATCATTAACTGATTTCAAAACAGGAAACAATTCAAGAATACAAACATTTGAACACGTAAATAAATACATTAAGTATTAATAAATCATTCCGTAATAAACAAACTTTTCTATTTTAGCTAAATTATCCTACTCAAGTTATACAATTGCAAATAAATAATGATATTAATAATTGAAATATGTTTGTGAAATTTGTTTATATATCAACCCACGCATGCTGCAGCTGTCTGACGTCAACATCATCGTCATCAAAGAACTCTGACTCAACAAAACTCTTTTTTTATTATTAAGTTAGTTGTTGTGTAGATCCCGTTAAGTAATTATGTAATGAAAAATTTACTGCTGCAAAAAGGCAGCATAATTTAAATGAATATGTAAATTGTTAACTGAAAATGTAAAGTTAGTTTTACTAATATAATTTCTTAAACCAAAGAAAAGGTGTCAAGAGTGGAATCATTTATAAATAAGATAAAATATTAAACATCCACTTTTCTATTTGTACACTATAGGATTTTGTGCAATATGGATAACTCGTGCCCACCGCATTTAAAATGTGTGTCAAGCTGCGATATGAGGATTGCTGCTGCTGAAGAAAGATAAAGGTAAGAAATTACTTATATTGTTATTATACTTAAATGTATTTTCATGGACAGAAACAAAATAATATTTATTTATTTATCTAAGTATTAGCGCGCGTAACTTAGTGCAGAGCAGAGGCGGCTTTTCTGCCAACACTTTCTACAGAAATGGAGTACTTGAGTTGCCAAAATGAAAAAAATGTCGCTAAAAACTACAAAAAAATTAATATTTCAAAAACAAATAGAGATGCAGTTTTCAAACAAATTGCATTAAAAAGTACTTTTTTCCCCCAATACGACGGTATAAACATTGAAAATGTGCGATGCTTAGAAGTTTTAAAAAATGCTATAGAGTATTTATTTATTCGCACAATGAAACATCGGCTTTTGTTTTACGGCTGGCGTATATAAGGTAACGTTATTTATTGGAGACAAAATAAGCTGGGAGAAAGAAATAGCATTCCGGAGGCTAAAAAAGAAAAAAGAAAAAAAAAGAATTTTTTATTATTTTGCTGACTACCTTTCTGAGTTCTGTAACAATAAACTAGTCAAGTTTTCAAAAGAAATACAAAACGCAGTCAGAATCAGTTTGTCATTCTGTTTTTCTGTGCTACAAAAATATCATACATCTACCAGACCTGAATTTCCCTACTTTTGTACATCAACAGTGTCTCTAATCCATTTCCTCGAAAAATTTGTTCCTTTCTCAAAAATCTCAAAATATCTTGAGGCTATTTTCATATGAAGTACGATTCTGATTCATACACAATAGAAGACAAAAGCTTTCACTAAATGAACGAATAATTTATAATTTTTATGTTTTTAGTTTCAGTATTTTACTTTGGAAAGAAAATTTATTTTTACGTATAAGTATCATTATCATTAAACACACATTGCACATACCATTTTAGTTGGAAAATAGCGCAATTTGTTTCAAGTTGGGAAATTTTTGGATCCTCCCCCCCCCCCCCCGAAAAAATATTTGTAGCTACACCCCTGTACACACAACACACACATACACGCTCAGAACGCACGCATACACGCTCACAACAAACACATACACACTCAAAACACATTTTAAAATTCACGAAGCATTTGACTAAAATTATATTGCAGAGAAATAAATTTTGCTAACGGATTAAATTTGTTTTAAACCATTACACACCGACACAATATAATATGTATGTATTATACTCAGTCACAGAACGTTGAAATCTGAGATTCAATCTTAAAAGCAAACGAAAAAATAAATGGAATAAAAAAATAAAATAAAATAAAGCTCAAGGTTACCTCAAAACAAAGAGATGAAGAATAAACATACAAAGCATTCCCAAATCCCATCAAAAAGACTTGAATGACACTGGATTAAGCTGTGTGTGTGTATTCTATCTGATTCCACATAATGTAAGATGAGTCACAGATTTGCATGGTTATAATTTAGCTATAGAAACGTTGGACAAAAGTTCATGCCTGCTTTGTTTCTATCCAACCTTTTATTTATTTATTGTTTTATAACACTAAACCTTTTTTTACATATAGCTAAAAGAGTCATAATGCTTTGTTTATGACGCTATTCTCAAAATTTGTTCTCAATCACGGCAGATAATGTGGCTAGAAACGAATGGTCGATCAAAGTTTTGTAGTAGTAGTAGTAGTAATAATAATAATAAAATGAAATAATAATAATAATACGAATAATATCATAATAAAGAAAGATAACTGTCATGAATAAACTAATGTTTAGATCTTTCCATGACCACAACTTTACAATTTGTTTTCATTATATATACGAGGTGAAAGAGGTCGAATTTCGACGAAGGAAAATGTTTAAGATGGAACTGTTTCACTGATTTATAATAAATCTACAAAATTAAATACAATAAAAAAAAAATCATCTTATATTGGTTAGTTCAACTCTCAAACAAATATTATTTTAACCTAAAATTAGCGAAATACTATTTCTATAAAACTCAGTTGACCAAATTACTGAAAAGTTAAAAGTTTAATCGTATATATGTAATCAGTAAAATACAATAAAAATTAATTATTATGATGAAGTTATCAATTGGCTCTTATGCTTGGTATTCCGGAATAAAAAAAATCCCTGTCGGCTCGGGCCAACAGGCGGAGGTAGATTTCGAAGTTAAGTACTAAATTCACCAACAAAACTTAAATCAAGATTAGAGATAAACCCAGTTCCTTCACTAAGAATGAGCTCTAAGGGAGCTAAACATTTTGTGAAAATTCTAATATACACGAATACACACACGCATGTATATGGAATAGGTCTAAAATTGGCTAAAGCAAATTCAGAGAACCTCAAAGTGTTAAAATATGTTAATATTTCCATAGTCGGGTTTTTATACTAGCGGCTCTTTCGAAGAGTGGCTCACTACGGAGCGGACTAGTCCATTTAGAAATCCCAATATAGAAGGTGGGGAAAGAGGAAGAGGGGAAACCAGGAGGGGTGAATTAACCAAGCCTCACTTATCTGTGCTCCTGACCACGGCACGTGTTTTCCTCCGTGTGTTATTTATCTTTGAGTTGTCAGTTCTAGTAGGTTAGTTATTTTTTGCGTATGGCTTATTTTTTTCTAATGATTTACTGGTACTTGTTAGTTATCCCGTCGACCATTTTCGCCAAATTATATAAATCGCCAAACCACTCGCCAAATTATACAAATTGACATAATTTTTATTTTAAATAACGGAAAAACAAATAAATTAGTATAACATTAATAAAAATACAAATAAAACGGCAAAATAAAAATCACTTGATGACGTAAACACGTGTTGTCAAGTGAATGTGACATTTACGATCAACCATTATTGGCCTTTAATCTTACAATTTGGCGACAGTAATTTGGTCGACGGGATAACTAACAAGTACCGATTTACTTGATGACGACTTGGACCGGAATATGGCTAATGTTTCTTCAGATCTCGGAATTACTAACAATATTTCTGATTGCTGTTTACCTGAAAACGACTTGGAACGGGATATGGCTAATGTTTCTTCAGATCCTGGATTAACTCAAAATATTTCTGATTGCTGTTTACCCGATGACGACTTGGAACGGAATATAGCTAATGTTTCTTCAGATCCCGGATTAACTCACAATATTTCTGATTGCTGCTTACTTGATGATGACTCGGACCGGACCATGGCTAATGTATCTTTAGATCTCGGAATAACTACTATTTCTGATAGCTGTTTACCTGATAACGACCCGGACCGGATCCATGCTAATATTTCAGCATCCACAAGTTCAAATGAACCTAAAGAGCCATCAAAAATTATTTGCTCTGAATGAAATTAAGTTTTTTTGCAAAAAAGAATTTGTGTAGGCATCAGAGGAACTTGCACTCTAAAAGTGAAATTTCCATACTTGCCAATAAAGTTTGCCCCATTTGTGATACAAAAGTAAGAACAATTGGGGATCTACAACAGAAAATCATAAAGGATATAAATTTAAAATTTCAAACGGAAATTTTTTATACTGATAATGAGTTTCAAGAGTGGAAATGTGCTATTGAAAAGGAATCTGCTTCCTATTTTCCTATAAAAGGTAAATATGAAAAAGATGGGGCTCTTATTTCATATTATGAATGTAATAGAAGTGGTGCACCCATTCTCAAAGCTTCAAAGAGAGAGAGGAGCTTCAAGAGTGGCGTTTCTATTAAAATTGGCAAAACTTGCCCTGCTACCATGAAAGTGACAAAACAGGTTTTGCATGAAGCTGCAGAAATTGTTGTAGAATACCAACTGATTCATGTGGGTCATGAACAGGAGCCGGGAAAAATAAGATTAACCCGTCAAGAAAGAATGGAGCTGGCTGGAATGCTGTATAATACTCTCCTACCAAGAGACTTCAACTGTCAGAAAAGATGTGGACAATATACGGAGGGATTTCCTTATAGACAAGCCAGCGCATTCTGAAGATGATATATATATGGATATAATGGTGCATAAAATGATGGCAGAAGATGATTCTCTATTTCTATACAAGCCAATAGGTGAAAACCTTGATGGTTATCATAATATTGAGGCTAATGAATTTTTGCTTGGATTTGCCAATAAAGCACAAATGCAGTTATTATAATTGTATGGACAAGAGTGTATAATGATAGATTCCACACATGGAATGAACCAATATAGGTTTCAGCTGACTACCCTAATGGTTAATGATGAAAACCTGGAAGGTATGCCAATAGCGACATTGTTTTCCTCCACAGTAGCTTATGAAATTTTGAACCATTTTTCCAAGCTATCAAAAACAAGCTTCCAGATTTTAAAACAAAGTTACTGTTGACTGATGATACAAACTCATATTGTAATGTCTGGGAAAATATTTTCCAAGACGATTCAAAACATATACTGTGTGCATGGCATGTTTTGCGAAGCTGGAATACCAATTTAAAATAAGTGAAAGGTGAAGCTGTAAGACTTGAAATGAAAAAAGATATGGAACAGTTTTTACATGAACTAGATGCTATTACATTTCAGAAATATCTGAATGATTTTCTGATCAAATATAAAGAAGAAACTGCCTTCATTAAGTATTTTGAAGAACACTATTGTAACCGCATACCAAAGTGCGCATATTGTCACCCAGCTCAACTGGGAGCAAATACCAATATGAAGCTAGAAAGGTGGCATAGGCAGTTGAAGTATGAAGAAGCTGGGGGGGGGGGGGGTATCATAAAGAGATTAGACAAATCTATCCAAATTGTTTTGAAGGCAGTTAAAAAAACGTATTGGAAGAATTATAGCCATTGAGCGTGGCAAAGTCACTTACCGAGTTCGTCTGATTCGCCAAGAACATCTTAATAGTGAAAAATTAGATGAAAATATCTACTCAGTTCAAGAGATGAAAGAAGAAAAAGAGTGGACAGTATGTAAAATTAAAGGATCTTCCATAGTAGCGTATGACATTAAGCTAAACAACAAAACCTGCCAATGTCAAGTAACGTGTGCTGATTGTGGAGTTTGTTTGCATACATTAACTTGTACGTGTCTTCGATACCAGATAGGGTATGTTATATGCAAACATATTCATTTCTGTTGTCAAAAATATAATTTTTCCCGCAACAGAAATGAACTTTTTTCAAATCAAATTCAAAATGATTGTGAGGGAGAACTTGTCATTGATGTAGATCAATACAAAGAACGGCAATCTTTGGAAATGGCTTCAATAGTCAACAGAGTTAAAAAAAAAAAAAGCCAAGAATAGATTTTGATGCTGCAAAAGCTTCATTAACTTTGAGATTACAATCTATCAGTGATCAGATACAAACACTAGAGACCCCAGAAGACTTGGACGGTGTGGCTGAACACGTTAAAAATTTAGAAATGTTTTTAGCCAAAACTACGTCCAAGCCATGTTTACCAATTGTATCTGATGAACTAAAATATCCCAGCTAATAAAACAGTTGTTCAACAAAGAAAAAAAAAAAAAATGCAAATAGGAAATAGGAAATACAACTTTTGGCCATATATATAGATACAACAAGCACAGGCTGATTGTTTTGGTGAATATTCTATTGTGAAATATTTGTTCTTAAATGTGTAAGTGAATTAACTATTAAAGAAACTAGTCGCCTCTGGCGACCAGTTTGGTCGCCCTTAAATGTATGCTAAGAATTGCAACATGTTACTTTTATTTATAATTTAATTTATTTATTTAATCTTTCGTCAAAACGGAAGATTCTCACCGAGAAATGAAAAATTCTTTAAGATCATGGCAGCATTTCGTAATTTTTTGATGTTATAATTTCATCTTTCTTGTCAAAAAACACTTAACACATTTAGGCATTTTATTTTATGTTCGTCTGCATATCAAATGTAATACGTTCACTAAGGCGGATATTTTAACATATTAAGTAATCTTCCATAATTGAGTCATCTGCCTTATTGGCGTATTTCAGCTAATACGACACCAAAGGGATCCAGCGTCAGGGTCAACAAAACTACTGTGAATTTATCATTTAAATCTCAAAATTTTACTGAGAAATGTTCGTAACCTGCATCTTAAAGAAACTATTTGGCACAGATGTCATATTCGCCCCATATTGGCGCGATTTTTTCCTGACACCAATGTCATATACGCAACGGGTACTTAACTGGCGCCAAAGTGTCGTTATTTTGCTTGATACGATAACCCGGATATAGATGGTACGGTAACAAGTTTTTCGCCAATTGGCGTCGGAAAAAATCGCGCCAATATGGGGCGTATATGACATCTGTGCCTAATTTTTATTTTTTAAATAACGAAAGAACAAATAAATTAGTATAACATTAATAAAAATACAAATAAAACGTCGAAATAAAAATCAGTTGATGACGTAAATACGTATAACTTGCTTAAAGTCAAGTGAATGTGACATTTACTATCAACCATTATTAGCATTTAATCTTATAGTTTGGCGATAGATTTTTGGTCGACGGAATAACCAAGTAGTAGTAATTTGAACGATATTTCGAAAAATTTAACTTTTGTGCAGTTTTATTGGAAAAAATAATTTTGATTAAAATTGGCTGCTTATCATATGGAAATTGAAGCTGTTAGCCCGTATTTAGATATAACAGTGGCACAGATGTCATATATCATACAGATGCCATATTGGTGCGATTTTTTTCTGACGCCAATGTCATATACGCAACGGGTACTTAACTGGCGCCAAAGTGTCGTTATTTTGTTTGATATGGTAACCCGAATGTTGTTGTTTATGCTGTTGATGTTTTCGCTAAATTGGCGTCGGAAAAAAATCGCGATATGACATCTGTGCCATAACAGTCACATTAGTTAATTTTTTATTATTAGGGATGAAAGAAATGTAGTTTAAATTAGTTTGATATATGTGTTTTGAATGAAAGTTATGTATTTTAAATGAAATGAGTGATAAATTTATATTTTAAATGAAATGATGGCGATGGAACAATATTTGGCGATTTATCACCTGCGTCCTTTTAACATAAAAGTACCGAAATGGCCGTTTGGCGGTCATCCCGGAACTATTGATGACAGTCAAATGCTTTGCGCTTTTATTATATAGATTTATTATTATTAATGGAGGGGGAAAAAGTTTTAAGCGCGAGTTTTGTTTACAATTAAATTGACTAAATTTTAATAGTTCTAATGAAATGTATAAAACACAGTAGAAAAAAAATGTATTTTTTAATATATAACAATAGTTTAATTTTTTTATAATAAAATTTCTTATTTTAATATGAGTGTGCAAATGATAATGAAAAATGCATCAAATAATATATATATTTCTTTTTTTAAATACGAAACACCAATACGTCAATCCCTGCTTAAAAAAGTGGAATCTTCCCAAGTATGCGCAGGTTGTACATTTCCATAGTGAGCCACTCTCCGAAAGAGCCGCTAGTGGTTTTTATTATGTTTTAATAAGTTTCTTCAAACTCACATGGCGTTACATATTCACCTGCTGAGGTCCATTATATTTCCAATATGACGCAATATATATATTTTTTTAATTCGTCAAACTATTTATTTCATTTTGAGTTTTCATGCGGAAATCTTGCTCTAGAAAACTTATGACGTAATATTTAATTTGTTTTCAATTCGCCAAACTGTTTATTTAATTTAATTTTTCGCGTGAAATCATGCAATAGAAAAGCAATTGTTGTGCTGAGAATTTTATTGCTTTTTTTTTAATTGTTGGCAACTGCTATAACGAAAAATATTAGGTAGATTTCGTAAGAAATACTACCTATTGCAGTCGTTACCGCGGTGCGACTTTTGAAAAATTCCTTCATAACTTTTCATTATAGGACCCCAGGAACCCAAAACCACCCCCACCTAAAAAGTTTATATATATATATATATATATATATATATATATATATATATGTGTGTGTGTGTGTGTGTGTGTATATATGTACTAAATTTTGTCCGCACGATAAAAGTCGCAATTATGCACGGATCGTCTTCAAACTCGCCAACAACTTTGAGATGGCTAATATCTCGGCGGGATTGAAAATGGACAAAATCGGTCCAAGGGAATGGGAATGGGGAGTGTTCAAAATTTTGAATACTGTCTGAACAAGATTATGATAAAACCAGCTCTTACACAACAATGACAGGAAAAAATAAATATTTTTCGTTATAACAGTTGCCAACAATTAAAAAAAAAGCAATAAAATTCTCACCACAACAATTGCTTTTCTATTGCAAGTTCACGTAAAAAATTAAATTAAATAAATAGTTTGACGAATTGAAAACAAATTGAATATTACGTCATAAGTTTTCTAGAGCAAGATTTCCGCATGAAAACTCAAAATGAAATAAATAGTTTGACGAATTAAAAAAATATATATTGCGTCATATTGGAAATAAAATGGACCTCAGTTGGTGAATATGTAACGTCATACGAGTTTGAGAAAACGTATTAAAACATGATAAAAACACGATTATGAAATATTAACTTATTTTAACACTTTGAGGTTCTCTGAATTTGCTTTAGCTATTTTTTAAACCTATTCCATATACATGCGTGTGTGTATTCGTGTATATTAGAATTTTCACAAAATGTTTAGAAGCTTTAGATATCGTTAAAGCTCATTCTTAGTGGAGGAACTGGGTTTATCTCTAATCTTGATTTAAGTTTTGTTCGTGAATTTAGTACTTAACTTCGAAATCTACCTCCGCCTGTAGGCCCGAGCCGGCAGGGATTTTTATTTTTTCCTATCATTGTTGTGTAAGAGCTGGTTTTATCAGAATCATGTTAAGACGGTATTCAAAATTTTTAGTCCTCCCCATTTCCATCCCCTTGGACCGATTTTGCCCATTTTCAATCCCCGCCGAGATATTAACCATCTCAAAGTTGTTGGCGAGTTTAAAGAAGATCCGTGCATAATTGCGACTTTTATCGTGCGGACAAAATTTAGTACATACATACATACATACATACATACATATATATATATATATATATATATATATATATATATATAAACTTTTTAGGTGGGGGTGGTTTTGGGTTCCTGTGGTCCTATAATGATAAGTTATGGAGGAATTTTTCAAAAGTCGCACCATGGTAACGACTGCAATAGGTAGTATTTCTTACGAAATCTACCTAAAACAGCAAAATTTATCGACTTTGGCACGATCGTAGAATTTTTTCCCCATGAAATCTGAACCTGACATGATTTTGGTCTTCTCAAAATTTACTTACGCCCCTCTCATATCTGTCCTCAGCATTTAAAAAAAAAAAGAATTGACATTTTAATTTGATCATTTTCAAATCATTATAACTCCAAATTTGAAGTCACGTTTGTCAACTACATCTTTGCATGTGAATAGTCGCATTCTTAACTTTAGATTCTAATCTTAGTACTGGAAAGTAAAAATTGTCGTAATTTATGTCTCTTAGACGCATTTGTGGTAAAATACTTTGTTTTACCTAGGAAAATGATAGTTTTCCTTTAAATATGATGTCATTTTCGCCTACTTAAGCATTTCGCCTCAAACTCAGTATCAGCAGGATGAAAAAAATATGGAATTATACCAACTTTGTTAGGAAAAATGCGTGTTTTCAAAAGCAGTACGTAATTTTCCTTTCAAAATATTTTGGCGCAGCATGTCCCTAATGGGATTTTGCGCCACTAAACCCTATACAGTCCTCCCCGCTTAATCGGGTAACGGATAATCGAATACCCCGCTTATTCGAATAGAATCCTCCGGAACCGAATTTATTCCTATTGGTTCTATGTTATTTTTTTCCCGCTTAAACCAAATACCTTTTACGAATGTCCCTGCTTAATCGAATAACAACTGTGTGACCTATGTTTGAAAATAGGCGCGGAAAGCACATTTCAGCTGGAATTTCCTTCCTCCTTTTGTCATTTTCGGCTCCTTTACGCTGAAAACAATTTTTCAGTTCTTCCTGCAATGATTTCGGCCGGCAGGTGTATAATGGACAGGTCAAATTTCCCCCATCTTGATCTCCCCACCATCACTTCTTGCTTGAGGCTTTAATAGCAATGCGCCATCCCTTCGAGGCTCGAGTTGGTAATTGTGATATTTTGCACTCATTCGAAAAATAACTCAATATTTACTCCTTTAAAATTCCATTTAAACAAACCACTTTAAACGATTTTTTTAAAGCAGTATAAGCAAAGTAATTTAGAAGTAGTAAAGTTTTGACCAAATTCAAACCGGCTGCGTTAAGTGTGATGTAAACCATATAAATGTATGTACTGACATTAAATTAATACGCATTTACTTTATACATTAGCATTTGTATTTATTTTAGTTTATGTTATTCTATTAACGATTTATTATGCTATTAATTATATATACCGTAGTTGGTTATTTTGCCTTTTTATTACGCATTAAATATTACAGTTATGATTTCCCGTTTAATCAAATACCCCGCTTAATCGAATATTATTTCTGGAACCGCCAATATTCATTTAAACGGAGACGACTGTACAACAAATTCTTTTGTGTGGCCCTGTAAATGAATAGTAAATGCTTTGCCCCACATATTTTTCACAGTGGATGATTCAGTGCACTACACAATTGCTTATCAGTTTCATTATGTATGAAATTTTCTAACATCATTAAAATGACCTTGAAACGAATTTTCCCCACAGACCGTAATATAACGGAAAAATTTTGACCGTCTCTGTAAGTGAACGAAAAATGCTACGCACTTCATTTTTAATACCAATCGTGCTATAGTAAGCATCAATAACATACAAAACAAGCTGGAAATTGCACGTCAAATGTGGCAAATGAGGTGCGTTCGTACTATAACTAGTTTTATAAATATTTTTTGCTCCGCATATGTCTATTTTAGTGCACTTGATAAGTGCATATCAATTTAATTCTGTTCGAAAGGCTCTAACATCATTAAAATGCACTTGAAATGATTTTTTTCCATTGGCCGTAATGTAACGGAAAACTTTTGACTGTCTCTGTCATTAAACTATGTATCCAATTTTCATAAAATTTGAAATGACGTGACAAAATTTTGCAACAATTATATATTAAAAGTTTCAGACCATTCGGTTAGGTAGTTTTTTCTCTGTTATATGCCGACGGACGGACAGAGAGGCAGACGGACCAAACGACGACTATAAGTGCTACGTATTTATATAATTACGAACGCACCCAAAAATCCGGGCAATCCGAGTTTATTTACGAGAGATAGAGCTCAGATAGACGAAAAAACAAACCGAAATCATAAACACTTTTCAGCTATATGTTGGAAGGTTGTTAAAATCACTCTAAGCAATTCACGCAGATAGACAGCAATGCTTATGAATTTTTTTTGTTCAGCACTGTATATGGGCTATGGAATTTTTACAGACCACGTAATGTACTGCAATTTTTTTAAGCTTAGAAACGAATGCTGCATTTGCAAACACACATTTAGCGATTATCGCTCATAGAGAGTATTGCAACAGAATTCTTTTTGAGTGTTCCTGTAAATAAGCGAATTAATGCTATATGCACTCCATATTCTATAGTAAGCAGTTCATAGTGCACCTCAGCAATGCCCACCAATTTCATTATGTTTGAAACAGTGTAAGATCTTTAAAATACATTGTAAGTGATTTTTTCTACTAGAGCATAATGTATCAGAATTTCTTTTGCGAGTCTCTGTAAATGAATGGTAAATGTTATGCACTTCATATTCTACAGAAATAATGTTGAACTGCACCTCACAAATGCATATCAATTTCATTTTGTTCAAAACAGTGTAATTTCACAGAAATACTTCATTGAAATACGATTTTTACCTAAAGACCAGGGGTTCTCAACCGTTTTTCTTTCTCGTACTTTTTTCTTAAGCTTTTTACTTCCTTGCATTATAAAAAGGAAAGCTTGTTCAAAACTTCTGCTACAATTTCGACAGTTTAGAATTACAATTCAGTGCAGAGTATATACTTACCACCACTTTTGTAAAGGTTAAGTGATAAGTAATCATTCGTAATCAAGTGTTAATTATAATTAAAAATGAGTTCTTGATATGCCTAAAAAAAAACCTTGTCGATAAATATATTTTTTTATTCCATTTTACATGCATGATCATTGAAAATGACAACTCCGTTGTACGTAACGATAGGAATGAACTACTTCAACACACTATTAGAAAGAAGTTTGAAGGTCTGACTGCATGCTTTAATAAAGGTTGTTTGTGACTTTCCTTAGACACACGGAAATACACCAGTCATTGTGAAGATAGTCATGGTCACCAGGAAGTTTCTGTTCGAAAATAGTGGTATCCATAAACCTTTCTCCTTCTGGCTTCTCCAGTTTCTCGGCGAAAAAAAAGGACGGTAAGCTTTCCTTTGAAGACTACGTATAAAAAAATTGGTTTTATCTAACCCCGTGTCACTAAAGGAAGTTATATAGAACAATTATAAAGAATGTAAACAAAACTTTGAACTTCCAATTCTGTATTGTGTGCCATTTTGCGTTCTTCATGTCGTTGTTTAGAACGAAGTTATTGTCATACACTGTACAAAAAAACAGACTAAAATACGAAAATTGAACTGGCAATCGAGACGCCGGTGCAATTTCCGTATTTTAACGGAAATCGTATTGGCGTCTCGATTGCCAGTACAATTTTCGTATTTTAGTCCGATTTTTTTTTTTTTTTGTGTGTGTGTATCTAAGAAGGACATTTCTATTGAAACACCCTATATCACAGACTTCAAAGGAAATTGTACAATAAATGTGTATGTACATTTTCAAAATATTTTGTCCGAAAAGTTTGATGAAAAGTTTCGAGATTGTCTGGAATGAGGACCGATCACGGAAGATCCTACCGGATATGTTTTTAAAAGCAATTTTCATTAAGGTTTTAAAAGCAATTTTCGTTAATCCAAAGGAGCAACTTTAGGAAATTAGAAGGTGTTGTTATTCAGAAACTGTGTAATCGAAAGATGTTTTCCATTTTTGGGTAAACTAAATGATCTTTCAAAAAGTACTGCCATTTTGAACCGAATTTCCGGACGAAAGGACAAAAACCTGTTGCCACATAATCAAAATCGCTTATGACTCGATAAGCAATTTATTTATAAAAAACGGAAAACTCATTTCGCTTCCAAATGTCTGTAATAGTCAGGCCTGTCAATTTTGCGCTTTTACGTTTAAACATTTGTCAGAAAATGTGTTAAAAATAATCGCGTTTGGTGGAACGGGAGCTATACAACGGACGAGCAAGATGGATCAAATCTGTGAATTATTATGTGACGCATTTTATTTATTTTATTTATTTATTTTTATAGCGCAAATGATGATGAACACATGATGATCGCATTCATAACTAGTCAGATGTGGCAATCTCAAAGCTTTCTTCTATCTCATACATGTTAATACTTCCGGGAAAATGCGGCATATCAGCACCATCTATTAGATGATTTACACAAAAATCTAATTATCAACAACATTGACAACTTCTAACTAACTGAATCTGAAGTTTGATGAAAATTCGTGCATTTTTTCTTGAGTTAGAGCAATTGCGATAATCATGAATAATGCAGCATAGCACGCCACCTGTTGGGCGATTTTCACCAAATTGTAATCAGCACCTAACTATATCCTGGACTAACTAAATCTGAAGTTTTATAAAAATCCGTGCAGTAGTTCCTGAGATTAGCTATTGCAGGAATTGTGAAAAATTCAGCACAGCAGCATCACCTGTAGGGCGATTTTCACAAAAAACTAATCAGGACCAGTTTATATCAAGGTCTAACTAAATCCAAAGTTTTGTGAAATTCCGTGCATTAGTTCTTGAGATAGAGCGCCCACAAAATTTTTGTCACATACATAGACTGACAGAGTGACAGACAGACTTACAGGCAGACATTTTCTAAAAACCATCAAATCGTGTTCAGGACATTCTAAAACGTATAAATCCGTCGAAAACCGGAAGTCGAAAATTTTCGCGAATCCAATACTTTCTTCTTGTAAAGAAAGAAGAAAGTAAAAATGGAGTTATGTAGCAGCGAAGTATACATTGAAAATGTATTTATATTATAAAGGACAAACATATCTGTGCGTAACGCATACGTCATTCTACGTATGGCAACACTTTCAAATTTGAAATGAATTTTCGTTTTGCAATTTTTGCTACTGAAAATTTTTAAATTTCTATATATCGCACATTTTCAGTTTTTATACCGTCGTATAAGGAAAAAAATGTACTTTTAAATGTAATTTGTTTGAAAGCTGTGTCTCAATTTATTTTTGAAATATTAATTTTTTTATTGTTTTTAGTACCAATTTTGTAATTGTGGCAACAGAACTACTCCATTGCTATTAAAAGTAAAGGGAAAATAGTAGATAACTGTATTGTTTTGTTGCCATTTTCTCATAAAAATTGAAATTAAAATATATGCTATTTCAAAAATACCATCTGTCATCAAAAATCCTGTGAATTTTGTTTTTATTTCGTTTCTATTCATCAATTAAATGTTTCTTAGCGTATAGCAAAAATATTTTACAAACGATATAACACTTTTTCTTTATGAAAACGTATTTTAAATAATTGTGTGACTTTCCTTCACAATTACATATTTCCTATCAGGAAGCTGAAAGAATACAATTTAATTATCTGCGTATAATAATATTTTCCAAATTTTGAAAAAATGATTTCTGATAATGAATTTAAAATGATCAAATTAAAATACCATTTTTTTAAACATGGTGAATACGGATATGAGAAGTACATATGTAAATTATGAGAAGGTGAAAATGATATCGGGTTTAGATTTTACAGGGGGAAAAATCTGATTGCATCAAACTAGAATAAATTTTATCGTTTTGATTCGGGAAAACGAAGCATAAGAGACTTAATTGACAACTTCATCATAATAATTGTTTTTAATTATATTTTACTGATTACATATGCGATTAAAGTTTACTTTTAATAATTCAGACAAACAACTGAGTTTCATAGAAATAGTATTTTGTTAATTTTAGGTTAAAATAATATTTGTTTGAGAGTTAGACTAGCCAATTTAAGATGCATTTTCTATTGTAACTAATTTTGTAGGTTTATTATAAAATCAATGAAACAGTTCCTTCTTAAATATTTTCCTTCGTCAAAGTTCGGCGGGTTCCACCTCGTATATAATAATGTAGTAATACATTGTATGTATGTTTTTCAGAACAGAAACATATTATGTTTTGTTAGGGTTATGTTTAACATAACCCTTTCGGGGGTGATGGTATACGTTTATGAAACCCCTTAATTTTAATTCCCAAATGCCACAATGGCACCAGAATTTTGGTAAAACAATTTCGGTATATTATATTTGTGAAATATAGCTATTTCTTATTTGCAAATAAATGTGTTTGTAAATTCCTGTGTCATTCATTCATTTCAACATTTTGGGAATGGAAGTATTTTGCTCCTGGAAGGATTAAACATTCGCAGCTATTATAAGACAAGAAAATGCCAAAAAAATGAGTACATTTTACTTATTTTTAACAGTGAAGCTGTATAAACAAATAATTTCAATATACAATTTAAATCATGCATTCTATTCACACAATGCATAGCTATTTATCTTGGTTAAATCATCAATTCTACAATGAGCTGACATCATGGGCAAGCAATGGATCTGTTAAAGAGGAAAATGGACATCAGCGTTAGATTATCCACGCTCTGCCGCTAAATATCCCATACTTCTATTACCCATTAGGCTACCATAAAATAACTATTTCCTCTCTAGCACGCAAAGAACAATCGCAGAAGGTTGGCAACATTGTTTATGACGCACCAAACCATGGAAAAGTTTTAAGTAGCGGAAAATTTAAAACGTATAATTTAGAATTATTGAAAGGCTTCTGTAATTTTGTGTATAAACTTGCAAACTGAGTATCCATCGTTATGTTATGTGCGTTTATTTTTTATGCATCCGCTATTTTATAGTCTGATGTTACGATGAGTGGTTGTGTTTCTGGAAGCATAAAAAGCAGATTTTTTTTTTTAGCCTAGTGTAAAAAAATAAACTGAGTGTTGGATATTACAAGGATGGTTCAGTGGTCACTTGCATAACAAATGTATCGCTAGTAAATATTTAAGATCTTAAAACTTTAATTCACGCAATACGCTGTGAAGAAGCGTAGCCACATGCAGCAGAGTGTTACTTCAATTTGAAGTCTTGCATCGGGTCGGGTTAACCAATTTTACCCAAATCTGACCCAAACGGCTCCGATTGACGCGAAATTTTTCACTGCTGATCAGGTTTGAATCAGGGGTTGATTTAATTGTTTAGGTTTGGAGTCGGTTATGGGTTGAGTTTTTATTTTTTCATTTTTTGGGTCGGGTTCGGGTTAATCCGATATTTAAAACGAAAGAGATGATTTTTTTTTTTAAATGAAAAACTATATACAGCGAAACTCGTTTAAGATACGAATCAAGGGACCGAGAGCATTTCGTATCTTAAGCGGGATCATATATTATCCAGATTTCATAGATTCTCGAGTAATAATGCATATAAAGCCAGTGCACATTGTTATTAACGTATTTAGCCATTTATAACTCTCATTTTACCCATTTCTAACGATTTCTAGATATTCTAGGAAATTTAAGTTTAAGATTCTGAAATAAAGAATAACTTTCTTTTACTCTAAAATTTTATTGAGTCATCGTTTGTACAATAACGAATTAAAATCCCTTTATGCAGTACTCACTGCCAAATTAAAAAAACAACAACAATAAAACGAAATTTTTGTTAATCTTTAGAAAACAGAAACTGAAATACACTGCATACTTAACACTAGAAAGACGGGAAATTTTATAAAAATATTTATCACCAGAATATTTATTTAAAAGTTTAACTTCTCTAATTAACCCATTTTTTCTTTGAGTCTTTTAAGCTGATTTTATAAAGAAATTTCTGATTCGAACCGAAATATATTCATTTGGTTCGGGCCAAAATGGCCCCTTGCCGTCATTCTAGTGTTAAAGAAGAAAAATAATAATTTTTCATAATTTATTTTTAGAAAGACAAACTAAATGCATGCAAGATACAAAAATTATTTGATACATTATCAAAATTAAAGTACGTGATTTAGTTTTAGTTTGTTGAAAAAAAGTCGTTTACCTTGGTTTGGTGCAATGTAGGGCGGGATTTTATCACGAAATTTTCTGCCTTTTGTTGTGGTAGAAAAAATCTTCGACGGAGGGACCAGCATCCATCGGAGAGGCGTACAGTCGAAGTACGCTGAACGAGCTCATTACAGATGCGAATGATGGTATGGCTGGTACATTCGTTTCTTCATCCGAGTCGTCATCTGCTTCTTCTGAAGGCCTAGGTTCATTGGAACTTTTGACGTCCGCGATTATATCCGCGATAGAACGAACTTCACTTGTTACAACCTGATCGTCAGTTTTGACAAATGAGTCCCAATCTTTGCATTCTTCTTGATACTGCTTTTCTTCAGCAATGTCAACGTTTTAAGTGCTGTCGACGTCAAAGGCTTTACAGAAGCAGTTCTCAATGGTGGTTGATGTTACGTCTTCCCAAGACGTACTCAGGAAATGCATGGCATCCAAGAAGTTAATAGGCTCACAAGTTGGGCAGGACAGATCCTTTTCGCGAGGATCTATTTGGTGTAGATGACGTACAAGGACACGACTTTTGTTATTTCATTTTTAGAACATGAAATATGCCTTGATCCATGGATTGAACCACGCTATAATCCCTGCAAGAAAAATTGGCTTTTCCAGGACAAACGCCCTCTCTTCCTTATTCCTTCGTTGGTCACTCCTCGGCAGTTATTTTAGGTTAGTAACTATGGTAACCAAGGGAAAATGAAAATAGGACGTTTGTCCTTGAAAAGCCGATTTTCCCTACAGGGAGTATAATTGCATTGGCTGGTAAAAAGACTAGTTCGATGTTTTCTAAGCTGGGGTTATCCTTGAGATGGGCGAGACAGTTGTCGGCGTATTACAATACTTTCCTGGACTCCTTTTTCATTCGTTCATCGAACTTTGCGGATCTACTTAACGAATATATCGCATGCCATCCATGCTTTGGCTTGACTTTCAAAATCGAACGGCAGATTTCTAGCATTATTAAAGCAGCGAAGATTCCGAGACTTACTGATGACGAGGGGTTTAATTTATCCGTTCCGTTCATATTTGATCCAACGAGAACAATGATACGTTCTTTGCTCAGTTTGTATCCAGAACATTTCTCACGCTTAACCGCCATTATTTTACCAGGCATTAATTTAAAAAGAAAGACCCATCTCGTCGACATTGTAAATATCGCATCTTGAGTACTTTTTCAATTATGGCGCGAGCACGTTATTTTTCCAACAATTGACATCATCTACATTCACAGCTGTCGACTCTCTACATACCTTCCTATTAAATTATGCCGTATATGATGAAGGCATGAAATCCACTCCAAGACGTGTAGCAATTTCGCAGGCCAACGATCCGTTAGTTGGATTCTCGTCGATCGGGTTTGGGTGAACCACTCAAATAAAATCTTCTCCAATTCTTCGAATTTTACCACCTTAATTTTCTTTCTGCCAGAGCCTCCAGCTGATGCACTGTCTTCAGGTTTCTGTCTATTTTATAACAGAGCTCGAAGTGTTGACTCGTCGTGTATTCCCACAGATTTGGCAAAGACAGTCTTGCTTATCACATTCTCGGCGTCGTTATTTCTTTAACCTCTTGGGGACGAGCGGCCGGTATACGTGCCATGTAAGGTGCTCAGAATCAGTGATTATTCTCAACAGTAAATTTTTATTGTAAATTTTGCCTTATTTAATCCGAGCATTTTCCCAGTTCAATTAGGCAAAAATTTCTGTTTTAAAAAAAACGGTGATAAAAGATTAAAAATTCTGTAAAAGACGCTCATCCCGAAGGGGTTAAGGCATCCAATTTTTCAGTCAAAGAAAGTGCTTTTCTCTTTACTTTACATATTACATAAGCACCATTTCGTATATTAAGCGGGATTTTTGACATCAAGGGAGAAATTTCCTTCGTATATTAAGCGGGATCGTATCTTATGCGTACGTATATTAAGCGGGTAATTTTACACAGGTTTAATAGGCATTTTTCAAGGGACCAAAGATAATTCGTATCTTAAGCGGGATCGTATCTTAAGCGGGCGTATCTTAAACGAGTTTCACTGTATTTATATAGTAACGAATAGATATGCAGGGGTCGATGCAGGTTTTCATTCTTGGGGCCCATTTTGTGAAAAGTAAAAGTTACTTTTGTGAATTTTATAATACTTTTGTGAAAAATAACATTTTATAATGAAAGTTGAAATACAGTTACAGTCCTCCCCACTTAATCGGGTCACGGATAATCGAATACTCCGCTTATTCGAATGGAATCCTCCGGAACCGAATTTATTATTATTGGTTCTATGTTATTTCCCCCCCCCCCCACTTAAACCAAATACATTTTATGAACGTCCTCGCTTAATCGAATAACAACTCTGTGACCGACGTTTGAAAATAGTCGCGGAAAGCACGTTTCAGCTGGAATTTCCATCCACCTTTTGTCATTTTCTGTTCCTTTACGCTGAAAACAAATTTTCAATTCTTCCTGCAATGGTTTCGGCCGGCAGGTATATAATGGACAGGTCAAATGATTTCCCCACCTTGATCTCCCCACCATCACTTCTTGCTGTTAACCAGGCTTTAATGGCAATGTGCCGTCACTTCGAGACTCGAGATGGTAGTTGTGATATTTTACACTCATTTGAAAAATAACTCGATATTTACTTCTATAAAATTCCACTTAAACAAACCACTTTAAACGGTTTTTAAGGCAGTATAAGTAACGTAAATTAGAAGTAGCAAAGTTTTGACCAAACTCAAATGAGCTGCATTAAGTGTGATGTAGACCATGTAAATGTAATGCACTGACATTAAATTAATACGTATTTACTTTATATTAGCATTTGTATTTATTTTAGTTTATGTTATTCTATTAACGCTTTATTATGCTGTTAATTAAATATAACATAGATGGTTATTTTGCTTTTTTATTACGCATTAAATATTACAGTTATAATTTCCCGTTTAATCGAATATTATTTCTGGAACCGTCAATATTCGTTTAAACGGGGACGACTGTACCCAAATTCGAACCAAGAATAACAAAAACTTCTTTAAATCCCCTTGCTAAAGTTTTTCTTTTTCATGACCTGGATTTATTTACAAATTACACATTTTAAAATGTTGCGAAAGGGACCTGTTTTATTAAAAGGAATTTTGTAAAGGGGCCCGTTTTATTAAATTTATTTTTGTGAAGGGACCTATTTTATTAAATAGACTGAAAGGGTCCTAAATAGGCCCCAAATTTTGCCTGAATCGACCCCTGATATGCAAGCATATAAAACAACATTTTTTACCACCAGAACTTTTAAGCTTATATCAGACTAGTTTCAGTAGCATTCAGCATATCGTCAACGTTGTTCATAGCAGATTCAAGAGATAGATTTATGACCAATAGAGTTACAGGAATTTATAAGGAACAGCCAATTGAAAAATTGCATAGCGAACGGAACTGATGATGTGAAAAGTTCTAGTAGAAATTTAGAAAAAGAGGTTTTTACACAATATTTGCAACAATCTGATAATGAGGAAGTAGCGAAGTTAAGGGTGTATTCGAAAAAATATTTTTCCAACCCTCAAGAGCTCAAAATTTTCTGAGACATTTTCGGACTTATTTTTAAAAGTAAAAACATGAAATTGCTGAGGTGACTTTTGAAGAGATGTATAAGAGGCCGTGTGATTTCATTTTTCGCTCAATTAATTAGAATGTGATTTTTAAACAATTATTTTCTCAGTATGACTATTTTTTCCATTCCCAGATCTCCCGCTTCGCAAATTTCGGTTCAAAACGTCAACTTTGACACCATTTTTTTCCCTATTTTCTGCATTTATCAAAAAATTGACAAGCACGGCACATTATGCAGTTTCTATATATAAGAGAATTTGCCAGTTTGATGCGTTTGAGAGCAAATGTGAATTTAAGAATAAATCAGAAAATAAGCAGTTTGGATTGGAATACCACCCTTAAGAATATTTTTACAGATATGAAATGCTTCAAAAAAGTTCAAGTATAAAAGTGGCTTTAGAAATAATTTTAACTGAGTTACAGCAAAGAGTGGGATTTACTCAGTTAAAATGATCTCGGCTAAATCAACAATTTGCCAATACTTTTCGTTCATTTATAAAATGCTCATATTTTCCGCACTCTGCGCTTTCACGAATGGTTGGTAAAAAAAAAAAATAAATAAATAAATTAAAAAAAATAGCAATTTATCAAATTACAACGACCATTTATTTGGAAAATGATTTTTTTTAAGACTAAAATTTAAGACATAAAAAATCGCACGGAGTTGATCATACATTACGTACTCCATGAATTAAACATTAATAGTGTTATTACACGTAAAAATTGCAAGCCAAAAATATCGCCTGCGACCCGTCAGATTTCATGAAACTGAAGTATTATCCACCTGAAACTTACGTAAATATCCAAGCATTTCATTGGCTGTTCGGGAAAAGGCTTTTCCATCGTCAGATTTCCAAGAAATCTGACGGCCAATTTTAAATGAAATTTCATTCTTAAACTTCTAAACATCCGACAATATTACTTTTTACACTGTCGGATAGAGAAAAAAAAAATGTACTTTTAAATGCAATTTGTTTGAAAGCTGTATCTCAATTTGTTTCTGAGTTATTATTTTTTTTTTCTAGTTTTTATTACTTTTTTGTCATAGTGGCAACAGAAGGTATCCATCGTTGTTGAAATTAAAGGGAAATACAGATTACTGTATTGACCAATCATAAAACGAATAAAATGCGGATTAAACCAATGAAAACCTTCAGATATGCTTTTAATTTCCCATCCTGAAGAGAACAATAACCATTTTTCCAAATGGTTAATAAATAATAATAGTTATAAAATGACTTAAGAAAAATTACAAGTGAATACACTAAAAAAAAAAAAAAAAAATCTGCTGATTATGCAGAAAGAAAACTGTCGGCCATGACGCCAGTGAAAACTGCTTATTTTACGGAAATAATTTTTATTTATTACGAGTTTTCTGTTATAATAAGATTTTGTCATAAATGCAGGTTATTTCCCTGAAATAAAGAGTTTTTTACTGGTGTCCTCTAGGGATGCACCGAATAGTGATTTTGGTCGAATACCGAATATTCGGCCTACAGGAAAATTCGGCTAGCCGAATAGTAACTGCTGGCCAAATACCGAATATTCGGCTTGTCAAATACTTTTATATTTTAAAGTTTAAAGACATTAAAATGTTAAATTTTAAAACAATTTTACATAATATTTAAAACAGAAACTTTTAATCTAATAAACAAGAGCTTTTTTCAAATAAACTTTATGCTGAAAAAAATCTGCTTTGAGTTATTTAAGACGAGGATAGTTATAAAACTTTTTTAATTAATAAAATTTTAAATACCATGGCTTTTTCTGAGAATTAAAACAAATGAATAAAATTTTCTTAAATTCTAAAGCAAACATTTTAAAATAAAAGAGAAATTGTGAAAAAAAATCGGAAGAAAAATTGTGCAGGATCATATATTACTTGTTTGTCAGGAAGAGACTAAAGTAAAAGTAAATAAATAATACAATATATTCAAATTTTATATGGTGGCAACTTAGCAAGAATAACTGTTCTACCCATTTTCAGAGATTATAAACGTTGTTCTTAAAATCTTAGCAAGAAACAGATTATTTACTGGACAATGTTCAGGAACTTGCATTTGTAAATAATTAATTCCTATGAAAAATCTTCGTGATTGGTTAATTTTCTTAAATAATACTTAACAAACAGCAAATAAATAATGTAAAAACATTCTCTTTTATTTAAATGTGATTCTGTTTCTGATTATTCTAAATATCTTTAGGTATAAGTTGACTGTTAAACGTAGAAGTTGTATAAGATTTTTAAAAAATATGTTTTAAAAGTTTTTTTAAGTATTCAGTTCGGCCGAACATTTAAATATTCGGCATACCGAATAGTTTGATATTCGGCCAAACCGAATATTTGGTAACATGGCCGAATACCGAATACATACCGACTATTAGGTGCATCCCTAGTGTCCTCGCGGATATTTTTTTTCTGTGCAATGAACAGCTTTTTTTTTTTTACATCGTAATACCTATTGAGCCATTTTTAATACTTTTATTTAAGTACAATAATTGGAGAATAATTACGCTTGCTTCAAAATTCTAAAACTAAATCGTAAGCATGAAAAGTTGTAACTAAACGATAAAAAAACACTAAACTCAGTTCCAATATAGATCACATCCATATTTACGAGTATTCCATTCCCATAAACTTTCGTTTTTCCGAACAATTACACAAAAATTCAAATTCACAAACTAATGTTTAATAACTATAAATCTACAAATAACTTTTGAATTGGGGATAACAATAAAAACAACTATAAAAATATACTTAGCAATTTTTTTTTCTCTTTCTCCTATGATTATTGATGTTTAAGGCACACTTCTAAAGCTAAATTCATGAAGGTTATATATTTCAGTTTTAAAAAAATGTTATTTAACGCATGCAATCTGTTTGTAAAAAATAATAGGTTGCCAGTTCTTTAATTTCGTTCCTAATAGACGCTTTTTTAAACGATATCGTCAATCATCGACAGAAGAGATTTTAATTTGTACTTGCGGTAGCGAGTCGGTTATTTTTTGTATTCCTATTTCATCTATCGTGTAATAGCGCGATACAACAATCATATAGAAATCTCGACCACGGTATTTATTGATTGCCGTTTTGCGTGTGAGTTTCGCGCTTTACCGCAGAACACCAACGTTGTTACGAACGCCACCATTTTATTCTACAAATTTGGAGGGAGAGGGGTGCGGAGGAGATGTATTTGTGCAGAAGTAACGTGTTAACATCAAAAGAACAATGTTAAGTATTAACGAATAACAAATAAAAAAAAATAAAAAAATCTGCCTCAAATGTCTACGTCAAATTTACATTATTGTTGAAGCATTTTATCCTTGAAACACTTTCCGACATAGTTCAAAGTGTTTATGAATTCGGTTTGTCTGTCTGTCCGTCAGTCTCTTTGTCCATGTTCTAACTCGCGTAAATATAATCAAATTGCCATGAAATCGATGCATGTTATTGGAGTTTACTGTGGCATGTTCTGTATTGAAAATGAAGGCGTACGGTTCCTTTCAAGGGCACCCAATAGAATTCCGTTACATGATGGTCTATGGGGGAAAATCGTTTGCGAAGTATTTTCATCATATTAAACTACTTTAAATATATTGAAATTTGTACATATCACTGAAGTTCACTACAAAACATTTACTGTAGAATATGATATCCCTATCATTTACCGTTTATTTACAGGGACACACAAAATTATTTCGTTACAGTACTCCTGTGAAGAATAATTGCTGAAAGTACATTTCAGTTGTACGCGATTTAAAATTTAACTTCCCCCCCCCCCCCTTGCATATTTCTTGATGTGCGCAAATTCTATAGATCGTATACTAAGCTCACAAAAGATCGCAAAGATAAAGATAAGTACATTTCTATTTATTCATGAAGATGTTGAATGGGCATTTTCAACTGTGTTTAATTGAACTAACTTCTAGCATATGTAGTATAATACATACAAATTTATAGATCATATAAAGGGCCAGTGGCGCATCCAGGATTTCGCTTTGGAGGGGGCCAGCATATTTTAGAGGCCTATATGTGCCCAGATCTAGGCCGGCCCGCTGTCGAGCTCTGTATTTCTTTCATTTGATTTGATGGGACGTGCCGGATCAGGTCCTGACTTTCTTTTTTATCTGCTGACTTGAGCAGAGTCGTAACCAGCCAGAGAAGCCAGAGGAAGTTCTGGAAAGTTTTAGTGGGGCTAATTCTGAATGCTTTTAACATGTTAAATAATGAAATACTGTGCTAAAATATATCTTGGTTTTTGCGATTTTTTGGTGTGTTTCTGTATTTGGATAATTTTAAAGTTTGTTTCCAATCAAACGAGTTTTGATATTAAATTATCAAAATATTATGAAGGCTAAACAGAGCAAGAGGTTGCACGGGGTCTTTTTAAACATGCTTATATTTCGAATTCCATAATAAAATCTATAAAAGAGAAAAAAAAAATGTGAGACAAATTAATATTATATTTATTAATTCCTATTTTTAGGGACCTATTAAAAATCTTTCATAATTATTACAAAAACTTAAATATCTAGTCTAGTCTGGGAGGGGCTTCCGCCCCCTTAGCTCCCTCCGTGGGTGCACCAATGTAAAGGAATGCACAAGAAAAAAAAAATCGAATATATTCTCGACAATTGACCGTAATTGCAGTAATCAAGTTTTCAAATGCGTTATGCATTTTCTAACATGTTTATTTAGACGTCTTTCACATTAATAAACTGTAAATTTTTGTTACAGTATTCTGAATGTGTTGGAAAGTGTTTCATAATCGATGCTGGATGCATTATTGTTCGTTCATTTTCTTAACTGTGTGGATTTAATAAAGACTTAACTTATTTAAAACATATAATAATACTCTGAGTTACATACAAACTTTCACTGCAATAATAATAATCTGTTGATTTGCTATTACAATTTGCGTATTTTTGAGGAATTCGTTTTTCCCCATGAAAGTTATTTCGTGAAAGTGTCAAAGAGTATGGATTAGAAAATATCTTTGGCAGATAAATCAGAATTTTCCCTTTCTCTAAAGCCGTGAAATTTATTTTTATTAAATTTTATTTTATTTCTATATTTATCCTTCTATACATATAAAAAAAGTTTTGATTTGGAAATGGACCAATGACAATCTGCGTAGATATTCCGGGTAGATCCACATCCAATTTGAATGCTTAAGCATGGCTTTTCATCGTTAATATTTAGAAAAACTGTTACATACAAAAATATGAAACTCGGTGGTATTATAGAGAAATGTTTGATAAACACGCTGATGCAGACAGTTTTCAAATCGAAGAATTATTTTAAGAGATATTTAATGCTAAAGTTGGACAAAATCGTTCCATTAAAAAAGTTTTATTGGAGCAAAAACTATACATAGGAATTTAATCATTTTTAGATCATTTTATGCGTCAGAATTTCCCGGTGTGCAGATTGCATTTAGTTTATTAATTTAACTCATTTTTTGAGGTTTTATTTCAAATTTAAATTAAAATTTTCAGCATTTCGAGAGATATTTTTTACAAATTTTAGAAAATGTTATTAATTTAAACTGTTGCCAGTTGTATAAACAGCGCAAACAATAATGTTTACTTGAAATTAAAAATTTATTTTACACGTGACTATTATAAACAGAAAATATAAAAAGCAGGAACTCATTGAAAATTACGTCATAAAAACTATAATTACACGTGAATTTTAAAAGAGACAGAATATTGTAAAATAATAAATTCATAAACATGCGTTAGAAGTCTTAAATAAGAGAATTTACGTCACATTTACGTCGCATTACACTTATTACGTAAAATGAACAAAAAATAATATTGCAAAACAGTTTAAATTTAAAAGTTGCTCGAGACATTTATTTGATATTTTAAGATGATCATCATATTTTATTTCTAACAAAAGTATTTTTACGTGAATATTAAAAAGAAAAAGAAAAGTTTGGTGAAAATTACTTCAGATTATAATTCTCAGATTCAAATTATAATTCAATCTTACGAAATCTTTTTAAAGCCGATTAAATTATCGTGCTGTTAGAGTCTGCGGTGTCTGAACGGGGGTTGACGAGCGTAGCTCGTAAGGAGCAAAGCCCACTAGTCACTGAAAAAAAAAAGCAATTTACAAATTACAACGACCATTTGGAAAATGATTTTTTCAAAGACTAAAATTTAAGACATAAAAAATAGCAAGGAGTTGATCCTACATTACGTACGCCATTAATTAAACATTAATAGTGTTGTTACAAGTACAAATTGCAAGCGATAGAAATCGCCTGCGACTCGTACGTATTATCCACCTGAAACTTACGTATTATCCAAGCATTTCATTGGTTGTTCGGAAAAAAGCTTTTCCATCGTCAGATTTCCAAGAAATCTGACGACCAATTTAAAATGAAATTTCATTCTTAAACTTCTAAACATCCCACAATATTACTTATTACACCGTCGTATAGAGAAAAAAATGTACTTTTAAATGCAATTTGTTTGAAAGCTGTATCTCAATTTGTTTCCGAGTTATTAAATTTTTTTTTTAGTTTTTGTTACTTTTTTGTCATAGTGGCAACACTCTGTTGTCTATCTCTGTTGAAAGTAAAGGGAAATACAGATTACTGTATAGACCAATCAGAAAACGAATAAAATGATGATTAAACCAATAAAAACTTCAGATATGCTTTTGATTTCCTACCCTGACGAGGACAATAACCATTTTTCCAAATGGTTAAAAATCCGGAAATTGCACTGTCAAAATACGGAAATTCTTTTTATAGTGTAAAAATATAAAAGCTTTAGCAAAGACGACAGATTAAATTTCCTTTTAGCATTATTATCTTTGAAAAATTCAGGGCTGCGGAGTCGGAATCGGAGTCAGGCCCATTTTTGAGCGAAAGAGTCGAAGTCGGAGTCGGAGCCGGTTTCTGAGTCGTATCTGTTAAAATTTCCGGAGTCGGAGTCGTCCATTTTACAAGCAGGGCTGCGAAGTAGGAGTCGGAGTCGTCCATTTTTCAGACCGACTCCGCAGCCTTGGAAGAATCTATATTCACTAATTCCAGACACATTCGCGAAATCATTTCATCGGAGGAAAAATACGACAATCCCAGCAAAGAGGAAATTGCTGGCCAGCAGCAAGGTAGGTGCTGGCAATGATGGAGAAGTGCTGGCTCATGATCTACCACTGCATGACCACTGCTGGACAGCTTCAGCCAACTTTGCTGTTGGAAATCATCAGATAAAATTCTGGTCGGCATCCATTTTACCTCATGCGCTGGCCCACCACTACATGGAAGTGCACGAACTTTTTCAGTATTATTGCTGGGAACCCTTACGCTAGGTGGCGCTGCGAATATCGAAGACATTGAGTATTTGAACACAAATCTGAAATGGATATCTTAACAAAATTTAAGCTGTGAAGTTAATTTTTTTTTTTTTAACTGTAAAAAATATAGCACCACTGCCACCAACAAAATAAATAAGTAAATGAATAAATAAATAAATTCTTTATTTGAACGCACTTTTCTTTTTCTCCTTAAATCTGGTTTTACTAGGTTACAAAGGATTTCGGTTTTCATAATTTACGCAGTTCAGAATCAATAATAAAAAAAAAGCGTATAAAATACATACGATTTCTATACAATAGAATAATTTCTATACCAGTTTAATGATTGGGTACGTAAATCACAAAAGAAACAAACTTGAAATACTGTAATGAGAGCTTGGAAACAACAAGCAGTCGTAGCGTACGCTGAGCGCACTTGTTCATGTCCAATCACGAAAACCAATCATCATCGAGCGCGGTTAGTACTTGGGAGGGTGACCACATGGAAACCGCTGAAAGTTCAAATATTTTTATAGACATTTCTATAGCTCTTGGTGAAATTAGATTATAGAAAAAAGAGCCATAATTATATAATACTTTGTTTTTTTATAGAATTCTATAAGAAATTTTTGTAAGGGAAAGTGCTGGGCCAGCAAAGGAATAGCAGTGGGATAGGTGCTAGCACTGCAGGAAAAGTGCCGGATTGAAGTAATGTAATAGCATACCAATGCTGGCCTGCTGTTGGCCATCACTGGTGAACCAGCTGCATTCGGCTCGGACACTTTTCGACAGTTTTAAGTAATGGCACCCTTGCACTTTGCCGCTGATGGCACTGCTGGCTGCCATCTTTTTTTCCAGCTGATGACCCACTGTTTCTTTCTTTGCTGGGATTGTACTGGCAACCAACAAGAAATTTTTTACAGTGTTGGCAATTTGCGAATTCTCAGTTTAATTTCATAGAATATAATTCTAATCATCTTGTAGATGGGAGTTGGTTAGCAATATATCGTCTCTTTGTACCAAGGTGATTTTGTGGGAGAGCCAGGAAATTATGATGAATACCATAGGCTAGAAATATGCGATAAAACTTTTTCATTTGATCATTTTAACCCTTTATGTACTGAATTATGAATTCATGAAAATTTTATATTTTAAAGCATTTTTCGTGAATTGTTTAAACTACATTAGAAGATTTACATAATCATTTAATACATTTTAGAAGGATTAATTAAATTTGAATGTATAGGGATTTTGTGCGATATTTATAACCCCACTGAAATCTTTTATTATAAATATTTTTCTTAGTATTTTGTAGAATTAAGGAATGAACAAATATAATGTTCTTGCAATAGAAATGTGCAAATATTTCCAAAATTAAAAAAATCCCCCCCCCCCCTCCCCACAACGCCAAGGAAGCTGAAAAGATGCAAAGGCAAAAGAAATCATCCTTTAAAAAAAATATTTTTTTTTTTATGTAACCCATAAGGCTTTTGGAACAAGTTAAAGTAATATATTTATAACTCACTCTAAACTCTATTACAACTAATCGATGTATTAAATGAATTTTATAACAAGTTATTTTAATGGTACTTATAAGTACCGTCAGTAGATAAAGGGTTAAAGATAAATAAGCATGCACTTTATCGGAAGCAGTTTGTGGTGCTAATATTCAAAAAATTATTTTTATTTAAATTGTGCCTCTTGAAAAATAAATATACCATGCGTAAAATAAATTGTCATTTAAAAGATCTTTTCTAGCATTTGTTTTTGTAAACTCCACGTTTTTCTGTATCATTTAGACGATGTGAAAATCAAGTCCTACATCCAGGGAAGAGGTCATATCAAGCGACCGACAAAACTAGTTTTCTACTTTTCTGAATCAAATATAAAACAAAAAAGACGTTGAAAAATGCCAAATTTTATTATTTCGTCATCTGAAAATAAATTACGAGTTTCATCTCCGCAAAATGCTTCATTTCTGAGTTAATAGGTTCGAAAAACTCTCAAAGTAATCTTTACAAAAAACAATTGAGTCTCAGCGAAGCTTGTCATTGCTAAATTATTCAAACCCTGTTATTCAAATCGTCTTCTAAATCCCGTTAAGCTACATTTTATCCCAGCTTAGTCTAAGGATTTTGATAGATTTCGGTTTATAAACTAGAATAAACAAGATAAAAGAAAATGAAACAGAACTATAACTCCAACTTAGGCGGAGAACATCAATATGGACTCTAAACTATCAATTTTGTGAAGGTAAATAATTTTACATGTATTGAAATATCTGGTTACATTTGTTATTTGATGGAGTTGTCGGGGGAAAAGGGACGGTTTTAAAGGATGTACTGAAATCATACAATTTAACCCTTAACTGCTGTGACAAAAATTGTCGCGTAGATACTGTCAAGCGGTCTCAGAGACAGCTTGATCAAAGGATAAATAAAAGGTTCGATTAACTCATAGAATACTGTTTCTGTACTTAACTTTATATAGTCGTGGGAAAAAAAGGAAACACCCCCTAGTAACTCCTCAACAAATTATCGTAGAAGAAAGTTACTGGTACCGAACGATTGGAAATAAAGTCTACTTTTAAATGATGTATATAAATTTTATTTAGGGGGCCATCTACATATTAAAACGAACCATACCTTTGTTTTTTTTTCAATAGCAGTACACAATTCTGACAGCATAAGTGAACTCTAAACCTTTCAATTAGTCTAAAAACAAATTTTTATGCAATTCATACCATAAGTTTCCGAGAAATTAATTATTTTAAAACGAGCGTGTTTTAAGGGCTGTATCCAAATTGAAGTTCGGTACTCGATTGTTAACGGAGAGAGCTCCCTTCTTGATCAAGGCACCTTAAGCAGACAATTAAGCCTATTAGATTAGAGGATAGCATAAGAAATTTCAAAATATTTAGTCTCTTCTATCATAGACGGCCCCTTAAAACATCATTTTGCCGTTTTCTAAGCATAATTTGAAAACTACTTGGAAGAAAAATGTGAAATTTTGGATTTCAATAAAGTGGGACTTAATAAATCTGAATCCATCAAAAAAATTGTAGGTTGCAATTAATAATTTTTTTTAATATTAATTTCATAATTCATATCAGAAAATTATAAAAATTGCAAATTCAACGTATTTATGTTTGGGTATATCAGTATTATTTGCCACACAAAAGAGTAGAACATTAGAATCATAATTTCAGAAGTTATAAATAAAAATATGAAAATGTAATTTAACATTAGAAGCACTAAATTTTGAATGTTTATAATTCAAAAACTTATCATTCAAATGACTTGAAATTTGGTGTCTAGGCATACTTTGAACCGAAGATTTGAAATATTTCGTTAAAATTGGGTATTGCTATTGAAAAGAATAAAGTTTGAATTCGCTTTAATATGTGGATGGCCTCCTAAGCAAATTTTATATACGTCATTTAAAAGTAGACTTTATTTCCAATCGTTCGGTACCAGTAACTTTCGTCTACGATAATTTGTTGAGGAGTTAGTAGGGGCTGTTTACTTTTTTTTTTTTTTTTCCACGACTGTACATGACTATTACAATTAAAATTCAACTATTCAGAAGTTTCTAGCAATAGTACTAAAGCTCCAAGCGAAACGCAATTTCACTAGTATCTATAGTTATAAGCTGAAATGTACTTTAATATCATACGCATTATTTTTTAAATTGTACTTTTTTAAAGAGGACAGTGGACATCATCGCTAATGCTATACCAGGAAGATTTTCTTCAAAAAAGTATTCCGTGCCATACGTTCAATAAACATTAAAAAAATATTCAATTTAATAAAAATTTGAAAAAATTGAAAACTAATAATTAGTTCTTAAAAAAATATATTCCTGCTGAATTTCCGTTCTAATTTTCTAAATATGTTCTCCAAAATTTGTAATTCCACCCTCGCTTTAAAATAGTCATCTTTTTAAAACAGTTTTCAAAAATATATTTTTATCCGCTCAACAACGCGAAACCGACGCATTTAAGAATTTGTTTTTAAACGTAAAAGCATGACACTTGCAGTTAGGATTATTGAATTGATTTGTTATTGAACAGTTTGTTTCATTTTTCAGTAAACGAATTACATCTTGAGTTATAAGTGACTTTTGTCATATGACAGCAGTTTTATTCCTTACCAGTGCTGTCGCGTCGAAAAATTCGGTTCAAAACGCACATTCTGATGTATTTTCTGAAAGTACTTCTATCTTTACCTTAAAATGAAAAAAAAAATATTCCGTTCTATAGTATGTAAATAAGATTGCCTGCTAATTTCATGTGTTTGTGAACAAAAATGAATTCTGAAATGTTTCAGAACTTCAGAATTCTTTCAGAATTCCAGAACGCTATAAGAAATATATGTATACTAGGGGGCTCTGCCCCCTGCAAGCTACGCTCGTCAACCCCCCGTTCAGACACCGCAGAATCTAAAAACACGCTAATCTGAATGGTTTTAAAAATATTAGAGAAGATTGAATTATACTGAAAAAAGCTGTGCAGATCTCCCTGTAAATCGGTTTCCATTTAATTCCCTTTGATTGCAAAAATTAAAGACCGAATCAGTTGCTGTTAAGACATCCAATGGTTGTTTTCGTGTTTGATTAAAGAGGATCAGTTAAACATTCGAAAAGAAGCTAAAATAAAATGAATTAAGTGTACAGAGTCTTTGTCTCCCGGTATTTTAAAACAATTTCTATAACAATAGCCTTTCAAACAATTTTATTTTTCATGTGACTATCATCAACAGTTCCGGGCGAAACACTTCGCTTTTTATATGCCAGGTGCCATTTTGGTACTTTAATGTTAGCCAGGTACAGGTGATAATTAGCCAAATATTATTCTATCGCCATCATTTCATCTGTATTATAATAGTCCAAGTAATGTAACTGCCATAAATAAATACGCTCTGATCCCTTCGCTTTTCATATGAAAGTTTGGCCCAGATATCATATACGGCCTCATATTGGCGCGATTTTTTTCCGACGCTAATTTGGGGAAAACATCAACAGCATAAACAGCAACATCCGGCTTACCAAATAGCCAAAATAACGATACTATGGCGCCAGTTAAGTACCCGTTGCGTATATGACATTGGCGTCAGAAAAAAATCGCGCCAATATGGGTCCGTATATGACATCTGTGCCGAAAGTTTTCCATTTTGATTAAAAAATCAAATTTATTTTTCGAATAAAACTACATAGAAGTTGTGATGTGGAATCACATATATGTTTCTTAAATTATTCCTTTCTCTAAATTTCAGTTAAAACTAATCGTTAATTACTCATTCATTTTATCCTAACCTTTATTTCAGTTCCCATTGTAACTTTCCTCCAAAAGAAAAGAAATTTAACAGATGCCTTTACCACTAAATCGGCTCTCGCATTCATAAAATTCATTTAGATGATTATTCACGCTGACTAGATAAAAAAAAAGAATAAAGATCGACTTTGCTTTCGGCCAGTAGAAATAACTCTTTGATCTCTGCTTAATTTTTGAGTATGACTTCCTTGTTAAATCATAAACATTTCCAGTAAATGCGGTCTGTATTGTCTTTAACGCTATGTTCTCAAAACTTTCCTCTTAACGTATAAATTGGCGTTCGAATTCTTTTTGGCTTATTTTTTAGGACTGCTATGCTGGTGGCCCTGCCACACAACTCAAAATTCTCCTCATTGTCCAAAGGTAACAGATAATTTTTCTCATATGACATCATTCATTTTTCATGTGCTCTTTTCGCCAATTGTTTGATGCCAATGTGTATATTACAGAGTAATGGGGATTTTTTTGCTCCCTTGCACTTCATGAACTCAGTCATGTGAAAAAATCGTCTTTAGAAATTCTATCAGGCACCATCCCTATCCATTTCTGTATGAAAATGCTTTAATTTTATATAGTTACTTCAAATAAACAGATTTCGTAAAAAACAATTTAAAAGCATTATTTCTACACTGATCACAGCCTACAGCTATTTATAGACTCCAGCGAATGCAAAGAAACTGAACCTGGTAATAATTTACGATCTCCAAATATTTTAAAGTGCGGATCTCTACTACAAAATATTGGTGCCGTTACAGGGCATTCGCAAAATTTTTCTGGAACTTCATGGGATGGTGCCTGCCTGTTTAATAGACTGCCTGCCTGTTTATTAGACTGCCTGCCTGTTTATTAGACTGCCTGCCTGTTTATTAGAATGCCTGCCTGTTTATTAGAATGCCTGCCTGTTTATTAGACTGCCTGCCTGTTTATTAGACTGCCTGCCTGTTTATTAGCCTGCCTGTCTGTTTTTATTAGCCTACCTGATGTTTATTAGTTTGCCTATTACGGATGTGAATTTCTAGACGTCTTTTCTACCGGTATTTTTGGAATTTCTATTGCCTCGATAGATGACTGCCTATTATTTATGCGGATCGTGGTCTATTAAGTAACTTCCCATTTACCTGACTGCTGTATGAAGTGCCCGTGTTTCCTGTGAATTTATGCTGCCGGACTTTTTCGAATGGATTTCATTATTTTAATAATTATGGAGTTAGATCCCAGTGGCGAGTGTCATTTATGACTGTTTCAGCTGATTCTTCGGATCAAGATTTTTTTTCCACGATGTTCGCCGTAATCTTTCCCGCTTGTTACAGCCTCTCCTTCCAATGTAGGCTTAGGAAGCTGCGGTAGCCTATATGTGACTCCTATAGTTCGCCTCCGGGTTACTCTGTTCACCGACTTTGGATGAATCAGTGCTTTTTTATGCAGAAATATACTGAGTCAATTCTCTACTTATGATTCTAAAGTGCTGCAGATTTCCATGTTTGACGTCGTATTGTTTTCACACTGATTTTATTTTATTTTTACTTCCACTTGTGGGTGCTGATATTGCCTTTCTGCAAAAAAAAGTGCATTAACCTATTTTGTGTTTTGAATTCAAATTCGATATTCAACGTTCATTTTCATTATAATATTTTTAACTATTGAATGAAAGCAGTTAAAAGCGTCATAAAAAAGTACATTATGATAATGAATATCAAATATTGATACAGTTACATCGATTGTAAAAATGGAACAGCATAAAAGAAAATATGCATATATATAAACAATTACAGCTTATCATGTGAGTATGAGAAAAATATTATATGCATTTTATATTTTTATAATTATTAATGCTCAATTTCTATTTTGACTACATGACATTTTTATAAAATGTAGTATTTAAAATAATACATTAATTTTTAACAATTGTCGTTGATTATGCATTTTTATTTTCTCATGCTCATATTTTGTTTGCATGAATAATAACAGCTGTAAATACTTTTAGATTTCTTTGAAATTTATCACAGTTTTACAAATGCTATTTAAGAACTAAGATGCCAAACGATAGCATGATAAAATTACATTTTTCAGATATCCAAAATACTTATTTATGTTAGTAATATTAAATAGACATTGTCGAATCTTTATCATTTAGGTAATGACTACAAACATTTCTATTTAAATAATTTACTGAGCATTTTCTATCTACGTAATTGCTTATGCTCTTCTATACAATTGTATGTATTTAGTTTCAATTATACAATGATAAGGCAAAAAGCTTACCTCTTCTCTTTTAATTTGCAGGTCAATTTCGTTAAGTAACAAACCAGTAATTTTTCACAGTCGATCCACCGTAGTTTTCGTTCTTTCTGCTGCTGTTTGGGAATAAAAGGTAGTTGATTTAATTGGGTGTCAAGCACACGAAATCAGTAAGAAGGGACGGTTTCTTTATTTGAATCCTGTTTAATTAAATCAGATATATAGGATTCACAGGTTACAAAAATAAGAATATCGCTTTAGGAGCGAGTTAAAAACACGTAATACACAGATAAAAACACGGGATGATCTAGCGAGAGAAAAAGTCTATTACGCAGTTCTTGTTTTTTTCTTTTTCTCTCAGAGTCCTGGATATCTGGGGTTTAGGTCGATGACCTTACGACGTCATCGTAGCTTTACCCAGATCTTCTCCATTAGGATTTTTTTCTTTTCTCTTGTTTTGGATACTCGGGGATTATGTTGGAGAACCATATTTCACAATATACCCCCCTTAATCCCTGAGTGGAGGAAAGTCTAATAGTTTGAGTCTTTCGCGGTTTTTTAGGAAGTCAGGTTTGGGTGCGGGCTTAGTTAGCACGTCCGCAACCATGGCTTTGCTGGCACAGTATTGAAGTTCTATGATGCCTGTTTCCACTAAGTTCTTTATGAGGTGGAACTTTACGTCGATGTGTTTGGTCCTGTTGGAGTGCTTTTCTGACTCTGTCATTTTTATTGTTGAAAGATTGTCCTCGAAGAGAGTTATTGGATGTTTTTGTGGAAGATCTAGATTTTCTAAAAGTCTTGTTAGCCAGACGATTTCATTTGCAGCAGTTGCAGCTGCAACATATTCCGCCTCAGCGGACGATTGGGCAATACATGATTGGCGTTTAGACAGCCAATGAATGGGGTTCTTTCCAATTAAAAATATGTTTCCCGATGTTGATTTCCTTGTCTCTGGATCTTGTGCCCAGTTCGCGTCTGAATATGCCTCAAGGACTGGGGCCAGTTCTGTGTCTATTATTAAGTGTAGATTTTTTGTTGCGTTTAAGTATCGAATGACGCGCTTTAAAGCTTTCCAGTCGGTCTCTGTCGGATTTTCGTTTTTTCGACTGAGTATATTGACTGCGGTCAGGATGTCGGGTCTTGTTACGGTCGCTATATACAATAGTGCACCGATTCCTTGCCGGTATTTATGATTGTTTGGAAGTAAATTGCTGTTATCGTTTATTCTCAGGTATCCGGCATCCATGGGAGTACTATATGGCTTGCTTTCGGTTAAGTTAAATTTGCTTGTTATTTCGTTAATTTTTGTTGTCTGATTTAGAGCATATCCGTTTTTTATCTTCTTTATGTTTATTCCTAGATAGTTGCTCACTTCACCTAAATCGCTAAGTTTGAATTGACTTTTCAATCTTTCTATGAATTTTTCAATGTTTTCTTTATTTCCTGCAATCAAAAGGTCGTCAACGTAAACTATTATGTAAATGGTATCTTCTTTGTTTTCATTCTTTCGTGTAAACAAACAAGTGTCTACTGTACTTTGAATAAAATTCATTTGTTTTAGAGTGTCGCTAATTTTGATGTTCCAGGCTCTTGCTGCCTGTTTTAGGCCATATATAGCCTTTGACAATTTGCATACTTTGTTGTTTTGATTTGATATTTCATGACCTTCGGGTTGTGTCATGTAGATGTCTTCGTCAAGTTCGCCGTGTAGAAAAGCGGTCTTAATGTCAAGATGGTGTACGTCAAATCCGTGGTATGCGGCTGCGGCTAGAAAGGTTCGGATTGTCGTGTGAGACACCACTGGGGCAAATGTCTCATCGTAATTCTCACCATATTTTTGCAGGAAGCCTTTCGCGACGAGGCGTGCTTTGTACCTTTTAACGTTTCCCTGGTCATCGTATTTGACTTTGAAAGTCCATTTGCTGCCGATGACTTTCTTTCCTTGTGGGGGTTCCACTAGTTTCCAAGTGTTGTTTTCTTTTAGCGAATTTATTTCTTCTTGAGCGGCTTTTAGCCAATTCTGCCTCTCAATTGGATTTTGAATGCTTATCATGTCATCCCAATCTTTGGGTTCATAAATTGTGTTTGTCTTAACGGTGTACGCGAAGCGATCGGGCGGTACTCCTCTATTGGATCGTTCCGATCTTCGCGGTTCGTTAGTTGATTGTTTGGGCACTGATGGTTCGCATTCTGCAGGTGTGATTTTTACTAGTATTTCGTGTGGGTTGTCTTCCATTAGTTGTTCGTTTTCTGAATTTTTTGGTTTGGTTACTTCTGGATTATTGTCGTTTTGTATGTATGGGAGTTTACTTTCGAGGAATTTTATCGATCTGGCTAATATTACTTTACCATCATTAGTATACACTCGGTAACCTTTGCTTCTATTGTCGTATCCGACGAATTTTCCTAGCTGTGCAGTTTCGTCTAGTTTTGCGCGTTTTGATTTGTTAATGTGAGTATAGGCCGGGCAGCCAAATACTCTTAGGTAGTGGAGATTAGGTTTTCTGTTTGTCCATCCCTCGTAAGGCGTGATGTCGTTAGATTTTGTAGGTAAGCGATTTTGAATGTGGTTGGCTGTAGTTATCGCTTCTCCCCATAGTTTGTGCGGTAAATTAGCTTCAATTAACATACTGCGGGTCATCTCAAGTAAATATCTATTCTTGCGTTCCGCAACTCCGTTTTGGCTGGGAGAATGTGGAACTGTCAGTTGATGTTCTATACCCTTATCCTTAAGATACTGTTCCATTTCGGCACTGGTGTATTCGCCACCATTGTCCGATCTGATTATGTTTGGGTATCTGCCGAATTTGTTGTATACTAGAGATACGTAATCTTTAAACTTTTCGAATACTTCACATTTCCTAGACATTAAGTATATTATGCAGAATCTGGTTTTATCATCTATGAATGTTACGAAGTATGTTTTGCCGCCTATTGTAGGGGTCTGTATCGGCCCACATACATCAGAGTGAATTAACTCGGTTTTTCGTGTAGCCCTGTATTTTGCTTGTTTGGGGTACGGAGCTTCTGTTGTTTTTGCTCTAATACATATTTCACATGTATTTTCATGTTTGCAGTTATTTATTGTCACACCGGTGATCAGTTGATTATTTTGCATTTCTTTAATTGCTTGATAACTGCGGTGTCCCATTCTGCGGTGCCATAGGTCAATGCAGTTGGGATTTTGACAGGTGTATGCCATGTTTACGTAATTTTGATTTTTCGTATCACTAGCGAAGTTTATTTCATACAGGTTATTTCTCAATTTTCCTTCTAATATTGTTTTGCCATCGTTTATTATGCTACATTTTTCCTTTTCGAAAGTTACTTCACAACCGTTTTGAGTCGCTTTACTGACTGAAAGTAGATTAGTTTCTATTTTAGGTATGTATAGCACATTTTTGAGCGTGATTTGTTCACTGTTATCTTCCGTTTGAATTTTTATGTCGCCAGAACCGTATGCCTTTAATTTATTACCGTTAGCAACAGTTATTTCAGTTTCGGCATTTTCGTTAAATCTTGAAAACAATGTTTTATCATTTGTTATGTGGTTTGAACTACCACTATCAATTACCCAAGTGTTTGTATCACTTTTTTCCACTAAGAATGCCACGTCGTTACGTTTTTCATTTTTGAAATTGTATGCTTCATTCCTATCATTTGTGTTAGTTTTCTCAAAGCAAAGTTGTGTTGAGTTTTGTTTTTGGAAATTATATCTGTTTGGATGAGGATGGTTGCCGTGCTGCTGAGTGTATGGATTTTGTTTTTGTTTCTTGATGAACCAGCATTGGGCGGTATTATGGTTCCGCATTTTGCAATGAGTGCAGTATTTGTTTTCTTTTCTATTACTGGCGTATGCCGAATTTTTCGTAATTTTGTATGCTTTGGATGCATTTTGTGACATGTCAGTATTTTCTATTCTTCGCTGGTATTCATCTATTAATTTTGTTCTCAGAAAATTAGGCGTCAGGTCAGTTTCTGGACGTGATTCAAGAGCGGTGATCAAAACGTCGTATGACCTGGGCAATGAACATAGCATTATCGCTGATATATGTGAATCGCTTATGCGTTCACCAATTGCGGCTAATTTGTCAATCAGTTCGAGTATGTTAGTAATATGTTGTTGCATGTCACCGTTTTCACTTAGTTTGGTATTGTACAATTTTCTTAGAAGAAATAATTTACTAGAAAGTGATTCTCTTTCATGAATTTCTTTTAGTTTATCCCAAGTTTCGCGAGCAGTTTCTAAGTGTTTTATGTGTATTATTTGCGCGTCTTCAATGCTCAAATTTATAAGAGCACGCGCTTTTTTATCCCTTTTGTTCCAATCTGTCCATTTAGCATCGGTCATGGCAGGAGCAGTTTCTGTAACTGCTTCTATGAGATCATCTTTGGTTAGCAGCATCTGAATCTTGAAGCGCCAGTTGGCGTAGTTCGATGCATTCAGTTTTTCAATAAATTGATTATCTTTATACGATGTCATAATAAATATTTTTTTTTTTTTTTTTTGACCTACAATATTTTACTTTTTGTATTTGTTATTGTTATCGAGCACAAAATCAGTCTCGAAATCTTATTTTGTTAGTAATATTAAGTAGACATTGTCGAATCTTTATCATTTAGGTAATGACTACAAACATTTCTATTTAAATAATTTACTGAGCATTTTCTATCTACGTAATTGCTTATGCTCTTCTATACAATTGTATGTATTTAGTTTCAATTATACAATGATAAGGCAAAAAGCTTACCTCTTCTCTTTTAATTTGCAGGTCAATTTCGTTAAGTAACAAACCAGTAATTTTTCACAGTCGATCCACCGTAGTTTTCGTTCTTTCTGCTGCTGTTTGGGAATAAAAGGTAGTTGATTTAATTGGGTGTCAAGCACACGAAATCAGTAAGAAGGGACGGTTTCTTTATTTGAATCCTGTTTAATTAAATCAGATATATAGGATTCACAGGTTACAAAAATAAGAATATCGCTTTACGAGCGAGTTAAAAACACGTAATACACAGATAAAAACACGGGATGATCTAGCGAGAGAAAAAGTCTATTACGCAGTTCTTGTTTTTTTCTTTTTCTCTCAGAGTCCTGGATATCTGGGGTTTAGGTCGATGACCTTACGACGTCATCGTAGCTTTACCCAGATCTTCTCCATTAGGATTTTTTTCTTTTCTCTTGTTTTGGATACTCGGGGATTATGTTGGAGAACCATATTTCACAATAATTTACTGTTCACTTTTGGCTCGAATAAGTATCACAAAGATCAAGACAATCTATTTTTAAAAATTTAGAATAAGTACTAATTTAGAATAAGTGTTTTATGGATAGCATTCTTTTGGATTTTTTTTTTATGTTTTTTTTTTCTTCTTCTTCTTAAAAAAAAAAAGTTTTTATCTTTTCTCTCATTTTATTTAATGATTATATATTTTGTTTATTTTTTTAGTGCAGTTCCTTTTGAAGTATTATAAATTGACAGTTATATATATATATATATTTATTTATCTTATATTTTATATTATGACTTTCATTTAAAAATTTTAGGTAAGTTAATGGTCCATCTAAATTATTTTTGTTTCCAAGTAAATAATAAAACAGGATGCTGCCAGTTTCAAACTATTTTTTTTTTTTTTTTTGGACAGGAAGTCTTATTTAAAAAAAACAATATATAGAGAGATAAAGATGAATACTGGTAATGAATAAAGATTTCATTTATTATTGACATTATTTTCATTTTGAGGGATATAAAATTTTACCAGTTGAATCGAATGTCTATTTATATAAATTCTCAGTTTAAAGGTAAGTTATGTTTTACTGTGTTTGTACAGTACTATTAAGGAAGTATTTTTATCTGTGCTTAAAAGTATCCATGATTTTACTTGAATAATTAAATCTATCTAGATAATCAATATGTTTAAAGTAGAGTGCACATTGATTATATCTATTCAAGTGAAACTATTTCTCATAGTGCATTATACTATAGCGAGAATATGAAATAATTTTTCTTGTCCTTTTATTATAGACACAAAAAGAAAGAAGATTTGTTTAAAAAACATATAATATTTAAAAGTTTTGCATGCATTATTATTTTCCGCCAGTATCTATAGCCTTATAAGAACTTTCATTTTAGGTTATTTAAGTAAACGAAAATCTTTTGATAATTTTTTTGATGCATTATAGTATTTCTTATGCATTTGATACAGAAGATAAACAATATGATTTGAGAAAAAAAATTGGTTCAATTGAATTGACTATTTTTTCCCCTTTTAATTTAATTTAAAAACCCTTTTTATGCATATAATTGCAATGTTTGTTGTTCCTATATGCGCAGTCACTAAAAATTATTCCGTTACAGAGAGTGAAGTTTTCCGATATTTAAATAACTATTTAGAAGTTTTTTTTACATGCATTATCATGGTTTTTAACTGTGGAGTATAATACTTATTAGTTTATGGCTATATCTTTAACATTTAAAATTTTTAATTTTCACTTCAAAAAAAATCTCACATTTGACTACTATTTATTATATTGCATTTAGATAGGTTCATATTTTTGGAATTATCAGATAGAGTACTTGTGTATTTGTTTTTGTATTTTATAATTCATGATATATGATGGGTAAGAGAAAGCCACACAAATTGACACAAGAGCCCTCTGCTGTATTTAATTTTCAGTTAAAACCTAATGCACAACAGGTAATGTTTTCAAAAACTAACATTGATTCTGAAACAACTGGTTTGGATTCTAATCCTTTTGAGATTTCATGTTTAAGTAGTTTAAGTGAAACTATTAACAGATATTCTAAAACTATTGTTACAGATGTTCAGGCATTAATTGACCCTATTTTAAATGAGGCTAATCCTGAACTCGTTCAGAAGTTTAATTCTTATCAAAAAGAAATTGAATTTAAATTTAATATTTTAAATGATTTGATGGGTAGTGTTCAATCAGAGTGGAATGTTTTACAAAAAGGTAATGACGACTTACAAAGAGTAAATAAGCTTTTATTTGAAAAGGTAAAGACACTTACCTCGTCCAAACAGTCTATGCATAATGACATAGCTGCTCAATGCGACATTGATGGACCTAACTTGGATGAACCACTTAATATAATTAAAGTTAAAGATAACAAATTTAATTCTAATGTTAAAGACTCGTCATCCAAAATTTTAGATAATGCTAAAACTCAAACAGACACAGATTCTGGTACAACTATTTCTGACTTCTCAAAAAATAAAAATGTTAATTTTATTTCAGTACCTGATTACATTTTAAAGTTTTGTGAGAACAAAACTCCAGATAGGGATTTTTCTGACTGCACAAAAATAATTTTATTGGGTGTTGATGATAATATAGGTGTGCCAGATATAATGATAGCTATAAATGAAATGATTGGCAACACCATTCCTTCCATTCACTTTGGAGGAAAACATAAATTAAGACAAGGTGTAAAATACAATTGGACTATTAGTGTTACATCATGGATTGCTAATTCCTTAATTCAACATGGTAAATTAAATATTAATTCTATTGATTACACTGTCAGGCCATTTATTAATATAAAACGTTGCTTCCATTGCCAACGGCTAGGCCATCTGGCAAAAGTTTGTGTATATGATTTGGCATGTGCTAATTGCGGTGAATCTCACACTTCAGTTAATTGTAAAAATATTTCAAGATGTATTAACTGCATCGCACATAACCGTACTTACAAGAAGTCTTTAGACATAAATCACCCTGCTTTTTCTCCTTTTTGTGATACATTTAGATTTTATTTTAAGCAAAAACAGTTTTTTTTTCAACGTACAACATAACTTATACATACATCCTCCTTTCAGGCATGCTAGTGCAAGGTTAATTCTTATTCATTCATTTACACATTTTGTTACTTAACTTTATGCGATACATGGCTTTCTTCGCTCCCTTCGACCGTGAATGTTTACATTGTTCGCATGCGTTTATTCATAAAAGAAACGTAAACGATTAATAGGGGTTTTTTTTTTCCCTGATACATTTTTCTTACACAAATATATTTGTTTTCTTAGGATATACAAATTTTGAAACATTGCTATTTAAAGATTGATTAATGTCAATTATTTCATGGTCTGTGTTCTTCGTGCAATACACTTGTCTCGGATTTTCTTTCATTCAACTGTTTCAGGTCGACAGGAATAGAAGAATGATTCCAAATTTCACATTTTTGATTTACTGTTAGTTTTCTTCTGGTGGTTAAGCCCTAATTGCCAGTAAGACTTCAGCGGTGGATCTCAAATGTTTTTCCTTTATTTTCTGTCTACTTTTCTTGCTTTGCTTTCTGATGTACATATTTTTAAAAAAAATCACATATAGGTATACTTAGTTACTTTTTTATTATTTTAGATTACATTTTCATACTTACTTTGCATTGCGGTCACCATGATTTCAAAAAATATTACGTCTTTTTGGTCATAACTTGGTGTAGATATTCTGTTTCTTTGTAGGTCTTTCTGATCATCAATTGCACTTTCTTTTTTACACGCAGTGTTTATGCGAATGTTCATTGGTTTACCAATATTACAACGTTGAGTTTTCTTACAAAGGTTTTTCTCTTTTGGTGTACTTCTGGATTTTCGCAAATGACCCTCACTCACAAAAACTTCGCTTGGCATGCAGCAAGTACAAAATATTTTTTACAAAAGGTTTCTACAATGGTTTCTACATCGTTTTACAGTGGTTTTTCTTACAAAGGTATATTTTTGCAGCATGCTATTCAGATGAAGTTACTTACAAACATATTAATTACATGTGCAGTTGTTTGGTTAGTGGTCCTCAGTGCAGTTTTTGGAATATTTTATGTCATTTGTTTAGAATACATTGGTCGTTTCTTTTAAATTTTCATTAGTTATGAATGATTCAATACAGCTCAAGTTGCTTCCTTCCCACTTGCACTAGGGTTACCAATTATTCCATGTTTTCCTGTTTACACATGCAAATTTCATTACATTTTGGCATAATTCAGATAGATATATACACTTTTCTGTATAACATATGTTGATGTTTATGTATGATTTACATTTGCTTCTTCAAATTTCTTTACTTTCAATTGGGTACGCATGATATACAGTTGTACTTCACGCCGCATACTCGACCATTAATAGTTTGTTTTTCAGTTAATGTATACTTATACACATACTATCTGTATTGTCATTATACCTAAGGAGCTTACTGCTTCTTTATTTAAAATTCTATCAAAGTGCAAATTTTTTATTACATCTGCCAAAATTCACACTTTTTTTTTTTCACCTTTAACGCAATATTCGTTCTCTTATAATTTGTACAAGGTATTTACACGTTTGCTCATGACACTTTCAAAAAGCTTACACTCCAGTCAATTTTATACACATCGGTAAACGATACACGCCAGTCAAGACGATAAAGAAAAAATTGCATACCTATCAATGTTTTCACACTATTTTTCAGTGAAGGTATATTGTCAATTTTTATAAGCAAAGACACTGTTATACTCCTGCTTAAAGGTCATTGCAAGTCTTTTATTGGTGTTTATACCAACCGTGCATTCTATTGAGATTATTTATCGGTTTACATATTACTTTTTCTTTTTCACATATGTCTAACATCTTTTACACTTTCTACGTAAATGTTCAGCGTCTTCCATTTATCAATAACTGTTTTCAGTAAAGGTATTTTATGGGTGATACCGAATAATATTTTATGTGAATTTTTTTTTTCTTAGTTTACATAACAATACTGTTTTGATAGTCAATATAATTCAATGTCTTCTTTAAATTGTAAATTTCATTTTCAAAATTTTAATGTTTCAGGTCTTAAAAAAAAAAAATACATTTTAATAAATATACACCTAACAACACAGTTATCACGTGAATTAAATGGCTTATGGCAGTGTTTCAGCTAATTTTTTTCATATCCTGATTATATAGCATTTCTTGGACTGTCACCTTATGTACACGTTTGTTTAAAATCAATGTTGTAAGACAAAAAAAAAACCAGGAAGATATAAATTAAAAAATATATGCTTTTACTCATTATTATGGACATTATTTCAGAATCCTTCGTTATTTGTATTATGTTTTTGTTTATCTGTGTTTAATATTATGTGTTTAGTTGCATTATATTACTCGAGTATTTTATTATAATTATAGTATTGGTCAATACACATATTTAATGTTTATTATGAGAAACATTTTTGAATTTATTGCCAGTTGGCAACTGACCTGTGGACTTAGGCCTAATGTTTGTTTTATTTGTATGTGCACATTTTTGATACAGGTCATCGTCTGAATATGGCGAATTGAAAAGTGATCACAAATTTTATTGATGTTGCTGCAGCTGTTTCTAAATAGAAACAACATATAATGTCATCTGTATTTGACAAAATGTATGGTACCAATATATTTATATCATGATATACTTTTATTTTAGGATGGTTGCCTACTTAGAGAGAAGTTCAATTGCTGTTGCTTTAATTTGAACATATCTGATTTCGTTTGCATGACTGCCCTATACATAATGTACTCCTAAGAGCATATGAAAATTGATTTCACGCCCTTTATGTACATTCTTTTCGTTGATTGAAGGGGAGATATATGTGATGTGGAATCACATATATGTTTCTTAAATTATTCCTTTCTCTAAATTTCAGTTAAAACTAATCGTTAATTACTCATTCATTTTATCCTAACCTTTATTTCAGTTCCCATTGTAACTTTCCTCCAAAAGAAAAGAAAGAAAAGAAATTTAACAGATGCCTTTACCACTAAATCGGCTCTCGCATTCATAAAATTCATTTAGATGATTATTCACGCTGACTAGATAAAAAAAAAGAATAAAGATCGACTTTGCTTTCGGCCAGTAGAAATAACTCTTTGATCTCTGCTTAATTTTTGAGTATGACTTCTTTGTTAAATCATAAACATTTCCAGTAAATGCGGTCTGTATTGTCTTTAACGCTATGTTCTCAAAACTTTCCTCTTAACGTATAAATTGGCGTTCGAATTCTTTTTGGCTTATTTTTTAGGACTGCTATGCTGGTGGCCCTGCCACACAACTCAAAATTCTCCTCATTGTCCAAAGGTAACAGATAATTTTTCTCATATGACATCATTCATTTTTCATGTGCTCTTTTCGCCAATTGTTTGATGCCAATGTGTATATTACAGAGTAATGGGGATTTTTTTGCTCCCTTGCACTTCATGAACTCAGTCATGTGAAAAAATCGTCTTTAGAAATTCTATCAGGCACCATCCCTATCCATTTCTGTATGAAAATGCTTTAATTTTATATAGTTACTTCAAATAAACAGATTTCGTAAAAAACAATTTAAAAGCATTATTTCTACACTGATCACAGCCTACAGCTATTTATAGACTCCAGCGAATGCAAAGAAACTGAACCTGGTAATAATTTACGATCTCCAAATATTTTAAAGTGCGGATCTCTACTATAGAAATTGCCATGGTCGCAAAGAGTTCTTGGTACTGTTACGCTAACCAGGTGCAAATTTCGCCAATAGCTTTTTTTCAACTCGCCAGTTAGCATTTTTTTATTTTTCGAGTGGTAAATTAAAACATTGCTTTGAAGTTGAAATTAAATGTCATGGTTTTTTACATCATTTAATATTTGGCCAGATATCATATACGCACCGAGCTTGGCGTGAATTTTTTTTTTTTACGAAAATTTGGCGAAAACCTTGTTTTCGAATACCAGTTACATATGTATTTTTGGTACTACTTAGTTATACCGTCGACCAAAAATCTATCACCAAACTATAAGATTAAATACCAATAATGGTTGATCGTAAATATCACATTCACTTGACTTTAAGCAAGTTACACGTCTTTACGTCATCAAGTGATTTTTATTTCGACGTTTTATTTGTATATTTATTAATGTTATACTATTTTATTTGTTCTTTCGTTATTTAAAATAAAAATTATGTCAATTTGTATAATTTGGTGAGTGGTTTGCGATTTATATAATTTGGCGAAATGGGTCGACGGAATAACACTAGTAGTAACCGTATTTTTAATTATTTTCCATTATTTTTAAAAGAAAATAACCAAAAAAATACTATTGAACAAAACAATTTATGTAATTTAAAAAAAGAAAATAAAGTAAATAAAGATTTATTATTAAATAAACAACAATAACCGGGTTACCATGTCAACAAAAATAATGCCATTTTGTCGCCAATTAGGTACCCCGGTGCGTATATAACATCTGTGCCTAATATTTTTCGTTTCGTTTCGTTTTAAAAAAAAAAAAAAAAAGAAAGGAGTGAAAGCCATTTATTTTAAATGTTTCAGTTTGTATTAAATAAAATGTTAACGAAACACAAATCGAATTATGAATAAAAGTAACATGATACATTTCTTAGCATACATTTAAGGGAGGCCAAACTGGTCGCCAAATTAGTTTAAAATAGTAACCTTTTCTAAAATATGAAAAAAATATCTGTTATGATTAAAATTTGAGTTGCCATCATTAGAGAAATGTTTATAAAATTATAAAAAAATTAATATTTCGAAAACTAATTCGAATTTAAAAATTCTAATACCAGTTTTGAGATCGGCGGATCAATACGGATTTTTGGTGTTAATTTCATCGCAAAGTATTCCGTATTTTAGGAGAAATCGCCGTGAAACATAATCAGTTGTTTAATCAGTCGTTTCATAGAATCGTTATATAAAATCGTTTCAATTCAGTCGTTTCATAATATCCGTTTCATAAATTCGTTTCATTAGGATTTTATATATATGGTAGATACTAGGGGGCTCTGCCCCCTGCAAGCTACGCTCGCCAATCCCCGTTCAGACACCGCAGAATGTAAAAACACGCTAATCTGATGGGTTTTAAAAATATTAGAGAAGATTGAATTATACTGAAAAAAGCTGTGCAGATCCCCTGTAAACGGGTTTCCATTCAATTCCCTTTGATTGCAAAAATTTAAGGCCGAATCAGTTGCTTTTAAGACATCCAATGGTTGTGTTCGTTTTTGATTAAAGAGGATCAGTTAAATATTTGAAAAGAAGCTAAAATAAAATGAATTAAGTATACTGAGTCTTTGTTCTCCCGATATTTTAAAACTATCTCTATAACATTAGCCTAAGTCAAGTGTCTATCATCAACAGTTCCGGGCGGACCACTTCGCTTTTTATACTCTAGGCGCCATTTTGGTACTTTAATGTTAGCCAAGTACAGGTGATAAATCTCAAATATTATTCTATCGCCATCATTTCATCTATATTGTAATAGTTCAAGTCCTCAACTGCCATAAACAAATACGGTCTGATCCCTTCGCCTTTCATATGAAGGTTTGGCACAGGTGTCATATACGCCCCATATTGGCGCGATTTTTTTCCGACGCCAATTTGGGGAAAGCATCAACATCCGTCTTACCATATCAAGCAAAATAACGATTCATTGGCGCCAGTTACGTACCCGTAACGTATTGACATTGGCGTCAGAAAAAAATCGCTCGAATATGGGTCCGTATATGACATCTGTGCCAAAAGATTTCCATTTTGATTAAAAAAATAATTTTTTTTCGAATAAAACTACATAAAAGTTGCCATGGTCGCAAAGAATTCTTGGTACTGTTACGTTAGCCGGGTGCGAATCTCGCCAATAGCTTTTTTTCAACTGGCCAGTTAACATTTTTTTTTTCGAGTGGTAAATTGAAGCATTGATTTGAAGTTGAAATTAAATGTCATGGTTTTTTGCAATATTTAATATTTGGCCATATGTCATATACGCACCCGCAGGTTTGGCGTGATTTTTTTTTTTTTTTTTTTTTTTTTTACGAAAATTTGGCGAAAACCTCGTTTTCGAATACCAGTTACATATGTATTTTTGGTACTACTTAGTTATCCCGCTGACCAAATATCTATCGCCAAACTATAAGATTAAATGCCAATAATGGTTCATCGTAAATGTCACATTCACTTGACTTTAAGCAAGTTACACGTGTTTACGTCATCAAGTAATTTTTATTTCGACATTTTATTTGTATATTTATTAATGTTATACTAATTTATTTGTTCTTTCGTTATTTAAAATAAAAATTATGTCAATTTGTATAATTTGGCGAGTGATTTGGCGATTTATATAATTTGGCGAAATTCGTCAACGGAATAACTATGTAGTACCGTATTTTTGAATTATTTTCTATTATTTTCAAAAGGAAATAACAAAAAAAAAAATAATTGATAGAACAAAATAATTCATATAATTTTAAAAAAGAAATAAAAGTAAATAGTCATTTTAATGTATTCATATTTTGACTTAAAGTATTAAGGTGAATGTGTCGTTTCTCTTACATATAGTTTTCTATATATATTTAATTAGTAAATAAACATTTATTATTAAATGAACAAGAATAGCCGGGTTACCATGTCAATCAAAATAATGCCATTTTGGCGCCAATTAGGTAGTCCGGTGCGTATATGACATCTGTGCCTAATATTTTTCTGTTAGTTTTGTTAAAAAAAAAAAGAAAGAAGTGAAAGCCATCAATTTTAAATGTTTCAGTTGTACTTTTCCGTTATACGGACACCATTGTCGCCAAGCGTAATAGTTGGCGTAAAATGGAAATCACGTGAATTTAAACATTTGAAAAATAAAAGAAAAGACATTGTCGATAGTAAAGTGAGCATTTTAAAAATATGACATTTGAAAATTACAGACTTTTTGAACTATTTTGCTAAACCACAAATATATACTTAAAATAAGTGAACAAATAACTGTTATACAATAAATTAATAAAATAAAACTCATATTAAACTGCTGGCATAAAATTTAAAATCCTTTTCATGATCAGGGTTGAAATAATTGGCGCATTAGCATACATTCTGGCATGGTGTCCGTATACCGGAAAAGTACCGTTTCAGTTTTAAATGAAAGTTTTGTATTTTAAATAAAATGAATGAAAGGATTATATTTTAAATGAAATTAATGAAATATAAAAAAAAAAAAATGCGACGGGAAAAATGTTTGGCGATTTTTCACCTGCATCTTGCTAACATAAAAATACCGAGTTCTTGATTTCTCTATCAGAATCTTTCGATTTGGCGAAAGATTGTTCAAGTAAATTGAATTATGAATAAAAGTAACATGACACATTTCTTACATTTAAGAGATGCCAAACTGGTCGCTAAATTAGTTTAAAATAATAACCCTTTCTAGAATATGAAAAAAAAAAATATATCTGTTATGATTAAAATTTGAGTTTGCATCATTAGAGAAAAGTATATAAATTTAGAAAAAAATTAATATTTCGAAAACTAATTCTAATTTAAAAATTCTATTACCAGTTTTGAGATCTGTGGATCAATATGGATTTTTGGTGTTAATTTCATCGCAAAGTATTCCATATTTTAGGAGAAATCGCCATGAAACATGATCAGTTGTTTAATCAGTCGTTTCATAGAATCGTTACATAAATTCGTTTCAATTCAGTCGTTTCATAATATCCGTTTCATTAGGATTTTATATATATAGGGTAGATATAAATATTAATTTAACAGAAAAAAAAACTGTCCGAAAGATTGCCAGTAAAAACTTTTTTTTTTTTTTTTTTTTTTTTTTTTTTTTTACAGAGAACAACTTGAATCCGACAGGAAATTATTTAAAAAACAATTAAAAAAAACCAGAAACTGAATTTTCACGAAAAATTTATATGTTAATTGTCTTTGTTGCAAATTTCCTTATTAACTCTTTATGTCCTAAATTACGAAATCATAAAAATTTCATCTAAAAAAGTAATTTTTCCTGAATATTTGAAAATTCATCAGAGGGTTTACACACTCAATTAATAAATTTTGGAAGGATATTGCTAATTAAAATCAATGAACAAATTATTTATTTATAGGGATTTTGTAGAAATTTTACAAGTTCATTCAATTTTTTATAGAAAATGTTTTTAAAAGTAATTTACAGAATTGGGAAATGTACCAATATAATGCCTTTACAAGAGAAATATAGAAACATTTAACAACTGAAACTTTCCACCCCCAATCTTCTGACACCAAGAAAGCTAAGCAGATGCAAATGAAAGATAAATCATCCTTTAAAAAAAATTTTTTGTTTTGTGGAACAAATAAAGCTTTTGGAATAAGATAAAGTAAAGTAACTATAATTCATTGTAAATTGTATTTTTGTTAGTCGATGTATTAAATAAAATTTATAAAAAAAATTTTTAATGGTACATTAAAATACAATCGGTGTATAAAGGGTTAAACCAACATTCCCAAACCGATGCACATGGTTGTCGTAGTTTCTATGAAGATTCTTCCTCATTGTGAAAAAAAATCTGTGTGTTCTAAAAAAAGAAGAAGAAGAAGAAGAAGAAAGAAAGAAGGGAGAAACTGTTAGACAGAACTATAATAAGAAAATTTTTATTTTACGCAAATAATCTGTATTTATTACACAATTTCTGTTAATTTAATAGATTTTGGCCGTATTTGCGTAATAAATACAGATTATGTTCGAAAAAAAAAATACTAGTATCCTGGTTGGCAAGTTTTTTTTTTTTTTTTTTTTTTTTTTTTTTTTTTTTTTTTTTTTTTTTTTAAATCTTTAAACTGACAGACTTTAAAAATTAAAAATTTGCATATAAAGAAAAAATAAAAAAATAAAAATTACGTTAAAGTACCTGAAATATGTTAAAAGAAATATTTAAAAAAACAAAAAGCAATTTATCAAATTACAACGACCATTTGGAAAATGATTTTTTCGAAGACTAAAATTTAAGACATAAAAAGTCGCACGGAAATGATCAATACATTACGTACGCCATGAATTAAACATTAATAGTGTTATTACACATAAAAATTCCAAGCGACAAAAATCGCCTGCGACTCGTACGTATAATCCACCTGAAACTTATGTATTATCCAAGCATTTCATTGGCTGTTCTGGAAAAGGCTTTTCCATCGTCAGATTTCCAAGAAATCTGACGACTCATTTTAAATGAAATTTCATTCTTAAACTTCTAAACTTCCCACAATATTACTTTTTACATCGTCGTATAGAGAAAAAAAAATTACTTTTAAATGCAATTTGTTTGAAAGGTGTATCTCAATTTGTTCCTGAGTTATTAATTTTTTTTGTAGTTTTTAACACTTTTTTGTCATAGTGGAAACAGAAGGTATCCATCTCTGTTGAAAGTAAAGGGAAATACAGATTACTGTATAGACCAATCAGAAAACGAATAAAATACGGATTAAACCAATAAAAACCCTCAGATATGCTTTTGATTTCCCATCCTGACGAGAACAATAACCATTTTTTCAAATGGTTAATAAACTCATGAAGCATTTTAAGCATGTGCATATGGACATGGGCCGCATTTTCTTTATGAGAAACATGCACATGATTAGATAATCATATTTTATTTCCCATTTTTACCTTTGTGTATGAAACTATATTTTCTTCTAAGTTATGGCAATATATTGATACATTTAAATTTTATAAAAGATTTTAAGCACAAGAACAAAAATTCAAATCCCACCGTCTCCTTAAACCTAAATAAAATATAACGCTGAAATCCAATATTTTTTTCTTATTCTCAAGTTTCTAGCTAGTAATTATTTTTTAATGCTACTTTGGATTTGAGAACAGTTTTAGGAAGGAAAAAATGCCTTTGTTTACCTTTTTGTAAATTATATTTGAGAAAGAATCCTTTAACTATTTCCCAACACTTTTCATAAATCATAATTTTTAGGTCATAACATCTGCGTTTTTTGCCTTTTCAAGTTACGTTTCGGCCGTTTTCTCGGTATAATTACCGGTTTAATAAAAACTAATGGGATAAGAACTCTCATTTTCTCGGCGGGAATTATTTTATGAGAGTTAGCGCGGGTTAATAATCGTGATTAATGCATGCTCATAAATTTAGCGTTCACCAACTTGTTTTGGCGGATGTTTTACACTAGTTACCGCTGTCTACATGAAAAGGAGGAAATTTTTTAGCAAATAAATTCAATCTCTATTACAAATTGTCACCCAAATATTTACCAGATGTCTCGGAGAAATAATCCGCGGAATAAATTTGCATCTAATGAATGGTTTAGCAGTATTATACCTGTAAAACTGAAATGTAAAATGAGTTGGAGTATATTAAGAGAGTTTACACGTAAAAGGAATAGAAAAAAATTGGAAATTGTACATCAAACGTGGCAAATGAAGTGCATTCGAACTATAACTAGTTTTATAAATATTCAGATCTTGTTGCAATAGCTGTTGCACCCTTATGCAAATATGCATGAATACAAAATTTATTATACGATTCTATATATTAAATTCAGTAATACATAAATAATAGGACTCCATCTTAAATAAGAATCATTACTTGTCATGGGATATCATTAAATTAATTACGTATGATAGGATTTAATAGAATGAGGAAAACTTTTATTATTATCTATTTAAGTTTTGATTCGATTTTCATAAAATTTGCTTAAATTTTAGCTGGCGTCCTGATTGACAATTTATTTTTCTGTAAAAAAGACAGAATTTTCTATTTCATTGTAAGAATGCTTACGAAACCCAAGATATATTTTTTTTCTGTGTGTCTGTTTGTGTATGTACGTGGCTTGGTGCTGGATTCTAAAGTATGTTTTATATATATCTTCGTTCTAGTATATATTTTTCAAAGCATAATTGTAAATGAATAAGCATAATAGCAATATGGCTAAATAAATAAGCTCGAAGATGTATTAAATGTGTGGATTTAGATAAGGTGCTATTTTAATTTTATAACATTGCACTTTCATAAACTATTACAAACGAAATCAAAATTACTTATTTATATCTATAAAAAATAATTAAAATGCTATTTATTTAACATGAACTTAGTTAAGTAAGAATAAAAACACTTACCTTATTTTTCATCAATATATACCCAACACTTCGGGTCATCTAACATAAACTTTAAAATATCCTGCTAAAGAAAAATTACATTCAAAATTACTTATTTATATCTCTAAAAAATAATTAAAATACTATTTATTTAACATGAACTTAGTTAAGTAAGAATAAAAACACTTTCCTTATTTTTCACACGGAAAAAAAGATTTAGTTAATATAGCCCCAGCTAAAATGTTTGGTTGGACTGACCAAATGTTGGTTCGACTGATCAAATGATTTTGTTCGTTCAATAAAATTTTATTGAACTAACAAAAGGATTTTGTCAGTCCAACAAAAAATATTTGGTGGGGGCAAAATTTGGTTGGTACAACTATTTGTTTGTTCTTTTAACAAAATCGTTCTTTCCGTGCAACAATATATAGCCAACACCTCGGGTCATCTAAAACTTTAAAATATCCTGCTAAGAAAAATTACATTCAAAATTACTTATTTATGTGTCTAAAAGATAATTAAAATATTATTTATTTAACATAAACTTAGTTAAGAATAAAAACACTTACCTTAATTTTTCAACAATATATAGCCAACACTTCGGGTCACCTAACATAAACTTTAAAATATCTTGCTAAAGAAAAATTACATTATCATATTAATATAAATACTTAGGATCATCAAATACTACTTAGGGGTTAGTCAACTTCCGGATTCTCCTAGTTAATGCTAAGTCTATGGGCGCGTGATGCATCGGTATATTTGAAATATCTCCTCAGAAAATCAATATTTTTAACTTCTTTTTTCTGAATACTCTTCTTAATATAACATCTTAATAATCTGTAAACTCTTCTTCTGTATACAGCCTTAAGGCTGCTAGTCACTCAACTTCCGAATTCCCCTCGCTAATGCTAAGTCAATATGAGCGTAAAATGCATTCGGATATTTAAAATATCTCCTCAGGAAATTAATATTTTCATTCTTTTTTTCTTGGTACTCTTCTTAAAAGATTTTTTTTCTTAGTTCTAAAAATATTTCTAAAATCTAGGTTTAATTTAATATTTTATGTGTTAAAAGCTAGCGAACGGTGAGTAAGATTTTAACACTTCACATAAAATTAAGTATATTTTAGAAATACTTTGAGAACTAAGGAAAAAAGAGATATCCGGTGACAGGTGCTTTAATTAATAAACTGCGCAATCAAACTGTTTTTCCATTTTTACGAAATGCTGCCAAAGATGGCATTATGAACTGAATTTCCGGATGTGACAATGCAGGAGAGGAAAAAACTGCCGTCCTGCGTCAACAATCGCTTCTGACTCAATATGTAAGTCATTTATTGGAGAAAAATCATTCCCAATAAATGACTAAATTCAAAATTGCAAATCCCTTCAATAATCATATCTGCAAGTATTATGCTTTCATGTTTAAAAATGAATCAGAAAAATCCGTGTCATTGATCTGGGGAAAAAATCGAAATGTTAAAAAACTCTGCACTGGAAAAATTGTAAAAAATGTTTGTATCATTAATCATGTCCCTGAAATGTAAAAAATAAATATTTGAAATTTTAACAATAGCGTTTAAAGACATATATCTGTATTTTCCAAGGTATTTTGAAAAGAAAAAAATCCTTAATCATGCATTGTCATACCATACAAGTTCTTTGATAAGAAAGTATAATTGGTCATTATGCTTTTTTATTTCCTTTTGATAACATTAATGTGCTTTTGTTTCGGAGAATAAGAAAGAGGAAATTTCGTAGATATTCATACAAATTATGAATTGCATGTTACTTATTCAAAATTCCGCAAAGAAATTTTCTGTTAAATCTTGAAAAATATAATTTTTGTGGCTTTTATCTTTGAATATCTCAAACGTTTAACATTAGTTTTTAGTTTTACTTTTACAAGCAAATATATATCTCATTATCGTTTAAATTAAATGGTTACTTATGTGAGCAAAGATTCTTTATGTTAATTTATTTCTGTATTTATATATATTTGTTTTATGTTTTCTTATAGATAAATAATGACAAACTTTGAATTCAAAATCCTTAAAATTTGACAAAGTATTTATATATATATTTAAACACATTTCAAAAATAATATTAACATAACTATCAATTTATGTAAATTAAAAATAACAACGCAAGTTTCAACTGTTATTTCTGAATGTTTTGCAAAGAACGATAATGGTTTTAAAACAACGTGCACTCTTCTCTTGTTATGGCATCTAAAAGGTGCAAGAATTTCTGTCAAATATGGCTTACAGTTTTAATTAAAACAGATCACTGGTAATATATAAGAATTACAATAAAGCTCTATGCGTTAAAACCCACATTTTCAGTTTTTCGTAGAAAATATATTTAATAAACAGTAGTCGCTGATACAAAAATAAAAAACTATGATTGAAGACGAAAAGAGAAAAATACACAGCCATGGAAGACGAGACACAATTAAATAGGTATTACCATGAAGGTAATTTGCAGAGAAGTTTACAAGAAGTAGTCTCTGTAAGAAGTTCTACATCATATAATTGTGTATACATCAGAAAAAAACTGCTCAAATGCTAGTAATTGTCACAATTTGGGTAAAGACGTAAGGTCATTGCATGTCAAAATTAACTTAATATCCCCGCAAGAAAAACGACATATCACAAAAATTCATTTTGCGTTTTATTCCACTAATAGGCCTGTCATAGGTGCGTCTGGCTACACAAACAGTTTCATAACGTGTAGTTATACGGAAAATCACTTTATTACGCTATATGTTCATTTGGGACCACAGAAGGGGGTGGATTATGGGGGGAGGTAAAATCACTCAACCCTCTAAACCTCATCCTACGTCTTCATTCTTAAGGGTGTATTCCGATCCAAACTGCTTATTTTCTGATTCATTTTAAAATTCATTTTTCCTCTCAAACGCATCAAACTGGGAAATTTTCTTATTTAGAAACTATATAATGTGCCGTGCTTCTTAATTTTTTGATAAATGCAGAAAATACTGTATTAAACGCTGTCAAAGTTGGCGTTTTGAACCGAATTTTCCGAAACGGGCGATCTGGGAATGAAAAAAATGGTCATACTGATAAAATAATTGTTTAAAAATCAAATTGTAATTAATTGAGCTGAAAATGAAATCATACGGCATGTTAAACATGTCTTCAGAAATCACCCCAGCAAGTTTCATGTTTTTACTTTTAAAAATGAGTCTGAAAATGTCTCAGAAAATTTCGAACTGTTGAGGGTGGAAAAATATTTTTTCGAATACACCCTTAAGGGTTTTACGATATTTGCCAATCCGTCTTAGATCTTGATCTCTTTTATTGACGTTGCATTTTAGTAAAATGCAACGTCAATAAAAATCGTAATTATGTATAGTAATTAGAACAGATCATTTAAAAAGAATACAGTTGTTGCAACACTAATTAATACAAAAATTCTTTAAAACCAAATATTTCTTTATCAGCCCATAAAACAAGTAAAAAAAAAAAAAAGTTTTCTCCCCCCCCCCCCCCCCCCCACATATACCTACTTTTACCAAAATTAATTTCATCATCAAATTTCAAAAATTAGATTTAAGTAGACATTTTATAAAGGATTCATTTAAAGGAAAATATTTTGAAAGTAAAATTAATTAACTTACAGTAACTCTCTAAATCTAAATTTATTTTTGTCAGACAACCAAATTTAAAAGAAAAAGTTTATTTTCGTTTTATTTCAACAGACAGTCTAATGGTCTAGTTTTAAATAAAGAACCATAGAACTCGTTTTTACTTTAAATATCGTGACACAATACATTAAGGAAGTTAAAAGTTCTTAGAAAAAAATAACCAATATAAAATCTTTGAGCAAACTGAAAATTTCTCCAAATGTTGCGGTTTCAGGTGACTAAACCTTTAATTGATTTACATGAGTTAAGAATAAACTGTTTGGGCAATTTTATTGTTGAGTTTCTGAATTAAGTGAGAGTGTTTCAGAAATCATTTTAAGGTTGTGCTGAAATCCAAAAGGACAACTTACTGACATTTTTTTAGACCATTTTTTTTTTTTTTTTTTCGGAAACGCTTGAAATTGGCAGGTGGAAACTGTGTAATCGAAAGGCTTTTTTCGTTAACGCAAATGATCGTTCAGAAAATACCGTCAAAGAGGGCAATTTGAACCGAATTTCAAAGCAAGAAAGGAGAAAAGGCGGTTGTCACACGTGTTGTAAAAACAGATATATATTCGAATCGTTACTATATAAATAATAATTACTTAATAACTGTTTATATAGGTCTCAATTGATTATTTCATTCACCTAATAATTTTTCACAATATTTTCTTATTTATAATTAAAGCGTAATTATATTGCAAATATTTGAATCAATCATTTAATATAAATAAGGTAAATTTTTCTTACCTATTCTCTTTTTGAAGATTTAGTGGGTTGACGATACTAATACCTTTCGATCCAGGTTGTTTCTCATACTGCTAAGGCGCTGTTAGTATATCATTTTTTTAATATTCCATTTGTATGGTGTAAAAGAAGCGTTTGTGTAAAATATTTTTGTGAATTGATCTTCATCTTTCGATGTTTTGAACCTGAAGTTTAATTTACTTTAAGGCTGTTCTCAAATCCAAAAGGGCAACTTTCTGACATAAGTTTAAATTTATTTTTGGTCGGAAATGCATGAAACTAGCCGTTGTTGTTGTTCAGAAACTATGCAATAGAGCTGTTTTTTCCGGTTTTTTGCAAACGCAATAGATTTTTCAAAAAATAGTTGACGTTTTGTTGTCAAAGTTGACGTTTTGAACTGAAGTTCCCGAAGAAAGCAAAAAAACCGGCCAGCGAAGGGAGAAAACATCTTTGTCACGTGATCAAAATCGTTTATAACTCAATAAGTAATGTAGGGTAGACCGGGGCTAGTTGGCCATAGGGGCATGTTGTCCCAGTCGCAATATTTTTTTAACTTTGTGTTAGATAACCTTGTCAGTCCAGCCAAGTATGCGTTTCTTCGCTTTCCTCCTCCAACATAAGCACCATTGAAGTCGGAGCGTCCGTTAAAGAATTATTGAGAATTTTCAAAATTTTGCAAAGGTGAGTAAATTTCCTCTCTTATAAATAATCGTTTTTTATTTGTTTGTAAATTACATTTTAGATTTTGATATATAATAATTCAGAAAAATAATTGTTCGTAGGGCATGTTTTTTTATTGAAATACTTTCAGAATAATTCGTTACAGTCATGAAAAACAAAAATGGCGATACGGGGTTAGTTGGCCCATTTGGCACGGGGCATGTTGGCCCGCAACGGATTAAGGGAAATGTGATTTTTTTTCTTATAGAACCTCCCTGCCCCCCCCCCCCACACACACACTCTTTTTTTGTTTTTAATTTCTTTTTGCTGTAAGAATTGCTCCTATCAAAAGCTTGTCAATACAAAAATTGTGGATAATATTAAGAGGATTTATGATAAACTTAAGTGAATTTGATATCTTGTGAATTGACAAAATTTTTTATTTTAATTTAGGAGGCTATATTGTGTTTTCGTTCGAAAGAAATAAAAATTAAGATTTGGTAAAATTTTGATCATTTCTTAAACTTTTACACTATCAGAACATTAAAAAGTGACGTGGGCCAACTTACCCCGCAATCGGGGCAGGTTGGCCCAAGCGACTTGGTGTCAATTTGAGCTTCTAAAATAATACTTATAGTTAATATTTTCAAACTTTACTATTGTTACTTCTTCCTGAAAGTACACTGATGGCGGTAACATAAAAATAAATTTAAAATATTGAATTGTAATTTTTTAAAAATTATTAGAAGAAAAAGCGGGCCAACTAGCCCCGGTCTACCCTATTTATCAAAAAATGGAAAAAACAGTTCAATTTCAAATCGCTTCCTTAGTCAGGCCTTCCATTTTTATATCTTTGTGTTAAAAATTGAATCTGTAAATGTGTCAAAAGTTTTGCGCTTGTTGAGCAGAGCAGTTGAGAACAGCCTTAAGACACATGTTAAAGGTTCACATTTACAATATAGATCACTACACATAATCGCTTTAGGAGCAAGATAAACAAACGTTGTTTTCATATTAAAATTCGAAGATGCACTAGTGAGAAAAGTCTTAGTACAGTCCTTTTAGGCTGCGAACGCACCATCCTTCTAAATGTTATCAATGTCGGCATCGTCGATTGTTGTGGCCACGCTGTCTTTTTGATTTTTAATTACTTTAGCAGGAAAGGGACTGATGTCCTGCAAAAGAGGAACCTTCCCTTCAAGTAGAGTCGAGCTCCTTATCTCCTGACCCATTGTTGATTCCCCTCATTCTTTTGTGAATAAACCGCAGAACCGTGCAGAATAAAAGATTTTCCTCGAAAACTGGAGAAGGGGGCAAACTCGCGTCTGTACGCATCCTTACATCCTTATCTTGCAGAATTCCAGATATCAAGGCTCAGATCAATGTTCTTTTGACGTCACGATGGGCCGTCTGTGTTCTTGACTCGGCTCCTCGCAATAAGCAAACGCTATGAGTATTTTTTTTCTCTTTCCGAAAGTTTGGGATTATAAAAATGGAGGAACATATTCACAATAACATTACCAAATTCACTTATAACTCAGTGATTTATTTATTTTAAAAAATGGAAAACGCATTTTGATTCCAAATCGCTGCTAATTTTGTGCTTTTACTTTTAAAAATAAGGCAGAAAGTTTCGCGTTTGTTGAGCAGAGAATTTGAGAACCGCCTTAGTGTAAACTATATTTGTATGAAGATTTTAAATTTCTGTAAATTTTTCGCAGGCAAAGCAGGGCTTTTTGAGAAAGGTTTATTTTTATTCGACGTTTTAAGATTACTATTTTTTGTAGTTAAAAGATCGGGTACGAAGAAATTTTGTCGAGGAGCCCGGGGACCTATGTCCTGTTCTATGTCACTCATCCCCCGGGGAGAGCGCTCTAGGATGCATAACAAGGTGCGATATCATAGGCATCAGTGAAAGCATAAAAAAACGTCGGGGGGCTACGACTGGAGTTCTTGAGTTGTTGTTTTTTTTTGGTAGTTACAGTGCTGAACAGTGGAGCAGTGTTGAGGGGTTCCCTAGTTGTCAAGCAACTTAACACCCAGGCTGAAGATATGATGTCTTACAATTTTAATGAGCCATTAAGAAAAAATAAAGCAACTACTAGAATAAGAAAAATTAATGATAGTTACTAGCATAAGTGCTTTATTTATAAAGAAAAATAGAAGTTAAATTTAAGTATAAAAACTTGAAAAGTAAGTTAGAGTTATATTAAGATATAGGTATAGCTACAGTTACAAGAACTACTATAAAAAAGAGTAAAAAATGTTAAGAAAAAATAAAAGTTATCACCAGTTCAAGATAACACTCGCCAAGCTTGGGCAGGAAAAGCGGTAAAGGAAGGCAGCAAGGCCATTACTTAGCACAAAAAAGGGCATTAATCAGGGCAATATATATATATTTTTTCCTATCTATATATATACATGATATATATAGAGAAGGTGTTTATAAGTTTTATATATATATATATATATATATATATATATATATATAACGAATGAGAAAAATATAAAAATTTTAGACTGAGGCAATCTTATGCGGTGAACACAATCATTCATTCCATTATAGAGGAATATTTTGGGCGCTTTCGATGGTGGGGCTCGAAGGCATCATAGTCAGAAGCTCTGTCTTGATATCATTAAGGAGGTCATACAGCGTTGAATAGAATTTTTTCAATAGATCTTTTATTCTTTTCCTAAGGGTGATGTTTTAAGGTCCCTACAGACGGTGGTATTGCGCAAGTATTTTTGGTAGTTAAAAGAACGTCAGTTGTTACATTTTCTGGTGTAAAAGTTTTTATTGTATTATTTTTCTTTTAGTGGAATTTTAAAAGAAGTTTCGAACTTTGGATCCTCAGCAAGACTAATGTGTTACTCCACCATATTAACCTTTCTAAACATTTATTTGTGATATAAATATAGCAACTGAAAATTATTAATTTGCTTTGGATTCTTGAGTGAGAAAATTTCTTTCATTTAGGGTTAGTTTAACTTATGAGATCTTGTCGGTTTTGAAAAAAATGATTCCAGGTTTCGATCGGGATGCATATCGACGAAAATTGTTTACTGCGGTTTCGGGTCTGATTATGGATTGATTTCAAGTTAAATTTTCGGTTTCGGGTCGTGAATAAACTGACCCTGTATGAATATTTCGGAGATGATTGCTAGCAACGAAAAATTTCTCTCGAATTATGTATCAGTATCGCTCATATATCTCCCGATATATGCAATTTAATATCTTTAATATTATAGTTTTAATATACTAATGGTCTCCATCGTCAACATTTTTACGAAATATCTCCCCCAACTCTCAATTGCAAAAAGGTTGAATGTCATACATTGTTCTGAAGCAGAACATTTATGTTATAAACTGAGTGTTTCTTTTATAGAGTCCTGGTCCGATAACCCGACTTTTCCCGGGTCAAGCCGGGTTCATGCTATTTTTTTTTTTTTTTTTTTTAGGTCGGGTTCGGATTGGGTTGATTTTAAATCTTTTGGATTCCGACTGTGTTCTGATAATTTGGGGTTGGATTCGAGTTGACACGATTTTTCTGAAGAAAATCCTGAATATTTTTCAACTGCGAAAAAAAATAAATAAATAAATAAATAAATAAATAAATAAATAAAAACCTGTATATTTCAATTTTTAATAATATATGTATGTACACTTTAATATAGAAAAGATAAAATTGATATTAATGCTATAATTATTTAGACTATTTTTCCATAACTGTATTGAAATTTAGATTAATTTTCTTCCATTTTGTGTTCTGTTCGAGTTTGGATTTGAATATTTTCGGTTTGGGTCGGTTTCGAGTTGAAGACTGTTTTTTGTCAAGTTCAGGTCGGATGTCGGATTCACTCTAGGCAGAATTTTAGCGTTCGGGTCGGGTACAACCCGACACGTGCAGAACTTTCGTTTTGTACTGCTTAGTAGTAATGTGTTGGAAAAAAGCCTTAGATTATTTTTTTATTTTTGGAGATTAATACTAAAGTTCTTCTCAAGTCCAAAGCAGCTACTTTCTGACATATTTTGTAATTCCTTTTTTCTCGGAAACGCATGAAATTGGTAGGCCTTCTAATATAGGGTAGGTCTAATATAGGGTTCTAATAGGGTAGGCCCTTCTCTATTCATAAAAACTATGTAATCGAAAGACATTTTCTATTTTTTGGTATAGGCAGATCTTTGAGAAAATACTGCCAAAGTGATCGTTTTGAACCGAATTTCCGGACGCGATACTGGGTGAAAGAAGAAAAGCCAGTCGTCACGTAACCACAATTGCTTATAACTCGATAAGTAATTTATTTATCAAAAAACGGAAAACACCTTAGACCTTAAATCTCTTCAACAGTCCGGCTTGTCAATTTTATGCCTTTACGTTTAAAAATGAATCAGAAAATGTGTCAGAAAGTTTCTCGATGTTGAGCAGTGAATTTGAGAACAATCGTAACTCTGAGTTCTAATTTTCCAGCTAATTAATGTCCAGGTTAGGATTCAAACCAGGGAACTCTTGGCTGAAGCTGCCAATGCTCCGCCAACTGAGCTATCCCGAACGAATCTGGAAGACCTAATTCTCCCAGCTAATGTTATTGATCATAGCATCTGGTCTAAAAATCAGTTCAACAGAATAAATCGTAGGTAATGGAACTGCACTGTAAAAAAAAAAAAAAAAAAAAAAAAAAAAAAAAAAAAAAAAAAAAAAATGACTAAAATACGGAAACTGTACTCGCAATCGAAACGCCAGTACTATTTCCGAATTTTAAAGAAAAATTTCCCCCGTAAATTACAGACAAATTACCGTTTTCCTGAAATTTACGTTGAAATACGGTGTGATGTAGTGGGCCAGAGCTTTTTGGTTCACTAAGCTCTTGTGAGATGATCGTTGAAAAATAATACATATTTCTTACCAAAGTCCTTTATTAGAACAATTAAAATAGATTTGAAAAATGTAATAACAAACTTTACCATTCATAGGTAGACACTCTCACTTTTTATTAACAGTTCTATACTTCTCATAGCCAACCTGAGTAAAACGATTTTTACTCGCATCTCTTCCGTTGGTAAAAAACAACCTCACTTCATCAGTGTCTCCCAGTCTCACCTTCCGCCTCCACACCAGCTCCTGCCCGAGCCTCCTTTTTACTTTCACTTTGGGGACGAGTTCCCACACATTCTCCAGCCCTCCCTATTTCTTGAAAAAGTGGAAATACCCTGTTGAGCAGATCCCAAGGGCAGAAGTATGCCTGGTATTTCCCCTGCATGCCTTTACACAAAAGACTATTGTCCTCCACGGAAATGCCTGTTGCTTCCCCCGTCGAAAATTTGAGGCGAAGGTACGATATCACAACACCTCCCCCCAAAAGAGATTTCCACAGGAAATATTTGGCATGAATTCACGTAATAAGCCCTTTTAATAGATTTCCCGAGAGGTCAATTATAGCATTAAATCAGTAATTAAATATCATTTAGACTTTTGACCCAATTATGAAAGTTCTACTTAAATTCAAGAATACACACCCACTCTCAGTTTCAAAGGACATGCCAAAAATATGAAATTTTTAGAATTTTCCTTACACATAATCAATCAAAAGAATAAAAAGAATTTACATTTTTGATGCTAGAACAATTAATTTAAATTTAAAATATTTGAATATAATACTAACTCAAAAAAGAAAAAAAAACACTATAACACAATCTAGGTAACTAAATTTTTACATGCAGCACAATATCTTAATAAAACGCCCTAATTACGAGTATTAAAATTTTGAACACTAAATTCCACATAGAAAATCCAACTCTGATTCTAAATCTTCCTACTTAGACCATCTGCATTTCTATGTAATTTTCCTGGCTTATGTGTAATTTCAAAATTTAATGGCTGCAAAAATAGAGCCCAACGTGTCAAACGAGAGTTTGTACCAACCATTTTGTTTAACTACACTAATGGATTATGATCCGTTTGTATTTCAAATTTTTGCCCATCCAAATAATAATTTAACTTTTTTAATCCATATGCTATAGCCGCTAATTCTCTTTCTATCGTGCTATAATTTCGCTCCGCACGAGAAAATTTTTTGCTAAGATACAAAATTGGATGCTCTTCACCTGTAATTTGAGATAAAACAATTCCTGCCCATACAAACTCGCATCTGTTTGCACAATGAATTTCTGCTTAAATTCAGGCGCATATAACACAGGACTTTTCATTAATTTTAACTTTAATTCTTCAAATGCATTATTACACTTCTCGTCCCACATGATTTTTTCTTTTTTTATTTTCCCTTTTAAAGCATCTGTTAACGGCACTGCTATGGTAGCATAATTCTTTATGTACCTCGCGTAATATCCTACCATTCCCAGATATGCTCTTAGCTGTGTTTTCGTCGTCGGAATTGGAAAATCTTTAATAGCCTGCAATTTAGCTTCACTAGGAGACATTTTTCCTGACCCAACTTCGTGTCCCAGAAATTTTACGTGATCTTGCGCGAATTGGCATTTGGATGGTTTCACCGTTAGATTTGCTTCTTTTAACCGCTTAAGAACCGCCTCCACATCTTTTAAATGCTGTACCCAGGTCAAAGAAAATATAGCTATATCATCGATATATGGAACCGCAAATGACTCTAACCCATATGAAACTATGGCAATCAATTTACAAAAATAATATGCTGAATTTAAAAGTCCAAACATCATGACTTTAGGTAAAAAAGTCCCAAATGGTGCTACAAAAGCCGCATATCTCTGAGCTTCTTCCGTGAGAGGAATATGAAAATAACCTTTCGTCAGATCCATAATAGTAATAAAAGGCGCTGCACTCACTTTCTCAACGACCTCTTCAATGTTTGGCAAAGGGAAAAATTCAGTTCTGGTCTTTGTATTTAATTTCCTATAGTCCACACAAGGGCGAGCGTCTTTACCCGCACTCTCAACCAAAATCATAGGCAAAGCATAATCTGATTGCCCGACTTCAATCACACCCAAATCTAAAAGCCTCCGAATCTCTTCACGCATAATCTCTAATTGCCTCGGCGACATACGATATGGTTTTGATCTTACCGGCACATCATCCGTTAAAACAATGTCCATTTTAACTAACGGGGTACCCCCAGGGTCCGTAGAAAAAACTTTCATATGACGCTCAATCATTGTCCTGAAATCTTCTATTTGCTCTGTAGAAACACGTTTTTCCAAATTAATTTCTTTTACTAATTCTCAAAAGTCTAATTGAGTGGGATCCGCAATGGGATAAGGAACTTCCGTTTGATCCTCAATTTCCTCACACTCCTCATCAATCAACAAATTTACAAATTCAGGTCTACTATAATATGGTTTAATTAAATTAACATGATAAATAGTAGACTTATTTCTCTTTTCCGGAATATCGATAGTATAATTAGTTTGAGATATTACAATAGTGTTAGTTCCCGGTCCTATCCAATTAACCGCCATTTTATTTGGTTCCGAAGTAGCCAGAACTAACACTTTATCTCCAACATAAAATTTTCTATACACCGCATTCTTATCATACCATTGTTTTCATTTCTCCTGACACTCTTTCATTCTTTTACACGCTAATTCTTGACAATGTTTCAATCTTAAAAAGCAGAAAAACCAACGTTTAAAATGCACAAATAATATATGAAAAGCAGCAAACAGCTGTTTCGAATCTACTAGCGAGATTCTTCTTCAGTGCAAAAGGAACAGCGTGCTAGAAAAAGCAAGGCTGAGCCAGCTTTTTCATCCTCAGCCTTGCTTTTTCTAGCACGCTGTTCCTTTTGCACTGAAGAAGAATCTCGCTAGTAGATTCGAAACAGCTGTTTGCTGCTTTTCATATATTATTTGTGCATTTTAAACGTTGGTTTTTCTGCTTTTTAATATTGTTGCACAAAGGCTTTATTTGCTATTTAAATGTTTCAATCTATTACCTAAGTTCAAAATATAGCCCACTACATTCTGATTTACCGTTTCCTTTTCCATCCAATTTTCATATACAAGAGTATGTGGCATTCGTAAATTCTTACCATGTACAAGCTCAGCAGGGCTAAATCTCGTGCTTTCATGACTTACAGTCCTCAAAGCAAATAAAGCCATTGGCAAGACTGCTTCCCAATCTTTTCCTGCCTCCAAACATAATGTCTTTATAACCTTTTTTAAACTACCATGCATCCGTTCAACGCTATTCGATTCTGGGTGGCAAACTGAACTATGTACAACTTTAATACCAAACCTATCAAAAAATTCCGATGCCAACTCACTTGTAAATGACCAACCCAAATCACATTGTACCTCTTTTGGATAACCAGTCCTAGAAAATATTTCTATTAGCCCCTCAATCACTGACGGAGAAGTTAAATCTTCTACTGGAATCGCATCTGGATATTTTGACGCAACACAAATTGAAGTAATCAAGTATCTATTATTTTTCTCGCTTAAACTCAAAGGGCCTACACCATCAATATTTATCCTGGAGTAAACTTCTGAAATTATTGGCACGAGTTTCAAGGGAGCTTTCTTTTTATCTCTATTTTTACCAACCTTTTGGCACAGATTACAAGTTCTTACAAATGCCCCAATTTCCTTGTAACAATTTGGCCAAAAAAAGCATTTAATTACCCTATCTTTTGTTTTAGTCGCCCCTAAATGTCCAGCGACTTCCTCATGATACATTTTTATTATTTTCTCTCTAAATTTTAATGGCAAACATAATTGTAATTTCTCATCCCCACTATTTGAATGTGAAACTCTTACTAATTTATTTCCCATTATTTTAATTTCCTTTTCTTCTACATTATTCGCCTTTTCCCATAATGTTTTTAAAGAAAAGCACTGTTTCTGAGCTAAGCTGAAATCTTTCGCTGTAATTTTATTCAATCCCACATTATCTTTCACCTCCCATTTCGGTAATAACATAAGATCTTCGATTTGACTTTCATCCTGTCTATTCTCATCCATTTGAATTACCTGCGTTTCTTTGTTCTGTGAGCAATCCCCAATCTTCTCTACCCTACCTGGTTGCTCTTCTAACTTTGCCTGCTCAACAAACGACATTTCATTATCAGCATCCCGTTGCTCCATTCATTTTTTTAAAGAATCCGTCCTACTACGGGTAACTACCATATTTATAGGAACACCATTTCTTTTATTTTGCTCAATAAGCTCCGCAGTTTTATTACCTAAGAGATAGTAACCTTGCTCCGACTCCGATGGTTTAATCGCCGCCTTAGTGGTGATGCAACCAAAATCCCCTTTTATATTCACCCATGCTAGTGGTAAACATTTACATTCATTATCAAGAGTCTGACGTACCCAAGTTATATCTCCAGTAAAATCCTCTGTTTTAACCCAATTTCTATCGCATAGATCAATCGCTGCTCCCGTGCCCCTCAAATAGTGTCTTTCAACCCCGTTTATTAGAGCTTTTTTTAGATAAGGTTTAAAACAATCCCCTAAATCAACATCATTACCTAAATGATTAACTGTATTGAACTGATTTTTCTTTTTTTAACCATTCCGCACAATCTGGTTTTATGTACCCTGGTTGATTACAAAAAAAAAAAAAAAAAAAAAAAAAAAAAAAAAAAAAAACCTAATCTGCCTTTTCCTCTCAAAAGCCTGGCCTTGTTAAAGTTTATCATTTTTAAAATTTTCCGTTTTATTCTCTAACTCCGATTTAGCTTTTACTTCACCCTTAATTTTCGGATTTAAATTGCTTCTTTGCATCTCTGAATAAGGTTTTTTTTCCCAAGATTTTTTTTCTGATTTCCTGAAACTACTTCTAATACTCTCATATTTGTCACATTTATCAGCAAGCTTCGAAGCCTCTTTCATTTCATCCCATTCATCCAAAAAATTTTCTTTTACTTCAAAAGAAACGCGTTTTTTTACTTGCTCAGTGAGCATGAGTTCTTTTAAAGACTCGAAATCCTTTATTTCTAATGATTCGAACCAATTATCCAAATAACCCCTTAATTCATATACCAAGTCTACCCATAACGCTCCAGGTTTCCTTTGATGATTTCCAAACTTCTGTTTTAAAGCACCTGTTCCCAATCTAAAACGATTTAATAAAACTTTTTTTACATGTTGAAAATCATCTCCTAATTCTGCTGGTTCTTTCACTATAATTTCCGCGATATCTGATGGCAATAAGGGAATTAATTGGCTAACCATATCCTCTTGCAAAATTTCAGCTTTTTCCGCCTGCTTTTCAAAGATCATAAAGAAAAGAGTGATGTCAATTAATTTAGAATCAAAGCGTGGAACTAATTCTTTCAATTTAATTTTTGGATTCCTATGCGAACCTACATTCATATCACTAGACGAAAGACTAACAGTTTCCGAAGAATTTTGAATTCTTAATTTTTCTAACTCAAACTGTCTTGTTTTTTCACGCTCTTCGTCTTCCCGTTCCAAAACTAATTTTTCTTTACGTTCTGCATCCTCTTTAAGAATACATTCCAAATTCGATTTAGCAAAACTCTCATTATAATCCGATGCTGCTAAAATAGCCTGAATTATAGTTTTTTTCTTATCAGTTGCCGACACGTTGGTCTCAAATTCCTCTGCCAGCAAAAGCAAGATATTTTTAGTATATTTCCCTAGAAATTCTTCCATGATTTTCCCCCAAAATATACTAATCACAAAAATACACAAATATATACAATTTGTAAAACACCAAAAACCAAAACACAATAAGGAAAAAGATTTTATCCTTTAGATATATTTCAATGCATAAAACAATAATACAATTTTCCTACCGAAAATTTTCATGCACTTGTTATATCCTTTAAAAGTGAGTAAATCCTCAAAATTATTTTGATACTCACAGTACTATATAAATACAATTTATGTAAATACAACTAATCCCGCTTTTTCCTACAGCATACCCATAAAATTTCAAATAACTTTATTGCTGTAATAAACAAAAGCTGTATATGCCCCAACTTTATAACTAAAAGTTACATCCACAACTATGATTAATTTTAATGATTAATATTCTTTTATTAATCAACCGTAATTTACTATCCTCAAGTAAATTATGAAATACATAAATATTAAATTTTCAAAACCAAATGAATTACCGTACAGACCATAAGAAACCCGTTTAATATAAAAATTCTAACTAAAATTTCGATCCCAAATTAATAGCTACCCTAGACTTTTTATCTATTAAACATATACAAATTACCAAGAACAGACAAATACAATATTAAATCCTAACAGACCTCTCTGGAAAATTTCATAAAAGGGCTTACCTTCAAATGTAGACATTTCTCCACACTGCTCCAAGGCTTTCCTGCACTTTTTTTTTTTCAGGTACTGTCGTATCTCCGGATCTAACTTGATTTCCGACGGGAAATTTACACACAAGCTGTCTCCATGGATTCCTAAGGGCGATCGATGAATAGTCTTCTATCCACTGCACTGGACGTTTACTAAAGAAATTTTCTATATCGTCGGATCCTTAGTCCTTGTTACATACCAGCTAACATATTCGACACCCCAGATTTCACCGTTCCTCACCGGATACACTTGAAAATCTTTCTCGTCAAACACAAGATTTCATCACCGACTGTCCTTGTTCCTAACACAGTTTCCTTCTGTACATCAAGTTCACATGGGTCCAGTCTAATTTATGCTAGACCTAATTAATCCGTAAGCTGCCACCATTTATAATACTATAGCTGTGATGTAGTGGGCCAGAGCTTTTTGGTTCACTAAGCTCTTGTGAGATGATCGTTGAAAAATAATACACATTTCTTACCAAAGTCCTTTATTAGAACAACTAAAATAGATTTGAAAAATGTAATAACAAACTTTACCATTCATAGGTAGACACTCTCACTTTTTATTAACAGTTCTATACTTCTCATAGCCAACCTGAGTAAAACGATTTTTACTCGCATCTCTTCTGTTGGTAAAAAACAACCTCACTTCATCAGTGTCTCCCAGTCTCACCTTCCGCCTCCACACCAGCTCCTACCTGAGCCTCCTTTTTACTTTCACTTTGGGGACGAGTTCCCACACATTCTCCAGCCCTCCCTATTTCTTGGAAAAGTGGAAATACCCTGTTGAGCAGATCCCAAGGGCAGAAGTATGCCTGGTATTTCCCCTGCATGCCTTTACACAAAAGATTATTGTCCTCCTCGGAAATGCCTGTTGCTTCCCCCGTCGAAAATTTGTGGCGAAGGTACGATATCACAACGGAAATAGTACTGGCGTCTCGATTGCCAGTACAAATTCCGCATTTTAATCTTTTTCTTTTTTTTTCTTTTTACAGTGTACAGTAAACGCTGGATACGTAATTATACTAGATTAATTTTAACACAATTATTCTAATAAATCTAAATATATCTTGGAAATTTTTCTGTAGAAAATTTCTCACGCATTGCATTCAATAATATTTCAAATTTTAGTTGCTTAAAAGGCGCATAGCCATTAGAGTGAAAAAGTATCCAAGCCGGAATCGAACCCGGGTCCTCGGTATAGCGCACCGACGGTCTACCAACTGAACCACTTGGAACGATATCTAGCCTGGTACTTCTCACTGAGCCTTGTCAACATAGGATAGTGAGAAGTACCAGGCTGGGTATTGTTCCAAGTGGTTCAGATGGTAGAACGTCAGTGCGCTATACCGAGGACCCGGGTTCGATTCCCGGCTTGGATACTTTTTTACTCTGTTGGCTATACGCCTTTTAAGCAACTGAACTTTGAATTACAATTATTGTAATTGGTAAATAAATCATATGAGATGTAAATTTCCAACTGGGCGAAAAATGTCCGGGCCAGGAATCGAATACTAAGTTAGCTGGATGTATTAGGTCCTCCAGGTAAGTCCGGGATAGCTCAGTTGGCAGAGCATTGGTACCTTCAGCCAAGAAATCCCTGGTTCATATCCTGGTCCGAACATTTTTCGCCGAGTTGGAAAATTACACTCATATGATTTCTTGAACAATTAGAATAAGTGTGTTAAAATTAATCTAGTCTCAGCTCTATAAAGCACACTTCTCCGTCGAGCAACAATAAATTGATGTTACAACCAAGGCCGTAACTAATGTGGGAATCATCAGGGTTTGATCCCTCTCCGAAATTTTTGCCTGGATAGTGTAAATAGTAATTAAGTATCGGTCAAACTTTAAAAATTAACCGCCATTTACAAATAAAAATTCTGCACTAGCATCTTTTAATGGTGCTAGATAAAGATAATAATTCTCTTTGTTGCTAAAATGATAACAATTTGTAGGATTCTTTAAAATTTATCAAATTGTTTCGGAATTATAGGCGGTGCCATTCTCACATTGCCAAACAAAATGGCCTGATATAGATCGTGCAAATTACTTAAATGAAATTCTTGAAGAATTCAGTTAGAGATTTATTTCGAAATTATTACAATTTTTTAAAAACTTTGGCCAACTTGGCTGTTTTAGCTTATGTTCCCGTTAAAACATATTCACAATGAAACATTCGTGAAAAACTCCTTAGAACATTAATTTGTCGACACTAATGTCAATATATCTGCGGAGCAACACTTTCACAAATAATGTAAATTTATTTTCAATGAAGAAGGCTCAAACATTAAATTTTCTTTTTTAATAGAGCTACATTGTTGAATTATTTTTCACAATAAAACTTACTAAGTCTTTTAACTTCATTCACCTCTATTAAAAATTATTTCTTAAAGATGTCTCTTAAACAAAACTAGTCGGATGTGACAATCCCAAAATTTCTTCTATCACATACATCTTAATACTTCATGAAAAATGCAGCGTACACTGTAAAAAAAATCACTGTATCTTTACAGCAAAAAATGCTGGCAATATGGGTGCCAGCAAATTTTGCTGTCAATTTACAGCAGTTTTGTTTTTCTCGGGTAAACAGCAAACTTGTAAATTTACAGCACTTTTACAATTAATTTTACAGTAATTTTGTTTTTTAGATTTTACAAAAAATTGTATTTTTTCAGCATATTTTGCTGTTAATTTTACAGCACTTTTAACAAGATAACAGTAATTTTTTAAGCCTTTATTATTATTTATTTTATATCGAAATAAAATTAAAACTTGCTAAAAAGTGCATTTAATGTCACAAATATAAAAAGATGTTAATAAGATGTTGTTACATAATAAAATAGTTTTTAAAAACTTAAAAACCTCCAAGATTTCATGCCGAGCGCTTTCAATCACTATCGCTATTCGATTATTAGGTGATCGAATGCGCTCGGCATGAAATCTTGGAAGTTTTTAAAAACTATTTTATTATGTAACAACATCTTATTAACATCTTTTTATATTTGTGACATTAAATGCACCTTTTTAGCAAGTTTTAATTTTATTTCGATATAGTTTTCAAGGTGAATGCCACATTCCAACGGTATGTTTTTTTTTTTTTTCATATATACATTTTGTATTCATTTTATTTTATTTATTATTATTATTATTTGTAGAAATGCGTTTGCATCCCCCCCCCCCCCCGCCAACCCTGCAATGTTTATTTACTTTGAATTTTTCTTTTTTGTCTACTATGAGACATCTTTTAAAAACTAAGAGCCCTATAAGTGTTATCTTTATGTCTACTTATATCATTGTTTTAATAACATTGTTATATAATAAATTCTGTTATACATGTGTAAGATACAAATTTAGCATCACCATAAAGCAAAATAGTAAATAAAATAAGAAAATACACCGAAAAAAGCAATAAATCGGAAATTTCAATCTATTGTAACTCATTGTAAAGAATTTTCCTTACGTGAATTTCAAATATACTGCGTATAGCATACATGGAGAACATTCAAAATATCGAATTTCAGCATCTAGTGCTAATTACTTTTTATTGTTCGATAATTATCAAAAGCAAAATGCAATCTGCTGCTTTTGAATGCTGCGATAATAGTAAGCAAACTCTTGAAATATTTTATGGATTAATAAAGAAGTGTATCCAGCTTACACATAATAAATGATTTCAAAATTACATATAAAAAATGAAAAGAAATGCACGTAAAAAACTAGCATCTATAAAATCTGAATAACTCCGACGGAAAATAGGACCATAGGTCATAAGATTTTTTTGAAATTTTAATAAACTATAATAATACATTAAATAAATAAAAATATTTAAATTAGTACAAAAAGCGTACTTAAAGCTTTTAGACAACTAAAAAATATTGTATAATTTAGATTAGTAAGGTATATTAAAATACAAATAACGGAAAAATTGGAATTGAGAAAAATATATAATAGCAAAGCAAAACATATCTAAAAAATAAGGATTTTTTTTTTTTTTTTTAATCTGTACTTTGACACATAAGTAAATAATAACTAAGTCCTATGATGAAAAGGAAAAGAAAAATGATTTTTTTCAAATCTAAATTGGAAATATTTTCTTTTGTTATAATTTAAGACAAAATAATTAATCCTTATACAAATGATTCAAAAGCTACTGTCTCAACGTTTATATCTATATATTATGTGCTTAAATACAAAATTTGTATCTTACATTATATAAGAGAACTGCCCTATTTGATACAGTTATTAAATCAATGATACGAATAAACATAAAAATAAAACTTACCCTGAATTTTTTAAATATATTAATCCAGAACTGTATTTAAGTATTCAAAATCGCCATTTTGAATTCAATAATAAGCACACATTCAGATTGTAGACCGACTCTAACACTCGTACGACACATTCTAGCGCTAATAATAACCTGCTTTGGCTTTACACTGTGCCTGTAGATCTGGAATGTTGTCGGGGCAGTTTTGGCGTTGTTGAAATAACAGCAGTTTACTGTAAATCGATAGTGAAGTTAATAAAACGCTGTTTTTTAGCGATTCACAGCCAAATCAGCTGTAATTTTTCCCGTTTTTTTTTACTGTGTAGCAGCGGCCCTGGTTAGGTGATTTACACCAAAATCTAATCAGCAACGACTTATGTCAACTTCTAATTGAATTTGAAGTTTGAGGAAAATCCGTGCATTAGTTTTGAGATAGAGCTATTGAGGAAATCGTGAAAAGTTTTGCATAACAGTGGCACCTGTTGGACAATTTACACCAAAAACTTATCAGGATCAATTTATATCAGGGACTAAATGAATCTAAAGTTTGATGAAAATTCATGCATTAGTTCTTGAAATACAGCTATTGCGGAAATCGTGAAAAATGCAGCATAGTAGCTCCACCTTCGGTGTGATTTACACCAAAAACTAAACATCACTAATTTATATCAGGGACTAACCGAATCTGAAGTTTGACGAAAATCCGTCTATTAGTTTTTGAGATAGAGCTATTGCGAAAATCATGAATAATGCAGCATAGCAGCGCCACCTATAGCCGATTTACACCAAAACGTTATCAGCACCAAATTATATCAAGGACTAACTGAATTTCAAGTTTCATTGAATTCCGTTCATTAGTTCTTGAGATAGAGCGGCCACAAAATTTCTGCCACACACAGACAGATAGACATTTTATAAAAACATATTTTTCGGTATCTCTGACCCCTAAAATGTGTAAAATCGTCAAAAACCGGAATTCGAAAACTTTCATGAATCCAATACTTTCTAAGATAGAAGAAAATAAAAAAAATTAAAATTAAATTTTCACCCAAAATCCCTCTCCGAAATATTTTTCTGGCTGCGGCTTTGGTAACGACATCATTGCCACAAAAAGAAAACATATATAGTATACCCTGAAATATCCTAGAAAAGTCTCGGACTGCATTCAAGGACTATTTTGTTGCATCGAAAAAGTAAAATAGTGTAACGCTTAACGCATGAAACGTTTCCTCCGCCATTGTTCACATTTTCTCAATATATTTCGAGTTGAAACATCCATTTACATTTACACATGACATTTGGTGAAAGAATTTAATAACTTTCTTTTCATCAACTATTCAGTATGAAAAACAGAACAGTTTCATGCTAAAATCAGAAACGTGATCAGAATAGTGAGCTTACAAATTAAAAGTGATAGATACAATGGCGAGTGAAACGTGAACCAACATCATGCGACGTGAGTTCTATGACACCTCTTTGTGTCGTTACAATAAAATCCAAGAATCGACGACGCATGTCTTGAGCTTGTTATTAAATTTACTTTACAAACCACAAGACAGATTGAATAAGAGACAAGTTTTGCTCATTTATTATCATAATGAGACTGATTATGCTGAAGAGAGCAGTTTGTTTTGTATGCTAAACAAGGCTGATTATGTGATTTTTCTTTTCTAAAATGATTTAATCTTTCACATGTAAATAGGCATATATTTGAGTAGCGAAGGTATTCTAGCGATGATTTACAGTATTTGTGTATATTTTTGCAACATTTTACATGTATTTTATTGTTTTATATCTTTTTTGACGCGAGTTTAAGGTTCGTACGGATACCGTTATTTCCAAGGCCAAATATCAGTATTTTTTTTTTTTTTAAATAGAAAAATAAATCTATAGTTTAAACGGACGAAATTTCGCCTTATTTCAGGAGAGATTTTCCATAAGAAAATACTGGTACCGAAGAATTTCTTAGTCTGCAAATTCAAGTACCCGTACGAACCGTGGAGTTGTTTAAAATGCTCTTTGAGGATTTTCAAGAATTGTTTACCCAAGTTCTAAAGAATACGGTTGGGGGGTTTTCGAAAATTACTGTGAATTTGGCACTCCTTAATTATAATTACTTGCTACGTGATTACTTGTATTTTTTTCTTGATTACCCTAAAACGATTGAAATTACGAACGTAATTAGTATTTTCTGAAAGATATTTTCTTTTAATTTTTTTTAAAAAAAATCTGTTTTTTCGAATTTTCATTTCTCGAAACATTATTAGGACTATCTTTGATATTTATGAGGGCTCCCGAAAATGACAGTAAAATAATCCTCTAATATCCAGTTTTGTTTATTGCGCTGTTTTTAAAATTAATTATTTTATTTTATTTATTTATTCATTTATTTCTGAATGAAACGTTTGCCTAAGTGCATGAGGTAATCCACACTACTTCAGGAAAAGTTAACCTAACCCAGAAATATGAAGGTCATCAGTAATAGGCTGTTAACCAATCATATGGCATCCTGATGTACTGATTAGAAATCACCTGAGCAAACTGAGCATACAACAGATATAAATACAACACTGTAAACTGAGATGTCTGAAATTCAGACATTTAAGTGTCTGAAAAGCAGCTTTCAATTTTCAGACGTTTTAAAATGGTCTTAAATTTTCTTAGACACTATTCAGTATCTGATACAAGAGTGTTCAATTTTGAGACGTTTTAAAATGTCTTAAATTTTTCAGACACTTCTTACGTCTGAATTTCAGACATTTCAAATGTCTTAATTGCGGCCATCTTTGAGCCGTTTTTTCTTTCTTTCTTTCTTTCTTTCTTTTTTTTTTTTTTTTTTTTTTTTGCCATGAAGCCATTTTTGACCACTTTACTTTCTAAGCTACATACGCAGCCATGTTTGACCACATTGAATCATTTTTTATAATTGGAAATAATTTGTTACCATAAAGCAGAGCTAATTGCAGCGTGGTAAAACTAGGATGCTTCTCTGCCCCCTGATTTTAGGGTACCCAAATTGGGTACAAAATTTTTATAAAGCTGATATTTTATATCAGTTTTGACTTTATTATGATCGTAATCAGTATTTTGTAGTTTTAGAATAGGATAATATACATAAATATATTCACCTAAATATGTATTTATGCGATTTCATATCCATCTTTGCCATCTTTGAGCCCTTTTTTTTTTTGCCAATATGAAGCCATCTTTGACCACTTTTCTTTCTAAGACATATACGCAGCCATATTTGACCACATTGAATCATTTTTTATAAATGAGAATAATTTGTTACCATAAAGCAGAGCTGATTGCAGCGTGAGAAAACTGGGATGCTTCTCTGCCCCCTGATTTTAGGGTACCCGAAATTGGGTATGAAATTTTCATAAAACTGATATTTTAAATTAGTTTTGACCTTATGATGATTATAGTCAGTATTTTGTAGTTTTCGGTTAGTTGGTTGGTTGATTTTTGACGGCCGATTATCAACTCGAGGGATATAGGCCCTAGGGGGAGTACCCTCTGTGGGAGTTTGTCTAAGGAAACCTAACCCTTATTTACGCATGGGAATCCATGGTTTCTAAGAAAACTCCGAAACGGTTAGGCCGACGGGCGCGATCCCAGCACCTCCCGTCTACCAGCTTCCAGAGTAGAACCTCTCAGCCACCGGTGGGGCCTTGTAGTTTTAGAATAGGATAATATATGTGCATATATATTCACCTAAATATGTATTTATGTGATATCATATATGCCCTATGGCATCAAAAATGTTTATTACTTTCAGTGAGAACTTCAAATTAATTCTAGTCCAAAGACCTAGTATTCATTCGACCCCTCCCTTCACCGCTTTGTATACTGTTACAAAAGAAAATTAAGCCTGTTCGATGCCGTCAAATACATATTTGGATAAATATATCCTTTTCTTTAAACTAATCATGTTCTAAAAGTACAAAATATTTATTAAAATAAGCATAAGATCAAAACAAATTTAAAATATCAGCTTTATGGAAATTTCATACCAAATTTACGGGCCCGTATAGCTAAAGACCCATAGAAACAGCCCAGTTTGCCTATGCTGCAATCAGCTCTGCTTTATGATAACAAATTATTCCCATTTATAAAAAATGATTCACTCCTTCAGAAAGAATCCCACCCTTGCTTTGTTGTATATTTTTCCCCCATTTAAATGTATTCCCAGTGAATTGGTTTAAGCATTTTCTGCATTTTTATTTCTGTGTTAAATAATATCTAACACTCGATTCCCCAAAATTTGCAGTATATGAGATCCCAACAAAAAAATTGAGTATGAAACTCTTACTTTATTTTATCTCCCTTCGTTTTTATTATTATACTATTTATCATTACTAAGAAGTACTGACATTTGACAGCCGCACATCGGCGGCAAAGACGAACGGTAGTTATAGGATTCTGGAAGGACAGCATGTCTATTTGACACTTTTTAAACGACAAATAATGTAGTAAACATTAGAGATCTGCACGGGCCGATTTTCACTCACGGCACTCGGGCCGGGCCCGGGCCGTACTTTATTCCTGAAGGCTCGGGCCGGGCCGGGCCCGGGCCATACTTTATTTCTAAAGGCTCGGGCCGGAACGGGCCTAACTTATTTTTTCTGTACAGAGTCGGGATTGGTTTCATTCCTAGTCTTCACGGGCCAAGCTTTTCAGTCCTAGTTTTGATTCAGTCCATATGAAAAAAATTGTCTCAGCTTGGCCAGATCCATTCAAAGATCAGTCAAATTGGGCCTGGCCCAAAAATTTTTGCAAAAAATGCATACATTTTTAAATTGCCATTATTCTACACTTAAACATTAAAATTTATTATTTTTAACGAATAGTATATTTCTACGCTTATTAAAATATAGCTAAATTAAAATATAGTAACACGTGTGAAAGGAACCTGCCTATGACGAAAAGCTGTTTTAAACTGAAAAACGTGTTGATCCATGTAAAATTAATATACTAATACGTAAGAAAACAATATATGATACATTTACACTTGCTAAGAATGGAACTTGTCTATAACGCATTTTTTTTTTCTTTTCTACGCAATTCCGTCTTAGAAGATTTTACTGTATAGAATTTTTCAGATTTTTGGCATACATGGAATACATGTATGTTAATGCATGGAATGTGGATTAACAATATTAATGATAACCTAAACATTTACATACAAGAAATAGAGATTCGTTAAAAAAAATAAATATCGCAGTCTGTGTCACTTCTTTAAAAATGAAGATTATAAACATGAGAAAAGAAAAGTTAAGATAAATATTTTTGGTCAGAGATACCTCGTACGAGACAAATTTTTAACCAAATCGACGTAAAAATCAATGTTTTGTAAAAAATTCACTCGGGCCGGGGTTTATTTTCTCGGGCCGAGATTTTATCTTTTTTCCGGGCCGGGCCGGGCTCGGGCCAATATTTTAACTTTTTTCCGGGCCGGGCCGGGCTCGGGCCGAACTTTTAAGATTTTTAGCGGGCCGGGCCAATATTACTTTTTCTACGGGCCGGGCCGGGCTCGGGCCGAACTTTTAATTTTTTTATCGGGCCGGGCCGGGCCGAATATTTTTGCGATGAGTCGGGCCGGACCCGGGCCTGGAAATTTCGGCCCGTACAGACCTCTAGTAAACATCACTGGAAACAGAAATCCTTCATTATGAATATCCTTCATTTCTGCTCCCCGCACGATGTTTGCGATCACACGTGCAGTGGCAGTCGAAAAAGCCATTTCTTATCCACATGATTGGTATCATTCTTAGTTCTTTAAAAAATAATTATCTGCGGCTCTCATCACAACTATGTTTGACCACATTGAATCATTTTTTATAATTGGAAATAATTTGTTAAACCCCTCGAAAAGGGCAACTTTCTGCCATAAGTTTAAATTTATTTTTGTTCGCAAATGCATGAAACTAGCTGGGGTTGTTGTTCAGAAACTATGTAATGGAGCTGTTTTTTCCATTTTTTTGCAAACGCAATAAATTTTTCAGAAAATAGCGTCAAAGTGGGCGTTTTGAACCGAATTTCCGCGCGAGGGGAGAAAGAGACTCAAGAGCGAGCGAAAAACGGGTTTGTCACGTGATCGAATTCGCTTATAACTCGATAGGTAATTGATTGATCAAAAAATGGAAAAACGGTTCCATTCCAAATCGCTTCCATGGCCAGGCTTTCCAATTTTATATCTTTCCGTTAAAAAATGAATTTGTAAATATATCAAAACGTTTTTCGCATGTTGAGCAGAGCAGTTAAGAACAGCCTTAAAACAATTATCAGCATAACATAATAGTTTGCTAAAATAGTTTTCAACTACCCCCCCCCCCCCCAGAAAATTGCCCGAACCTTCTTGTTTCCAATGCTTAATTGAAAATCCAATTTAATTTAAAATTTTACACTTGAAATTATAAAAAATCTCATTCAACGTGTGAAATATGCATTAAATTATAGCAGAGAATTCAAATGCAAAATAAATTAATAAAATAAAATAAAGCAATACAATCATAACAGAATAACCGCTCATTAAATGTAAACAAACACTTCAATTTCAGCAAAAATCTCAAAATCACAAAACGTATTATTTTATTTTAATGTTCTAAAATACATACAGTCAACTCTCATTAATCTACAAATACATATTCCAATGAAAACAATGCAATTTATATTCAAGGTTTCAAAGTTAACCAGTCTTTTTTTCGTTTTTCATTTTTTATAGAAAGTTACTTTGTTTTATCAACGTTTTTGCTTTAATTCAATCGAATTTTCAGTTTAATAGTTGCTTCTCAGTGAAACATTAAATTAAATAATGATAATTATAAATATATATATATATATATATATATATATTAATGAAACAATTATTTCTGAACTGGAAAAAACATTTTTACAAAACTTGTAAGATAAAATTTCAAATTATAAATCTAAAATATTAAAAAAAAAAATAAATAAAAAAAAAAAAAAAAAAAAAACAGCAATTAAATCAGCGTTTCAGAAAATGAAAAGTATTAAGGCATGAATGCCCATTTGGATTTGTATATTTACATATGTAGGCTTTTTTATTGCTATGTATAATTTAATTATACTTACTTACATCACTTAATTTTATGAAATTGATAACCTTTCCCAATATTGAAGAAATATTTTATTGCAAATCTTGTATTAAATTATTATATTTCCATTTTAATGCTCATTTCATTTTGCTTTCATGGAAAACTGTTATAGAGAAACACTTCTGCTTAATTTGTTTTAAAGAACCATCAAATTAATATTGATGTACAATTCTATATCTTATATTATTCAGTTTTCTTAGAAAAAAGTATAAGTTATTTCCTTGAAGTGTGCTTGGAATTAGTGTTACATTTAAATAGAGTAGTTAAATAACAGTAATAAAAAAATAAAAATAAAGCCCTTTTCTTTCTCTAAATATTTTACATTTTCGTTAAAATATTAACATCTATAAAAATCAGTTGGTGTTATGAAGACTTTTTATTAAAGAAAAAAAAGAAAAAATAGAAAACAGTAAAAAAAAATAAAGAAAATAATTTTGAAAAATGTCAAAATATATTAAATGTTCTTCAGCAACCTATATTTTACATGTTGTATAAGCATACCTAAACAGTCCAGAGTAGAAAAAAAAAAAAAAGAGTAAGGAAGGAAAAAAGTTACAGAACGAGTTAAATCTCACATTTTATTCCAATTAGGAAAATTCCTTAAAAAATATATTTGGCTGTCATGAGTCATTGGTCTAACCTTGTGACATCTCCCTCCTCCACAACCACATTTTTTTTTTTTTTTTTCGCTCCATACTATATTAATGTTCTACTTATGATATTATTCAATCTTATTTATTTACTTTTTCAAGATCATATTCATTGATGAACATCGAATTTGGTTCTTTTTGTATTTTCAAAATGGCTTTGTGGCTTGAAATTTCATTATGTTATTGATATGGAACACATAAAATACATCTAAATGTAGTTCTTGTATTCTAAACAAGTTTTCACAAGTTTTTTATTATTAAAAAGAAAAAGAAAAAAAATGTCATGCAATTGAATATTAGAGTAATTTCGATTTTTTTTTTTTTTTTTTTTTTTTTTTTAAGAATGGTTTAATTTCCATAGGAAAAATAAAAAAATTATTTATAAAATATTCAAAATTTCACGATGACACAGTTCTGATGCGTTTATGATTCTTTTAATACACACACACATATACATGTATATATAACAACATACAGGAGAAATAACTTCTAGTTTCCTAGTTTCAAAATTATTGTACCTAAAATTTACCTTTTTTTTCTTTTTTTTTCAATGTAAATGCATGTAAACAAACATTGGGAAAAAACTCAGCAATTTTATGTGCAAAATGTAGTTACGCAAGTAAATGTGTAACATTCTAGTTTCTTTCTAATTTCTATTTTAAATTTGTAATTTTTTTTTTTTACTTGAAAAAAAAAAATATTAAAATTAGTTTTCAAATTCTAAAGTTTTGGAAACAGAAACATAAAATTTTGAGCAATAAATCAAAGTGAATTATGATTTATTTACTTTTTTTAGAGGAAATCTAATTATCGCTGTAAAAAATATTTTCAAAATACAATTAACTGTTAAAATAATGGAAATTTTGAATACTGTTTTTATATATCACAAAATCACAATATTTTTTTTTCTTTTAACTGTTATTTATATAGTTTAGAAAACATAAATAGGATATGTAATACAATTAAATTTACTCTCAAACCAAATAATATCATGTGGAACTTATAAAATGCATTTAAGTTGACATTTGTAATGTTAAAAAACATTTTTCCAAATACACCCCCCACACACACACACACACACACATACACGCTCAAAAAAGACAAATGTACAACTCTAATTATAAAATATAAAAAATAAATCACAATAGGTGTTTTACTATTTTATTATTTTTATTCAGTATTAAATATTGAGTGAATTGCATATTTTTCATAACGAACAAAAAAATAAATTTAAAAGTCAGTCGAGAATAAAATATAGTTTTAACCGCGAAAGAAAATGTTATAAAAATTCAACATATTGATGAAAACGTTAAATTGATACACATCAAAGTTTCAAAAGTAAATAAAAAAAAAAAAAGTTTTCTAAACACAGTATTGCTTCTACAACAAGATTCGGAAAGTTTATGTTTTTTTTTAGTTTGTTAGTCTTGATAATGATATAAATTCAGTTGAAGATCATAAAAATATCACATAATGGGACAATGAAATATATTTATTAAATCTAAAAAAGTACAAATAAGATAAACGCATATTATTCTAATACAAATCATTTAAGTAATAAATAAATAACACTACGTAAGTGAAAGTTCCATTTCTAAACTAAAATCTTATCCTTGTAAATATATATACAAGAGAATCCTTGCCTTTCATATTATCTGTTAAGTGTAATCCATATATAAACGTAAATGTATAAATATAAGTCCAAAATAAATAGCGATGTTTTCTTGACCTGATATTATTATATTTTTAGACTTTCAAGAGAAAGTCTAGAATTAAATATATTGAAAAACATTTTACAATTGCCATGTTTTGTTTTCATAATAATATCACTTAGTTCACGTTCTATTAATTTCTGTTTGACATGCAGAATAAATAAGAAGCAGATATATGGAACGAATAACATCCATCCAGCTGTCAGTAATGTAAGATACTTCCAAATTTTACACTTCCACATATGGAATGACGCAGCCACTATAATAATATTGCAAAAATTTTCACAAATAAAATAAAGACCAGATCTTATCAAAGAAGTTAACGTTAACTGTTGAAGGAACGTTTAAATTTGAATGCGTCAACGGTCTCAGACCTCTGAGGCAGAAGTCGTCTGACAAAGGAAAACAGATGAAGTCAGCATTTCCAATGCAATCATTAAGTGGTCTTGCGGTTTACTGTACAGTGAGCTGATTAAAACTTTTTTATCAACGGAAGATAGAACGTTGTATAAGAAGAAATCAGAAACATTTTCTTTATTTGGTATTTTACATAATGTTTAGAATTATAAATTATATAAATACAATTACTAATTTTCATACTTTAAGACAGAGGGAAAATATATTATAAACTTTAAAAAATGTCATAACACTTCCAAATAATACAGAGAGTTTTCATGAAGTACAATCTTCTTTATATTAAAAAAAATAAAATATATTCTTCCAAATGATTACACAATTAAACACTAAGGGGAAAAGGAAATGAGAATTCTTCGTCAGAGAAGCAGCCCCACCCCTTTTTTTTCCTGAACCACTAGTAGAAATCAATTTTTAATTCTGTTTTCCTTTTTACGTTCATATATTTAAAATTTAACTTAAGTTGTGAGGTAAGGGGTGTTCAGAAGAGCGAAATACAATATGAGAAGAAAAAATATTAGGAATATATTCTTGAATATTTAATATTTCTTACTTGCTAAGTTTTTATAATTCTTTTATACAAAAATTTTCTTGTACGAGGCGTTCTGACAAAAGATTGTTAGTTTAGCTTATTTCATGTTTATATTTTTAGTTTTAGTAAGGCAAACTAGGCAGTGGACTCCAGGCGCATCTATTCAATCTTTCTCCTCCCTACATTTTTTTCTGCGAGCACTTAGGGACCGGCCCTTCTTTGAACCTTCCTACATACGCCTATGAGTGGAAATAGTTTTTGAAGAATTTTATATTTTGTAAAAAGCTTCTTTAACTACTTATTGCCACAAAAATAATTTAATTCCAGAAGTTAGTAAACGAACATTTACAATTTTGGCAGACGTCCTTATTCTCCAATCATGTTGCTTATTTTATAAAATAATACCAAATTTAGTGGATGGCACAGTATTTTAAACATCTTTCATAAATTCGAAAACATTTTCTGATGGTGCTGCAATATATATTGCGATACAATTGTATCAACAGTTATCATACATATGGTATAATCGTATTACATATTCAAACACATATCTGCCTGGATTTCTAAATGTCTTTCTAATGTTAAGGTTGGTTGTATTTATGACGGCCAATTATCTGCACGAGGGATATAGGCCCAGGGGGGGGTGCCCTTCGTGGGGGTCTTTCTAAGGGAACCTAACCCGTATTAACGCTTGGAAATCCAAGATTCGAAGAAAACCACGAAAACTCCGAACGATTAGGCCGACGGGCGCGATTGGGATCGAACCCAGCACCTCCCGTCTACCAGCTTCGAGAGCAGAACCTCTCAGCTACTGGTGGGGCTCTAATGTTAAGACACCTGATCATTATTAAGACATTTCTCTTAGTTCATTTATACCATGATCATAGTAAGACACTTAAGTGTCTTAAATTCAGTCACCTATGATGTCTGAAATTTCATATTCAGACGCTTAAGTGTCTGAATTACTTTTTCAGTCACATATGTATCTGAATTTAAGATGTCTCTATTTGCAGTGCTATTTTATAAAACTGGTGGGAATCAAACAAAAAGAATAAAATGAATAAAATGCACAGCCCGTGAATATCACGGGAGCGAGAATTAAGGAGTTAAAAGGAGAAGATCTTTCAGAAAATACTGTCAAGTGGGCGTTTTGATCCGAATTCCTGATGCAGCAGCACGAGAAAGGGAAAAAAACGCCTCTTCCACATGACAAGAATCGCTTATAATTCGATAACTAATTTATTTATTAAAAAAATGGAAAACGCTATTCGAGGGTGCCCAAATCACATCAATAGTCAGGCCTGCTAATTTTACGCCCTTATCTTTAAAAATGACTCAGAAAATTTTGCTCTGAGAAAGGAATTTGGGCACCACCATAAAACAACAAATTTACGAGAGTTCAAAAGTGATATAAATAAATCGATCTTTTCTTTATAATGTCAAGATTGCTAAGTTTTTATATGAATGATTTTATAATTTAGTTTACAAAAATAATAAAACGTTTTAAATAATAAAAAATAAAGCATTTTTTCTTTTCATTTTTCATTTTCATTCCTTTAAAATAATTGTCTCTTTGCGTGAATGTTTTTCGAATTTACAAAAGCATGCATCTCCAATAGCAAATGATAAATCATTCGTTTGTTTTTTCACAATTACTACTTTTCAATGTGATTCCTTTTTTCTAAAATTTATAATTATTACGCTTCTCTTTCATAATTGCTGATGCATTTAGAATTTACTAAAATACGATCCTTCATCAGCAAAAAATAATCAATTTTTTCCTCTTTTATTCTCAAAATTATTACATGAATGTTTTGGATGTTATTTTGAAAAATACTTGCATTTTTAAATTCAAAAGTATGAACTAGCATTATACTTTATTTTCAATACTATTGAAATTTTATGCGAATATTGTTGTATTTTAACTTTCAAATAATACGTAACCATAAGGTGGTCTTGTTGACAAGCTGGTAAACTTGATCTTAAATAATCTATATAAGAAAGTAAAACATATCTGGTGATTAATGCTGACGTCAGTTTGACGGTGAGGAGGACCTAATTAATAAATTTCGCTTTTACTGTAAATTTTTTAAACTTCTAAACATCGCACAATTTCAAGTTTTTGATCGTCGAATAGAGAAAAAAGTTTTTCAGATGCAATTTTTCTTTTAACTGTATCTCAAGGGTTTTTTTTTTTTTTTTTTTTTTTTTTTTTAAACCATTTGGAAAAATGGTTATTGTTCTCTGTCAGGGTAGGAAATCAAAAGCACATCTGAAGGTTTTTATTGGTTTAATCCGCATTTTATTCATTTTCTGATTGGTCTATACAGTAATCTGTATTTCCCTTTACTTTCAACAGAGATGGATACCTTCTGTTGCCACTACATCATTGAGACTACATCACACACACATTGAGATACATCTTTCAAACAAATTGCATTTAAAAGTACATTTTTTTCTCCATCCGACGGTGTAAAAAGTAATATTGTCGGATGTTTAGAAGTTTAAGAATGAAATTTCATTTAAAATTGGTAGTCAGATTTCTTGGAAATCTGACGATGGAAAGCCTTTTCCCGAACAGCCAATGAAATGCTTGGATAATACGCAAGTTTCAGCTGGATAATAACTAATGAAAATGAAAGAAAATGAATAACAATTTCTGCCAAAGAGTTAATTTTAATTTGTAAGATTTGCACGTGCAAAAGAAAAATGGAATAAGCCAATTAAAAATTTTAAAAAAGATAAATAGGACAGGAATGAATACATATAAATATTTCACACCAAATACGAGTCGCAGGCGATTTTTGTCGCTTGGAATTTTTACGTGTAATAACACTATTAATGTTTAATTCATAACGTACGTAATGTATGATGCCTCCGTGCGATTTTTTATGTCTTAAATTTTAGTCTTTGAAAAAATCATTTTCCAAATGGTCGTTGTAATTTGTTAAATTGCTTTTTTATTTATTTATTTATTTATTTTTTATAGGAATTTTTTAATAAGAATTTTTAGTGCGTGCAAACCGTAGTTACGAAATATTAAACCGTTTGTTTTTAAAAAGCTATAATTAATTGGGCATTTGTTAGTTTCCGTGTCACATTCCACAACTAAATTGCCAAAATAAATTTAAACTTCACAATAAATAAATAAACTAGAAAATAGGAATTCTGCTTTTTCAGAATTTAGTGTCACCCCTGATGAATAAAAAAATATATATGTATAGATAAATAGTACAAAACATATTTCAGTTTTAAAACTTAAAGCACACGTTTTATTTTATGTAAAATGACGTCATTCGCATCCGATTAAGAATTCCACATTTACAATCCACTCTTAAACAGGTACAGTAAAATAATGCATAGGACGTCACTATCGCGAAATAATACACAAATGAAGCAAAAAGGTGTCGTCATTAAAGAAGCTCAAAAAAAAAAAAAAAAAAAAAAAAAAAAAAAAAAAAAAAAAAAACGAAAAGAAAAGAAAAAAAAAAGCTACCTAATGGTTTATATGCTTTCATTTGTTTGTAACATTAATATATATACTTAAAATGAAATATAGTTTATAATAACTCCATATTTTAACAGAAATCATTCGCTTACATTTTTTTCAAAATAGCACGTATTTCAATTACATTTTTTTCGGTTGTTATGAGAAAATGGCAACAAAAATATATAATTACTATTTTACAACTATTTTTCTTTTACTTTCTGCAGAAAGGGAGTTCTTCCGTTGCCAATATTAAGCAAATGGCTCTAAAAACTACAAAAAAAATTAATATTTCAAAAATAAATTGAGATGCAGTTTTTAAACAAATTGCATTAAAAAGTACTTTTTTTTCTATACGGCGACGGTAAAAAATTAAAAATGTGCGATGCTCAGAAGTTTATAAAACTTCTGTAGACTATTTAATTGTACAATGATACATCTGTTTTGTTTAACGGCTGACTTATAACAACGTAACGTTATTTTTTTGGAAACGACACAAAATAAGCTGGGAGAAAGAAATAGCATACCGGCCTCTAATAAAATAAAATAAAAAATAAAATAAAAATAAATTTTCAAAAGTCACGTGTATGAGGTAGAAGCTATAAATATCTGTATGTGAAGAATATTATCTGATCTCTTAATAATATCAAAATCTTTCCCTACGCTCAGCTTAGATTAATTAAAAATAAAATTAAGTTCCCCTTAAGTTATATATAAGAGGAATTAACTATTCCAAGCATATTCTAGCACTCAATAACAAAACAACAAAAGTTTCAATCTATCCAAACAAGTTAACTTCAGTACAAAAAGATAAATCAAATTATCTTTCTATTAAAAACAAAAACAAAAACAAAAAAAACTTACATTTCTATAGTTATTTAAATAATTCTATTGTACGTCGAATTTCCCCTAATATTTTAATGTAAATCCGTTTTCTCGGCAACACGACGGAAAAAAGATTCAATCATAGAAAAAAAATAATCGAAACAATTATTTGGAATTTACCAGTGTTTTAATCCCACCGTCTTAATCAATCATTTTTCGGTCTTGTTTACAGAGATAAACATTTACATATTTCCTAGGAAAATTTTCGTTGGAAATTAGACTCATTTTCATAAAAAATCCATTTGGACGAAAAGGATGATAGATTCTGTGCTATTAATCCTTTTGTTTTGGATATTTGCTTTGCAAAAAACTTTATTATGAAAAGTGAATAGAGCTTTATTGTTTGCAATCAGATCTATTCAATGATTTTCGCAGTTCTTTTCTGTGGTATTATTTATCAGATGTTTGTCTTTAATCTGTCAGTGAAACAATTTGACACTAGATTAGCTGTTCTTTGAAAGTTATTTTTATTTATTTATCTTTTTTGTAATACAATGCAATGTTTATCCAATTAAAAATAACAATAATAAAAAATAACTTAGCCTTAATTAGAAGATTTTATTTACGAGGCAGGGTGGCAAAGCTAAATAAATAGCTTTTCATTTTTTAATTATTTTGGTTTTAAATATTCTTAAGTTGTATTTTATTTTATTTTGTACGTTACGTTACAAAACGTAAATAAGGCGGAAATTGTTAATCAAACGTGGTAAATGAGGTGCGTTCGTAACAATAATTAGTTTTATTAAATATTCAGATCTAGGTGCAATAGCTGCTTTACTCTTATTCAAAAATGCATGAATGCAAAATTTATTACGGTTCTATACATTAAATTCCGTCATGCGGAAATTATAGGACTCCATCTTGAATAGGACGTCATCACCATGGTAACCTAGAATCATTACAACTATCATGGGATATCATTTAATTAATGACATTAACAGGATTAAATAGAATGAAGAAAATTTTCATTAATATCTTTTAAAGTTTTGATTCGATTTTCATAGAATTCGAAATGACTCGACATAATTCTGCAAAGATTCTATATATTAAATTTCAAAGCATTCGGTTGAGTTGTTTTTGAGCTGTTATATGCGGACAGACGGATGGACCAGTCGACGACTATAGGTGCTATGCATTTATATAATTACGAACGCACCTAAAAACAGATTGGTTATTTAGTTTCTAACACAATTGTCAATATGATAAGTTTGAGAACAAAAATGAAGTAATAAATGTGCCAGAAAATAGACAATTTGGATTTGAGAGCAGGGAACGTCCATTCGTTACTTTTGTGACAATTAGAGCAATTTTTCATAAATACTTGCAATTATTTCATTATAAAATATATTTAAGATAAAAATTGATATAACCAATTAAATATCAATGTGTTCCTCTCTCACAATATATATCTAATTGGCAACAAAAAGAATTTTATTTGTTTATATATTAAATCAAAATTTTGTTACTCTTGTGACACTCTGGTCACAATAACAAAATTTTGATTTATTATACAGACAAGCAAAATGCTTTTTATTTCAAATTAGATATATATTAAATGAGTGGAGCACAGTAGTATTTCACTGGTTATATCCCTTTTTATCTTAATTATATTACAATAAAATAATTGAAAGTATTTGTAAAAAACCGCTCGAATGGGCACAAGAGTAACAGTGGACGTTCCCAGCAGTCTTAATGCAGTTCTTCATTATACATTTTTTTTTCATTGATAAAAAATTGAAAATGATTTCTATTCTAATTGAAAAACATTTCTAAGTACTTTAAATTAATTTGCATCAACTTAAACTTACACTATGTGCAAAACTACTTAAAAGATGAGACTTTAAGTAAGTTGGTGTAAGTTTAGCTTTTTAAAGATGAATTAAGCATTTCTATTTATTTATTTACTAATTTGCATCAAATTTGTTACTTTATACTGGCATTGTAAAATCTGAATATTTTGCATGTTATCAAAAATGTCTTAAATTTGATCACACCATTTATTTGATCGATTTATTTATACTAGAAAGAAAATAAACCAAAGTCATTAAAGGTTAATTTATTGAAACAATTTTGACGAAGTTGAAAGCTAATTTTTCACTAATACTTAAGGAAACTGTACTGATTGATGCAAACTTTTCATTCCTCGCACCATAAATCAGTCACTGAGTTAATCGATCAAACTGGTGCCTAATTAACGAGTCACAATCAATAAACATGTGCCATGTTAATCGTTTGATGAAAATATTTAATATCGGTGTTCTACGATCGTTGCCACTGAAAAAAAATATGAGTTGATTACTGATACTAACTACGTATTTTTAAAGATTTTTTTTTTTTTTTTTTGATGGAAATGATTTAGTGAATGTGTCAAAGAGTATGGATTTGAAGCAATCTTTGACAGATAATGCTACATTTTCATTTTCTCTAAAGCTGTTGGATTTATTCTGATTATTACACTGCAAAGGGGAAAAAATCCGTGAAAATACGGAAATTACACAGGAAAAACACAGAAATTCTTTTTAAAGCGTAAAGATATATATATATATATATATATATATATATATATAATCCCAAAGCCTTAGCAATAATGACAAATTAACTAGACTTTTTTCACTATTATCTGTGAAGGATAATTCTTAAATTCATATTTCCCGAAATCATTTTCACCGAATTAAAAAAAACTTCAGGAAAAATACGAAAATTGGATTTTCAATGAAAGGATTTTTTTTTTCTTTTTCTTGTGTCTGTGTGTGTGTGATAGAGTGGGACCGATTTCAACGGTCATTTCATTTTAAGGAATTTCCATTAACCCTTTGTGACTCAACATCTTCGATTTAAAAATATTTATTCATATGTTAGAATACACCATCTTAAGCATCTAAAAAATAATCTTAATAATTTAGAGCATAAAAAAAATTATTGTCTGAAAGGTACTTTTTCCACATCTGCAATAAACATAAAATTGCATAATTCTCATAAACTAAACAGCGTCATTTTTATAATACAAAATTGCTATATGAATTTATATGATATGAATTATTGCTGTTTAGTTTTTGGTGTAAATCACTCAACAGATGGCGCTGCTAAGCAGCCTTTTTCACGATTTCCACAATAACTCATACTCCAGAACTAATGCACGGATTTTCATCAAACTTCAGATTCTTTTAGTCCTTGACATGAGTTGACGTTTTATACATTTATGTGTAAATCGCTCAATAGGTGGCACTGCTATGCTACATTTTTCAGAATTTCCACTATAGCTCTAGTATGTAGGGGGTAGTGGTCTTGAGATAGAGCTCTAGACCTAATGCAGGAATTTTCATCTAACTTCAAATTCAGATATACTTTGATATGAATTGGTGCTAAATCGATGTAATTTATTGTACTATTTAAATGATTTAATTGACGTGATTTATATAGAAGAAAGTTTTGTGATGGCCACAACATACTAGTTTATTATTGTTATAGTTAAAAATTAAAGAACTTATAAAATACTTAATACAGATATTATATTATAAGATATTATATTATAAATAATTTAAAATTTAAAATATTAATGAGATTAAGATGAAATGTCTATGAGCTCTATTTTTTTTTTTTTTTGTTATTATTATTAAAAATTAAGAACTTATAAAACACTTAATATAGATATTATATTTTAAGTTATTATATTATAAATAATTTATAAATTTCAAATATTAATGAGATTATGACGAAATATGTATGAGCTTTACTTTTTTTTATTATTGTTGTTAAAAATTAAAGAACTTATAAATTACTTAATACAAATATTATATTATAGATATTATAAATACATTGTCAATGTAATTTTAAACTATTTGAAATATTTTATTTTAGAGGTCGATTTTGATACAAAATCTGTAATCCTTAATTTTATGAAAATTTTATATAACCGACTTTATAAACGAGATATTAGTTATTTTACACAGTGACATACACACTCTCCATTTTATTATTGTTGCTATTAATATCATTTGTAAAGCATAAAGATTAAATGTGTAAAGGTTAAATATTAGTGAACCGTCTTTTCTTTTTCAAAGGATTAAAAAAGAATAATAATTAATAAAACAAATTAAAAGGGATGAATTATAAAAAAAAATTAGAATCCTTTGACGAAGATCAAGAGCGACTTCAATCAGTTATATTATTAAGAGTTGAAATTTTATTCAAGTTTAAAAAAAAAAATTGTACTCCAGATTTTTTATAGTCTATATTTTATTCATTTTTTGAAAAAATATCTGGTTCGAATCAAAATATTTTCATTCGGTAAGGGTCAAATGAACGGTTGTTGGTATATTTTGTATTAAATGGACATAAACCATTCATACCAGTTTATGGTTAAAATAAGTAAAATAAATTATAAAGTTTTAATATTAATTAGGTTAAGACGAAATCTCTATGAGTTTTACTTCTTTATTATTATTGTAAAAAAATACAGAATTTATAAAATGTTTAACAATATAATATATACATAATAGGTTGCCGATATAATTTGCAAAATATTTAAAATATTTAATTTAGAGGTCGATTTTAATTCGGAATCTTGTAACAGAATTCTATGAAAATTTTATAAAAGCAAATTTATATTGTTATATTAGTCATGTCATATAGTTATGCGATACACACTCAATATAGTATATTTTATTATATTGGTTATTAATACCATTTGTAACGCATAAAGATTAATCATGCAAAAGGCTAAATATCAGTTTTTCTTTTTCAAAGAATTTATATTAAAAAAATGAATAAATAAAATAAAATAAAATAAAATAAAATAAATGCATTATTTCAAAAAACTTTTAGAATCTGGCGAAGATCAATAACGATTTCAGTCAGTTACATTCTTAAGCACTGCAAATGGAGGCGTCTTAAATTCAGACACAAATGTGACCGAAAAAGTAATTCAGACATTTAAGTGTCTAAATGTGAAATTTCAGACATCATAGATGTCTAAATTTAAGACACATAAGTGTCTTACTATGAGCATGTTATAAATGAACGGAGAAAAATGTCTGAATAATAGTGACATGTCTGAAATTAAGACATTTAGAAATTCAGACACTTAAGTGTCTGAATGCGATACAATTGTATCATATGAGTGATGACTGTACGTACAATTGTATTGCAATATGTATATCAGCGCTATCAGAAAATATTTACGAATGGATGAAAGATATTTAAAATACTCTTTCATCCATTTAATTTAGTATTTATTTATAAATGAAGAAATCATGGGACATCTGAGAAAATTAGAAAAGTTCGCTTACTAAGGTTTGGAGCTAAGTTATTTTTGGCGCAATAATAATTAAATAATTGCTTTTCACAAAATATAAATTTTTCCAAAAATTACTTGTTATCATGATCGTATACAGAATCGCTCACCTAAATACTAAGAGTTATGAGTAGAGGGAGAAAGAAACGTACTGAGGAGCAAGATTTTAGAACATACAGTAAAACCTCTCTAAAGCGACCACGTTCGTTCCAATGAAAAGTGATCGCTCCGAGAGGTGGTCTCTTAATGGAGGTCATGTTTAAATCTAGATTTTAATTTTTGAAAAAAGGTAACAATTAATGTTACTAAAATTTACTTTTCACGTTAGTAAAAGAAATTATAAAAATTTAAGTATCAAAACAAAAGTTAATTATATAAATTAATTACTGCAGAGTTTAAAAAATGAATACATTGACGTTTGCTTTGATTTTACGGTTTTATATTTTATAACTTTTGTTTCCAAGTCTTTTCGAAGTCACGTCAATAAATGCGTTTTTTTTTTGTTTTTTTTTTTTTTTTTTGACGGGAACAAATAAAGACGATTTGATTAAATTATGTATTTCTTTGAGAGTTTCCCGGCAAAATAGGGCAGGGGAGTTTATCGACCGTCATTCTTAATTTGTCATCAGAGTTCAATTTATTACCTAAAAAGGCACAAAAGGGTTTAAATATTTAAAAGTTACCGGAATAAAAAAAAAAAAAAAAATCTAAACTTAGTTTAGAAGTTTGATGAATAATGCGCACTCCGGAACTATTTTTCTAATAAAATCTTCTTCAAGCGACCAGGAAAAAACGGGATTTGTTTCATTTTCTTCAAAGAAATGGGTCGCTCATGGAGGGAGTTCAACTTGGATGGTCTCTGAATGGAGGTATAATTAGTATTGAGCCTGTGGGAATAAATTTCGTTCCATGAAAAAAATGGTCGTTCAGAGAGGTGGTCGCTTAATGGAGGTGGTCGCTTAGTGGAGGTGGTCGCTTAATGGAGGTGGTCACAAAGAGAGATTTCACTGTATATGCCTGGGGTCCACAGCCCAGTCCGCTTTTGTAAAATGCAGAATATAAACATGAAGTAGGCTAAACTAAGAATTTATGCCAGAACTCCCCGTGTAAGACAATTTTTAAGAAATTTAAAAATTAAGAAATATTAATCGTTTAAAAATAAGTTTCTAACGATATTTTTCACAATGGAGAACTGATTTCTTTTTCTCTCTCCTCTCTCTGTCTTTTTTTTTTTTTTTTGAACTGCCCCTCCACATTTAAGATAAATTTGATATATATGAACACTAACAGAAGAACAGAATTAAAATCGTCTTCTACGAGAAGTTAAGGTGGGGGGGGGGGGGCTCCTGTGGAGAAAAATTCTTAGCAGCATTTTCTCTTAGCGTTTAATTAATATATTGCTATTTGGAAGAGAAAAAAGTATTTTTTAAATAATCAAACGTATAGAAAATATAATTAATTAAATTTCAGGGATGGACAATTGCTCTCTTCATGACCACCGAAAATTCGATATGTTATTTTCTAGTTTTACAATAAAATCTTTATTTAAAGTATGTTTTCTATATGTCAAAAAATAAAAAAAACTGCAAAAACTATACTCAAATAAATGTAACACATTAAGAAAAATACCTAATAAAGAAAATAAAACTTTTGTTATTTCTTCTTATTCAGTGATTTATTTCTCGCTGATAAAAAGTTCAAATGAGCTCATCAAGCCTTTTATAACGGTTTATAAACAGTAGGCTGAGATCAGCGACTGCAGTGGTAATTAAAATGCTGATTTCGCCATTTTCTCTTTGTTCAAATTTCAAATACGTCCGTTGGCAACTGGCGCGTTAAAACGATTCTTTCAATGAGGTAGTAATCTGTTTAACAAAGTTGCCCGCAATTTTTTTATGTGTAACATTATTTATATTCTGTGACTGTGTCATATACATAGCTGGAACAGTTTTTTGGAATAATTTATTTATGGAATAATATATGCGATTATTATAAAAATGATACGTTGAGTAATGTGTGCCATCCACATGTATATGCAGCTTACTAATACACAGCTTATAAAGTGCATTTTTGGGATTTCAATAATTGTTCTTGAGAGATTGGAGAATAAGAAAGTGCGTGTGAAATGTGATTCGAAAAAGCGAATTGAATTAAATTCTGCTTTATATTAAATTATATCATTATGAAAAAAATATGTTGAATAATGAAAAGAAAAATGTCCTCGTTATATATTTTTCAATTATCAGCATTCATCTGAATATTTAGTGAAATATGTAAGAAGAAAGTGTCTATATTTTGTGTTACCGTTTATATTACATGGATTTGTTGGAGTTTAAGTGGCCTATCAAGCCAAAAGCACCCCATTCTCGATAGCACGAATTCGCTGTCTCATATTTAAACAATTAGAAAAAATCTCTTGTGGCTATGCTGCTTTTGAAATGGAAATAGGTAAAATGCTCTTACCTGGGATTCATCAATATCGCGATGACGTATAACTTCATCGGTGTGGCGTGGTCAGGGATTTATCCAAAAGCTTCTTGAAGAAATTATTTTTATTTTATTTTGTGAAGCATTATTTATCCTTTGAAGTATCCTTTGAGAGCTTAATATGAATCCGCTAAATACATGGGAAGATATAATGTAATTTGAATTAGTATTGTGTGTTTTTACGATAAAGAAAGATTCAACTTTTAGCTTTAAATACTTATAATTAAACATATTACTGGAGTATAAGAAACTCCGTCTTAACAGAGAAGCTACATGATTAAGAGTGATAATACATAAAGCTGCTAAAAAACATATTCGCAGCGTAGAAAAAATATATAATAATTAAAGGTGTCTGGCAACAGTCAAAATGTTCAGATGTTCCTTTTTGGTTACATATGAGTGGTGAAATCTTAGTTATTAGCACATATGCTTTAGAGAGTTACTCAAGTGGGCTGTAATAGCACTCATTATCAAATGCGGAAGTAAAGAAACAGTTCGTAAATTGGCTTGTTAAAATGATCTGTGTATGGTAACAAGTTCTTTCTTTTCTTTTTTTTTAATCACTTTTAGGAGTTGCCGAAGAACATCTGGGGAATTAAATTTAACACCCCTCCTTAATCTCCTCAGATGGATAAGGTAACAAGTTCATAGTCTTGATGTCACACAAAAGTTGAGGTTTGGGTGTGGGCTTTGTCAAGCAGTCAGCAATCATGTATTGCGTGGGACAATATTTTAATTCGATAATTTTATCCTCCTTTAATTGTCTTATGGCGTGAAAGCGGATATCAATGTGTTTTGTCCGCTTCGAAAATTTTTCATTTTCTATCATCTTTATACTGCTTTGGTTGTCATGGTAAAGTAAAATAGGTTTTTCTTGATACAAGTTAAAATCTTCTAGCAGTTTTAATAGCCATAAAATTTCTTGTCCTGCGGTTGCTGCAGCAACATATTCCGCTTCAGCGGAAGAATATGCAATGCTTGACTGTAATTTTGTAGTCCATTGAATGGGATTATCACCCAGAAAAAAAATATTGCCGGTGGTTGATTTTCTATTTTTAGTGTCCCCAGCCCAATCAGCATCAGCATACGCGATGAGTATTGGTGGTTTATTTTTGCTTATTGTTAGGCATAGGTTTTTTGTGCAATTGAGGTAAATAATAATTCTTTTTGCCGCTTTCCAATCCTTCTCGCGTGGCGTTGCACTTCTCCTACTAAGTATATTTACTGGTGCCATAATGTCGGGTCGAGTGACTGTGGCAATATACAAGAGCGAACCGATCGCTTGCCTAAACTTTGTATTGTTCGGAAGTAAATTGTCGCTATCTTCTAATTTATAGAAACCTACTTCCATTGGTGTACCAATAGGTCTTGCATCTGTTAAATTTAACTTTCTAACCAAATCTTCTATTTTTGACTTTTGGTTTAATTTGTAACCATCATTCGTTTTGATTATGTTGGTTCCTAGGTACTGACTTATTTCGCCTAAGTCTTTTACTCCGTACTCATTTTGCAATTGTTTTATTACATCTTTAATTATTTCACTTTTACTCGCGATTAAAATATCGTCAACGTAGACGATGATATAAGTGAAATTTTCCTTTTCTTTTCTAGTAAACAAACATGAGTCTGCAGTGCTTTGCACAAAATTCATGTTTTTTAATGATTCTGCGATCTTTTTGTGCCAGGCTCTAGCTGCCTGCTTTAAGCCGTAGATTGTTTTATTCAGTTTACACACTTTGTTTTCACAATTTTTTTCTATAAAACCCTCTGGTTGTTTCATGAAAATTTCTTCTTCTATTTCGCCGTGAAGAAATGCAGTGTCGATGTCAATGTGTTGAACAGAAAGATTTTTGTATGCCGCTGAGGCTAAAAATGTGCGGATTGTTGTGTGTGAAACTACGGGTGCGAAGGTTTCATCATAATCTTCGCCGTACTTCTGATTATATCCTTTCGCTACTAAACGGGCCTTGTATTTTTGTACATTTCCTAAATTATCTAACTTTCTCTTAAAAATCCACTTACAACCAATAATTTTCTTATTTGGTGGGGGATCCACTAAGTCCCAAGTTTTATTTTTCTTTAATGAGTTGATTTCTTGTTGAGTGGCTTTGAGCCAATTTTCTTTTTCTACTGGGTTGTTCATGTTTGTTATGTCATAAAAATCGGATGGTTCGAATGTGTCATTTGTTTTTACGTGACATACGTATCTGTCGGGTGGTACTCCTCTATTTGACCTCTGAGACCTTCTCGGTTCTACGTCGGGTTGTTTGGACGCGGTTGGTTCTTCGTCCGAATTACTTAACTCTGTTTGAATGTAGTTGTTGTCATTGTCTGAGTTTTCTACCTCTTCGCTTTCTTTTAAGTTGTTTTCACTATTTTCTATAAATTTAACTGTTCTCGCTATTATTATTTTGTTTTCTTTTGTAAATATACGGTAACCTTTTGATTTATTGTCATACCCCACAAGTATTCCTTCCTGCGCTCTATCATCTAATTTGTTTCGCTGATGTTTCTGTATATAGGCATAAGCTTTACAGCCGAATGTACGCAGGTAGTGTAAGGTGGGTTTTCGGTTGAACCAAATTTCGAACGGTGTTTTGTTTGTTATTTTGGTTGGTAGCCTATTCTGCAGGTGATTGGCGGTATTTATGGCTTCTCCCCAGAATTTTTGAGGTAAGCCTGCTTCGGAGAGTAGACTCCTAGTCATATCTAATAATGACCTATTCTTTCTTTCCGCTACGCCGTTTTGGCTCGGACAAAATGGTACCGTAAACTGGTGTTGGATACCTCTTGCCCTTAGGTATTCTTCCGTTTGTTTACCTAAATATTCCCCTCCATTATCGGATCTAATAGCTTTAGGGAATCTGCCGAATTGGGTTTTCACCATGGCTACATAATCTTTTAACTTTTCGTGAACTTCATTTTTATGCGAAAGTAAGTAAATTACTGTGAACCTTGAATAGTCGTCTATAAAAGTGACGAACATTGTTTTTCCCCCGATAGTAGGTGTACCGATAGATGTGCACACGTCCGTGTGTATCAGATCGAGCACTTTGCCTGTTTTGGGACAGTTTGTTGATTTCGGATATGGGGCATCACTTATTTTTGTTTGGATACATATTTCACATAATGCATTATGATTACAGTTATTTATTTTTATACCGTCTGCTAAGTTTTTATTTATTAATTCTTTTATCGCATTATAGTTACGATGGCCAAGCCGTTTGTGCCAAACTTCTATGCAATTTTTATTTTTACATTCATGTGCAATGTTTACTTTATTAGTTTCAGCGCTTTCTAATAATTCGACTTGATATAAATTATTTTTCATTCTTGCTTCAAGATAAATATTCCCGTTTCGGGATAACGTGCATTTTTCTTTATCGAAAATTAATTTATAGCCATTCTGTGTTGCTTTGCTTACCGATATGAGGTTTGATTCTAATTCTGGTACGTATAATACTTCTTTTAATGTGATTGTGTTTATCCCTCCATCGGATGTTTTTGTTTTAAATGTCGTTTCACCTGTACCGTGTGAATTCAGCGTTTTTCCATTGGCAATGATGACTGTCGTCTTTTCAGTGTCGTTAAACTTAGTGAATGCATCTTTACTGTTTAGAATGTGTGTCGATGAACCTGAGTCGATTATCCAGGTTTGTTTTCCTGGTTTCTGGACTAAAAAAGCTGCGTCGCTGCCTTTTCCTGAATTGCCCTGTGTTTTGTTAATCCGAATTGGTTCTGTTTCACGGTTTTTGTTTTCTCTATAATAGTTTGCGTCTTCATAACATAACGATGATGTGTAATACTTGGATTTGTGCGGCTGTTGTTTTTGTGACGGTGAGTAAGTGTTTCTGTTCTTAAGATGCCAGCACTCTCTGTATGTATGGTTTTTTAATTTACAGTATGTACACTGTTTGTCCTTTTTATTATAGTGTTCAGCCGGAAACTTTTTATGCGTTTTAAACGCTTTTGAGGAATTCTCGCTCTGATCTGTGTTTTCTAAACGTCTTGTATATTCATCAGTGAGTTTTCCTTTTATAAACTCTGAATTAAGTTCATTTTCTGGACGGGCCTCGAGGGCTATAATTAAGGTGTTGTAGCTAGGTGGTAATGAACAAAGTAACAGAGCTGAAATGTGCGAGTCATTAATAGTTTCGCCTATGGCTGAAAGTTTATCAACAAGTTCTAAAATATGTGTAATGTGTTTTATTAGATTGCCGTTTTCTGGGAGTTTTGCTCCGTATAATTTTCTCAGCAAATATAACTTGCTTGAGAGATTAGCCCTTTCATGAATTGTTTTTAAAGCTTGCCAGGTTTCTCTGGCAGTGTTTAAGTGCTTTACATGCACGATCTGTGAGTCTTCAATACTCAAGTTGATAATTGCACGTGCTTTACGGTCCCTCTTCGTCCAGTCCGTGTTAATTGGATCTGGGGGATTTTGTGTTATTACATCAAACAATTCTTCTTTTATTAAAATCATTTCTACGCGAAATTTCCAATTTGAGTAATTTGTCGAATTTAATTTTTCGACTATTTGAGTTTCTTTTATCCCTGCCATGTTTATTTTTATTTGTTTATGCGACCAACCTATTTCCTTTTTATTTATTTATTTACTGTAAAATGTAAAATGAACGATTTCTTTTTTTATTATTATTATTACTCACAACCAACAAATTGTTCATTCACTAATTATTTAAATGTTCATTACATAAAACATAAATATATAAATGTTTCTTTTTCATTCACCTTTATATTTCTGGTACAATAACATTCATAATTTTATTCAATGCAGCATCTTTTTATTTTTTTATTCAGAACATGAATATTTTTAATATTTATAATCTAAGCCACTATATAAATTTTTTTTTTCTTTTTCGCTAAACATGAGCACTTTATCAGTCTCATAATCTTTTTGTTGGAGTTTAAGTGGCCTATCAAGCCAAAAGCACCCCATTCTCGATAGCACGAATTCGCTGTCTCATATTTAAACAATTAGAAAAAATCTCTTGTGGCTATGCTGCTTTTGAAATGGAAATAGGTAAAATGCTCTTACCTGGGATTCATCAATATCGCGATGACGTATAACTTCATCGGTGTGGCGTGGTCAGGGATTTATCCAAAAGCTTCTTGAAGAAATTATTTTTATTTTATTTTGTGAAGCATTATTTATCCTTTGAAGTATCCTTTGAGAGCTTAATATGAATCCGCTAAATACATGGGAAGATATAATGTAATTTGAATTAGTATTGTGTGTTTTTACGATAAAGAAAGATTCAACTTTTAGCTTTAAATACTTATAATTAAACATATTACTGGAGTATAAGAAACTCCGTCTTAACAGAGAAGCTACATGATTAAGAGTGATAATACATAAAGCTGCTAAAAAACATATTCGCAGCGTAGAAAAAATATATAATAATTAAAGGTGTCTGGCAACAGTCAAAATGTTCAGATGTTCCTTTTTGGTTACATATGAGTGGTGAAATCTTAGTTATTAGCACATATGCTTTAGAGAGTTACTCAAGTGGGCTGTAATAGCACTCATTATCAAATGCGGAAGTAAAGAAACAGTTCGTAAATTGGCTTGTTAAAATGATCTGTGTATGGTAACAAGTTCTTTCTTTTCTTTTTTTTTAATCACTTTTAGGAGTTGCCGAAGAACATCTGGGGAATTAAATTTAACAGGATTTACTTTATTACATTTAAGGAAATACTAAAAAGGTAAGAATGTGATTATTTACAAAAATATAATTTTTATTTGGAAATAGAAATTTTCCTTGAACAATATTAATTATGTGATATTAATTATTTAAATCACTTTTTAAAGAATACATGTGTTTATCATATTTGTATCTTTCTATATAGAATAAATGTTTTTCAGTATTACAGTGTTTTTTATTATTTTCGACTAAATTTATTTCATTTTCAGGATTAATTAACTAACTTGCTTGATAATTCTTAAAGCATTCGATTTATAAATAAATGTTTTTCATATAAAATAATATCATCATTGCTTAAATCATTGCTTAAGCATTAAAAGTTATTGCTTGTGTACATTGACACCCAAATTTGTCAACATTTTTAGTATTATATTTTTGTCCAAAAAAAAAAAAAAAAAAAGCAGTTGCAGCACTATATAGTTTTTGTTGTGGATACAAGCTATTAATCTGACTATAAAAATGTCAGTAAATATTAGCCATTTAATATAATGTCATTTTTTTAATAGTTAATTTTATTAAAAATATTTTTCTATAATAGCTATATAATGATTTACAATAAAATAAGTAAGGAAATAAATCATTATTTACTTTGTTTAATTGCTTAAAATTATATTTAAGTTTTGTACAACTTCAGATATTGAAAAATTTATTAATATTGATTTATTGATTGTTAAAAAGAAATTACAGATTTAGAACGGAAAAAAGACTTTATTTTCATATTTTACTGCATTTTTCACATAAAATTGGGGGGATTTTTTTTCAACGTTTGTTCATTTTTATAAAAGATACAGAAATAACAATTAAATATGTATTTTTAATGCAAAATAAATTTTGAAATTAGATGTTATTTCTCTTGCATGTTATTAAAAATATATATATGTTTAACTTTTTAAAGATAGCTTAGTTGCTCTGGTGATTACCATATGCTATATGTAAAAGAAATTGCCTACATGGCAAAATATAATTAAAAAGATCAAGTTATTAAATGATATTGTTATTAATAAACCCTTCCGTTGTAATTTCTAGTTACAGATAATATTAACATGATTTCGTATATGAATTTTTATGTTTAATGACAGATCATTTAATTCTTTTACATTTTCGAAATTAATGTTTTCATGTAACAAAATTAAATTTATGTATAGGAAATGCTATGAACATTTTTGCTTCAAGTGGAGGGCATAAAACTTGAAAAATAATTACAAAAGTATCAGAATTGGAGCTATCGTGAAATTTTTAATGTTTTATAAATACATTTTAAATTGTTCCTTTGTAAAGCTTTATTAAAAAGTTCGAAATTTCTACAGTATTTAATTGCACGATGAAAGAATTTTTTTTAGACTATGGAAACTTGTTCAAAGTAAAATAACTACATTTATATGTATTTCCTGTGTTTCATCTGTATAACATATTTAAATTTTAAGACACAGAAATTTTCTGACAACTTTCAACGTCAAAATTATTCTGATTTTTTATAGGATTATTTTTTATTATCATCGGAGAATGCATCCATTTGCGCAAAGCAATTTATTGTACTTATTATATATCATATTGCATACTTTTAGATTAGGATGAAGTTAATGACAAAGGACATATTTATCCAAACATATATTTACATGTTCATATATATATATATATATATATATATAAAGTCATCAATGTGTTTAAATTTTTGCTGCTGTATATGTAGTAGGGGGAAGGGGGGGGGCGGTAATCAATGTAAGCCGCTGGTACTGGAACTTATTAGAACCACATTTCCTATACTGTCAAAAAAAAAAAAAAAAAAAAAACATTTTCTAATTGTTTTAGAATATATTTATAACTGTATATATTAAATAAAACCTCTCAATAGCAGACACCCTAGGACCGTAGAATTTGCCCGCTATTTAGAGGTTTTATTTTCATATGTAAAAAAAGTCCAGAGTGTACAAATACCCAGCATACTGAGTACAAATTACACAAAATATGCTTCAATATATTATTAATCTGCTTTTCAATCCACAAATGTTGTGGATTGAAAAAAGTGATCGCTATATAGGTGTCTGCTATTCGAGAATGCCCGTTATTACTGAAGCATACAGTAAAACTTCTATAACCGATCACTCCCGAATAGCGGACAGCTCTATTTAGAAAAATATAAAGCGGGGTAGTGTTTCTTCTAGAAGCAGGACCTGATTAAAACATGGAAACTGATCCGCGGCCCTGCCCCCTCACCTTCCCATCGATTTTTGTGGCCCCAAATTTGGTATGCAATTTTACGAATTCAATTTTTTTATATATGTTTAGGTTTTTTAGTATTATAACCACATACAAAATTATCATATTAGGATTATAATTTCAGGAGATATTAATAAAAATATGAAAATGCAATTTAACATTAGAAGCTCTAAATTTTGAATGCTTATAATTCAAAAACTTATCATTCAAATGACTAGAAATTTCGTTTCTAGGCATAGTTTGAACCGAAGATTTAAAATATAGTGTCAAAATTGGGTGCATCCATTGGAAAAAAAAAACAAAGTTTGGTTTAATTTTGATTTGTAGATGGCCCCTATGCAAATTTTAAATACATCAATTAAAAGTAGACTTTATTTCCAGACGATTGGTACCAGTAACTTTCTTCTATTATTATTGTCTTCTAGTTGCAGAGTTAGTAGGAGGTGTTTATTTTTTTTTCGACGACTGTTCCAATCATGTGGATAAGAAATCGCTTTTGCGACTGATACTGCTTGTGTGATCGCAAGCAACGTGAGGAGCAGAAATGAAGGGTACTCAAATCATAATGAAGGATTTCTGTGTCCATTGATATTTACTATATTATTTATCGTTTGAAAAGAGCCAAATAAACAAGAAGTCCATCCAGAATCTTATAACTACTGCTCGTCTCAGGCGCCGATGTGCGGTTGTCAAATGTTTAAGCATTTCTTGGTAATGATAAATAGCATAATAATAAAAACGAAGAGGGATAAAGAAAAGTAAGTGTTTCGTGCTCAAATTTTTTTTAATGCTCGGATCTCATATGCTGATAATTTTGTGAAATCTAGTGCTAGATTTTATTTAACACAGAAATAAAAATCCAAAAAATGCTTAAACTAATTGACTGGGAATATCTAATTTAAATAGAAAAAAATTGTACAACAAAGAAGGGGTGGAATTTTTTCCGAAGAAGTGAATCATTTTTTATAAATGGGAATAATTTGTTACCATAAAGCAGAGCTGATTGCAGCATGGACAAACTGGGCTTTTTCTTTGGGACGCTAGCTTTACGGGCCCACAAATTTGGTATGAAATTTCCATAAAGCTGATATTTTAAATTTGTTTTGATCTTATACTTATTTTAATAAATATTTTGTACTTTTAGAATATGATTAGGTTAAAGAAAAGGATATATTTATCCAAATATGTATTTGATGGCATCGAGCAGCCTTAATTTTTTTTGTAGCAATATATGAAGGTGGCGGTGGTAGTGGGGGGGGGGGGCGAATAAATACTAGATCTTTGGGCTGGAATTAATTTAATAAACATTTTTGATGCCGAAATCACATAAATACATATTTAGGTGAATATATTTATAGATATTATCCTATTCTAAAACTACAAAATACTGATTACGATCATAATAAAGTCAAAACTGATATAAAATATCAGCTTTATAAAAATTTTGTACCCAATTTGGGGTACCCTAAAATCAGGGGGCAGAGAAGCATCCTAGTTTTACCACGCTGCAATTAGCTCTGCTTTATGGCAACAAATTATTCTCATTTATAAAAAATGATTCAATGTGGTCAAATATGGCTGCGTATATGACTTAGAAAGAAAAGTGGTCAAAGATGGCTTCATATTGGCAAAAACAAAGGTTCAAAGATGGCCGCAATTAAGACACTTGAAATGTCTGAAATTCAGACGCAAGAAGTGTCTAAAATTTTTAAGACACTTTAAAACGTCTGAAAATCGAACACTCCAGTTTCAGTCACTTATGTGTTTGAAATTCAGACGCAAGAAGTGTCTGAAAATTTTCAGACATTTTAAAACGTCTGAAAATTGAACACTGCGTTTCAGACACTTAAGTGTCTGAATTTCAGACATTTCAGTTTACAGTGAGTGAACAGTATCTGGAGGCATTCTTATTCAGGTATTAAGAAATGGAATAGTGCTTTTCATTTTGTGATTATGGCAAAGAATCTTTAAAACTATAGTGTCAACGTGCCTTTTTAATTCAAAAGTGTGCGAAAGGTCGTCAAGTTAAGCCAATTTATTTTTAAACTATAATTGTAAAAATTTACTGAAAGTGACAAACGCTATTTGATTACAAATCCCTTCAATAGTCACGTCTACCAAATTCATATTTTTTACGCTTAAAAATGATTTCGTGAATATGCTAGAAAGTTTCGCCTTCATGAACAAGGAAAAGTATTTTTTCAAGAACAGCTTAGAATTCACTTTCACGGTCAGTTTCAGTAACGCAGTTGAATTTTTGAGTCTTAAATAACCAAAATCGTAAGCATATTGGTTCTTTTAATACGGCAATTATTGCTTTTTAATATTTGAAATGAAACTAATAAGTTTTAAACAAATTTAAAGTTCAGCGAAAGCTTACGTATGGTAGGGTCAGTCAAAGCAAATATGAAACACACACACACACACAAAAAAAAAATGGAAGCTTATGTGAGACATAGAAAAAAGTACCAAATTTTATGGTAATAAAATCCGCATTGTGATTACTTTGTAAGTAATGCATAATTTTATTCGTATCTATTACGAATACACTCAAATTTTAAGGAAAAATATCCCGAAAAATATACATTATGTAGTAAAACCTCTATAACGTACACTGCCAAATAGCGGACACCTCTATTTAGAGGATAGTTTTTATATCCGCAGCGACCTACATATTTGTATGTTTTTACCTTTGAAAAGCGGACACCTCCGAATAGCGAACAAATTCCGCGATCCCGAGTTGTCCGTTATTCAGAGATTTTACTGTATAACCTTAATTTTTGTTAATGAGAAAAACATTTCTGTCAGACTTCAAAACTTTCGCTGTACAACATTTCAGTAATTTTTTTAGATAAATGGTTGTAATTGGCATTTATTCAGTACGGAATGGCGAGGCTTTTAAGCTTTTTAACTTTGGAATATGGTTAACGTAGTCTGAGTTATAAACTAACAAACTCAACTATTATTGTTTAAAGGGCAAATTAGCAACGAAATACTTTTGAAAATTTTGTGCAACTGAAGTTTGTTACATAAAAAAACATTAGACTCTTAAAGTTGTTCTCAAATCCAAAAGAGCAAATTTCTGACATAAGTTTTAATTTATTTTTGTTTGAAAATGCATGAAACTAGCTGGTGTCGTTGTTCAGAAACTATGTAATCGAACTGTTTTTTTTTTTTTTTCATTTTTTTACAAACGCAATAATCTTTCAGAAAATAGTGTGAAAGTAGGCGTTTTGAACCGAATTTCCGTGCAAAAGTAAAATAACCACTCAAGAGCGGTCGAAAAACATCTTGTCACGTGATCAAAATCCTTTATAACTCAAAAGGTAATTTATTGATCAAAAAATGGAAAACACAGTTCAATTCCAAATCGCTTCCATGGCCAGGCTTTCCAATTTCATATCTCTCTGTTAAAAAATGAAATTGTAAATGTGCCAAAACGGTTTGCGCTTGTTGAGCAGAGCAATTGAGAACAGCCTTAAGACATTATAATTCTTTCAAGACAAATGTGACACATTTCGTTTTCAATTTTAACAAAATCTTGATAGGTTCTACATGAAAATTTGGATACGTTAGCTCTAATTGCAAGCATTATCAACGAAATACATTATTAATACTTTTTTACATTAGACATAACATCTTAATATGCAAATTAAAGCTGTTTTAAAAATACAAAAAGAAAAATAAAATAAAATAAATTCCTCGCTGTACAACGTAAAACTGATTACACATCTACAGAGGCATTTTTAGATGTAAAAGCATGAAATTTGTGGCGTAGGTATTTAAGAAATTTAGAATCAAATCTTATTTTTATTTTTTCACTAAATATATTACAATTTCGGCTATAATACGTTGCTCTGATGAAGACCTTTTATAGAATGTCACCGCCTAAAAAAATCGGCTTAAAACTCCAACTTTGACTTGCTGAAATATCCTTTGCATTAATAAAAAGGCTATTCGATTTCTTAGTATCTGAATAAAAGATACTGCAAATTTCACTAGTTCATGTTTTAAAATTACTTCGTGAATGTATCAGAAACTAGAGAATGTATAGAATAGCTTTAAATGCAGTGTTGAAATTATGAACTATTATTTTATATGCAGACTGATAAGGTAATATATATATACATGTATAATATATATATTTATTTTTTTCCCCCATCGAATTCAGTGAAACACTAATAATGTCACACTTGGATTTCACATTACTCTTCGAAACGAAAATAAAAACAACAATTTATTCACAAATTCTATGAAATCTTGGTATGCTTCTGCATTAAACAATTGATTTTATTTTTGATTTCATAGTTTGATTGCAACTTACAAGGCAATTTTTATAAAAAACTTCATGCTAGTAGCTAAATTAAATAAACTTTTGATTATATGAACTATTTTTATTTGAAATGGTAACTGATAACGTAATACCATATATTTTTTTATTTAATTTTCTGAGATCCCGTGTTATATAATATGTAGCTTGTGCTTTCGGTGAATATTTAGCAATATTCTTTTAAAGACCTTTTTTTTAAGTCACTGGTACATTTATATTCACCTATTTAAAAAAAAAATGTGCATTGAGTGTGGATAAGTTTTTAAAATAATGAAAAAATGTATGCATTTTCACTTAATGTGCTCTAATTATGTGCATTTGTTTGTGTTCTTCTTATGGTTTTACTAATTATTTTTTCTTTATGTTTTATCTTTTGTAACATGGACTACTATAAATTTGTGTTTTGTGTTTCTCTTATTATGATGTGTTCTTATTTCGCACAAGAAAATATTTACTATTAGAATATTACAGTTTTATAGAAGTACTTAAAAATGAAAATTCCCATACTTTTACTGACAGAACTTTGATATGTACTTTGATTTTCATGAACTTTTATTCATTTCGAGTACTAAAAACACCAATTTTAGTAGTTTTATATATACTTTTAGCAAAGGCTGAAAATTTTATAGATTACGAATTACCATCACAAGGTGAGTTTTTATTTATTTATTTATTTATTTGAATTGTATTTATTTATTTATTTTAATTTTAATTAATTAATTAATTTTTCGACCGTATAAAAATTATGATCTTTCACTGTCAAAAAAGATGTATTTAAAATACGTAAAAATTAATGGCAGAAAGTTGCCACAGTTGCCCCCACTGGGAGAGATTTTTCTGCTATTTGAAGAAATTTCCGCCTTTTGGCAAGAAAATTTCAGGAAATTTTCAACTTTTTCGTGTTTTGAGGTGAAAAAGACAAATGCAAAAATTCAGTTTCTAATACGAAAAAACAAAAGACAAGGAAATCTCGGATGTCAGGCATGAATACACAACTTGAACTACATACTTTGATGAGAATATCAAACTCCACGAATGGTAAAAGCTAAAGTTCAATAAGTATATCATAATTTAAAAATGATCCAACTGAAATAGTTGAGGTAAATTTATGCTTAAATGATGTTGATATAGTTATTTAAGAAAGTTACAAAAACATGATTTCATATTAATCGCGAACTAATTTTAATGAAAAAAAAAAACACTTATTTCAAGGATTCATCTTCGTAAAATGGTTTGCAATTAGCCGGACCGAGTGCACGTTTCTCAACCTCTCGTAGAGCAAAATCATAGTTATTAAATAAGAATGACCTTTTCTGTGATGTACATTTTTTTTTCTTTTCAATGAGTACATCATCTAATCATCTTTGTTTATTATTTCCTCTTTAATTTAATATTTTAACAGCATACCTTGAAATTAAAAGACGCTATACGAAGGAAATTTTTACTAAAATTCTTGGGTATGAGATTTATTTCAAGAAAATATGTGTAGGTTAAATTTAGAGTAGTTTACTAAAATATTTAAATCGTAAGCACGTGACATGTTAGAAGTTGGTATTATAGTTTCTGTAGATGCCGAAAGTTATAGTTTTACCGAAAAAAGAAAACTTTCTGGAAACTTATAATTCCGACCGAAACTTGACTATACCTTATGTCAGACATTAGTTTTATTATGCGTACTTAAAGAAAATTTAAGTCTAACTAATTGGTAAAGATATTAAAAATAATTCAAGTGAAAAATGTATGTTATATTTTTTTATACAAATAAATTTGTTCAAAAGGGAATATTTACTGTTTTATAATTTAAAGTTAAATGATTTAGTTTTGTTTTTTAAGTTGACTTTTAATCTAAAAAAAAAAACTTTCTGAAAACTTATAATTCCGACCGAAACTTGACTATACCTTATGTCAGACATTAGTTTTATTATGCGTACTTAAAGAAAATTTAAGTCTAACTAATTGGTAAAGATATTAAAAATAATTCAAGTGAAAAATGTATGTTATATTTTTTTATACAAATAAATTTGTTCAAAAGGGAATATTTACTGTTTTATAATTTAAAGTTAAATGATTTAGTTTTGTTTTTTAAGTTGACTTTTAATCTAAAAAAAAAACTTTCTGGAAACTTATAATTCCGACCGAAACTTGACTATACCTTATGTCAGACATTAGTTTTATTATGCGTACTTAAAGAAAATTTAAGCCTAACTAATTGGTAAAGATATTAAAAATAATTCAAGTGAAAAATGTATGTTATATTTTTTTATACAAATAAATTTGTTCAAAAGTGAATATTTACTGTTTTATAATTTAAAGTTAAATGATTTAGTTTTGTTTTTTAAGTTGACTTTTAATCTAAAAGAAAAACTTTCTGGAAACTTATAATTCCGACCGAAACTTGACTATACCTTATGTCAGACATTAGTTTTATTATGCGTACTTAAAGAAAATTTAAGCCTAACTAATTGGGAAAGATATTAAGAATAATTCAAGTGAAAAATGTATGTTATATTTTTTTATACAAATAAATTTGTTCAAAAGTGAATATTTACTGTTTTATAATTTAAAGTTAAATGATTTAGTTTTGTTTTTTAAGTTGACTTTTAATCTAAAAAAAAAACTTTCTGGAAACTTATAATTCCGACCGAAACTTGACTATACCTTATGTCAGACATTAGTTTTATTATGCGTACTTAAAGAAAATTTAAGTCTAACTAATTGGTAAAGATATTAAAAATAATTCAAGTGAAAAATGTATGTTATATTTTTTTATACAAATAAATTTGTTCAAAAGTGAATATTTACTGTTTTATAAATTAAAGTTAAATGATTTAGTTTTGTTTTTTAAGTTGACTTTTAATCTAAAAGAAAAACTTTCTGGAAACTTATAATTCCGACCGAAACTTGACTATACCTTATGTCAGACATTAGTTTTATTATGCGTACTTAAAGAAAATTTAAGTCTAACTAATTGGTAAAGATATTAAAAATAATTCAAGTGAAAAATGTATGTTATATTTTTTTATACAAATAAATTTGTTCAAAAGGGAATATTTACTGTTTTATAATTTAAAGTTAAATGATTTAGTTTTGTTTTTTAAGTTGACTTTTAATCTAAAAAAAAAACTTTCTGGAAACTTATAATTCCGACCGAAACTTGACTATACCTTATGTCAGACATTAGTTTTATTATGCGTACTTAAAGAAAATTTAAGTCTAACTAATTGGTAAAGATATTAAAAATAATTCAAGTGAAAAATGTATGTTATATTTTTTTATACAAATAAATTTGTTCAAAAGTGAATATTTACTGTTTTATAATTTAAAGTTAAATGATTTAGTTTTGTTTTTTAAGTTGACTTTTAATCTAAAAATTCTTTCATTTATATCTTTTCAATTGAAAACTTGTTTGCAAAAAGGCTAAATTATTGTGTAAATTTATCTTTGAATAAAACTGAATCGATTGTATTTTGAGCGGGAATTTTTTTTAATAACATAAATTCTTAAAAAGAAGTGTAACATATTTGTACTTTTTTTTTTAAATTTAAGATTACTTCTTTATATTGAAATTTATATTTTATTTTATTTAATTTTGTGAGGTATAAAAAGCCTTTTCAGAGAAGTCAAGTGTAGGAGCAATAATGACACTGAAAATTTTCGACGGATTATAAGAATCAATTCGCATTTATTATTATTATTAATAATATATTTATAATTAATATTTAAGTGGGTTTTTTTTTTTTAAATCTTTGAAAAATATAGAAATTTAAGTATTTGGAAGGAATATTTACCTCCATGACTCTCTATGTAAAGCAACCAATGTGTAAATTTCTTTAATTGTTATTTCTTTTAAGGGGACTACCATAAAAAAATCGATTTTTCAAATTGGGGCTTTAAATAGAGCAGATTTTGCAGATTGCAAATATATATATAATTTATGTATCTTTAGATTATCTATATAACACTGATTATTACCAGCTTAAAAATATAAACAAACATTTAAATCCCATTTAAAGGAACAAGTTTTTTTTTTTTTTTGAATTTTCTCAAAATGTGATTTTTCCATGCATGGTTACAGTTTGTGCAAAATCTGTTGCAAGTAACTACATCTCTGTAACTTTTAAATATGATAAATTAAGTATTACTACATCGCCTGAACCTATTTTTTTATTTTTAAACCTTAAGATAGTTTTGCAATTGAGTAATATGTATGACAAAAATATGCAAATTTCTGATAAGTGAAATTTATCGTTTAAAAAAAAATTCTTGACGATATGTAATAAAGAGAGAAATAGGTTCAGTATATAAAATCAAGTACTTCTTGATCATCATACGCAAGATTTCATTATGCAAGTTAAGATCGTACGCAAGTTAAGATTTTCATTAGCTTTTTAAAAAAAAAAACCTAAGTGAACCTATAGTGATATACCTAAGGGAACACCACAAAACTATCACGGGAAAATAATATGTTTGTTTACATTGTTATTTTAAATTTATGCATAAATCAAAATAGTAAATTTTTTTAATCTTAAAATATTTATAAAATTCTTACTAAACTAGGTAAAATAATAATAGTAATGTATTCATATTTGAACGAGATATAGGCTTTAAAATAATAGCCAGAATTTCCAACTACTTAATTATCGCAGACGTCCCAACCTCCTTAAAAAATAAAACGTATTTTTGAGGAGGGGGGAGGGGGGCTGTCCTTAGTGACATTACTTTTTTAGCGACATATTTCGTTGCTGCTTTTAATTCTGGAAAAACTTCCTGGCATTTATCATAAAAGCACCTCGATATTCAGAGAAACCGTTTGTTGCTAGGAATTATGATGTCGTGGATGAGTTTTACGAAAGAATTGTCATTGTCACTGTTTCTTTCACATTTTTCAAAAAAGCGTTTTACACCTAGCCTGTGAGAAAAAAGACGATTGTTTCTTAATCTAGAAAAAGGTAAAATAATGACATATGAAAATATACAATAACCTTTTTCCAAGCTTACCTGCGATTCCAAAAAACGTTTTTTTATCTTTAGAAACCTCAGATACAATTATCTTTTCGAGATTTGAAGACATATTTATTTATGTTGATGTTGATGTTAGTTTATCATGTTTGCAAGTAAAACATGTTTCATGAGCATGAAAATGTTTATTTGAGAATGGGTAGCATCCGAAAAACCTATATTCTGGGTTGAGAAATTAACACTATCAAAACGACCCGGAAGTTTTTCTAAAAATCATTGGCGGTAATAGAAACTTTGATTTTATAAATGTTTCTTTAAGTCTCGAAAATGTACTTAACGTAATTTCGCGCGTATCCGCCGCGGCTTAGTTAAGTCTTTTTCATACCGGAAATTGTATTGAAAAAAAGAAATCAAATAAGTGCTAAGCAGAAGGAAGTCACATTTAATTTAAAATTAATTCTGGTTGGAAATCGAGTTATCTGAGGTGCGGCGGATACGCGCGAGATTACGGTACATTTTTCGGAATCGTGGGTAACTCTGAAACGTTTATTGTATATTTTCGTACGTCGTTATTTTAAATCAACCCAGAATATATACATTTTTTGGATGCTATACCCATTCTCAAGTAAACATTTTCATGCTCAAAAAACATGTTTTACTGGCAAACATGATAAATTAACAGCATTAGTATTCATACTGCAAATTCGTGAAACACTTTTGCAACACTAACTGAACATGATAATTAACACTTCTAACTAAAACCTTTTTCGATTGTGTTGTGAATGTGTTGTGCCAAATAAAAAGATTGTGCAAAAAGGGTTGTTAAAAATTACAAGAGGCGAAAACGTGTTTTCAAAACATTCGTTTTCAAAATTGTGTTATAAATGTTTAATAAATATGTTTTAAGTGTGTGTGTGTGTTATTTCAAATACTATATATAATTCAAATAATATTTCAGGCACAATGAAGAAAGTGTTTTGCATATGTTGTTTTATAGTGTTCTAAATTGTGTGGTGTTTACAATGTGTTGTTAATTTGGTGACAAAGTCTTGTGCAGCATAACACTATTGTAAGAAAATATTTTCATCAACACTATTTACAATGCGATTTCAACAGAATTAACAACACTGTTTTTAGAACACATTTCTAGATAGCAACACTTTTGCAACATATTAAGAACACATTTCTAGATAGCAACACTTTTGCAACATATTAAGAACACATTTCTAGATAGCAACACTTTTGCAACATATTAATAACACAATCACAACACAAAAAATATTTTGTATGTGAAGTTTTCTAATTCGCAACACATTAATGTGTTGTGAGTTAGAATTCAGCTTATAAGCTGAATTCTAAGGCAAAAAAATATTTTTTCCCCTATAAATAACGCGGAATTTTCTGAACCATTTATGGATTATTATTTTTTTTTATCTAAAAGCATGAAATAGGTACGACTATTGAAGAATATTGGAATCAAATAGCGTTTTTCATTTTCCCGACAAATATAAAGTCAGACCTCTATTTACCGAAGTCACTCAATCCAGCAAAAAAATTCGTTATATGGAAAATTCGTTAAATAAAATTTCCCCTTTCAAGATACTACAAAAACAAAATTTAAGCAAAAGAAAATTTATAAATTTATAAAGACTAAATATTATATAAAATAATAATTACTAATTACCCTTTTTTATAAATTATATTTATTTGAGTAGTCTTAATCATCAAAGCTCAATTCTAAAAGAACAATAATAAAACAATATTACTGTATAGGAATTCACCTTATAGTTTAAGAAGATAATTTGATAGTTAAAATCTATGAATTATTTTCTTATGATAACAACATATTTATTATTGAAGAGTAATTTTAAGCATGTTAAGCATTCTTGAACTTAATCACTGAAAATATCTGTTAATTTTGTCTGGGTCTTTCGTTTATAGAAAATTGTGTACTCTGGCATGTCTCGCACACGTTTGGAATTTTACAAATTCCAGAGGGTTAGGTACTTGTTGAAAACAGTTCAAGTTCTTTGAGTGACATAAAATGTGTAGAACAAAAAATGCATTTGAAATGTCAGAAATGTTTTTTGAAATATACACAAGAAAAGAGTTCATGAAATAGAGAGTCGCAATTTGGAGGTATTTTATAAAGAAATTCTCAAGATGCTCTTGTTTCCGAGGAAAACTTTGCAAAACAGAGGTTTGTTATATAGAAGTTCTACCGTACTACATCAAGAGTTATAAGCGACTGTGCACCATAACGACTTTTCATCACCTGACGCGTCACGACAATTCAGTTCAAAATGCTAAATTTGACAATCTTTTCTGAAAATGTGTTTACCCTAGTTGAAAAATGAAAAACGCTACGATTTCACAGTTTGTGTGCAAGAACACCAACAGATTTCGTGTCTAGAAATCTGTTTCATGTTTAAGTCTAAGGCTGTTCTCAAATCCAGTCTTTGACTTGACAACAAACAGCATGACTGACGACAAACGACAAAGTTGAACTTGACAAACTTCTGCGACGCATTTCTTAGTTCATTTTTGTTCTTGAAAGCATGAAATTAGCAAGTGTTCTTATTCAGAAACTACGTAATCAAACATTTTTTTCCCATTTTCCGCCGAAGACAGAAGATCTTTCAAAAAATGCTGCGAAAGCTTGGCGTTTTGAACAGAACATTTGACGTTTTGAACAAAGGAAAAAATTGCCTTTATAAAACAACAATCGTTTATAATTCAATATGTAATTCCTTTATTGGAAAATGAAAAACACTGTTCGATTAAAAATCACTTCAATGATCATCCCTGAAAGTTTCCAGTTTTTCCGTTTAAAAATTAGTCAGAAAAAGTGTCAGAAAGTTTCGCGTTTTTGAGCGATCTAAAATATTTTTTCTCTCCGCATCTCTTTGAAAGCTTTAAATTGCGTCTTTATAGGGTGTTTGACCAAACGTTTATGTAGAATATTTGTGAGACAAGTCGTAGAAAAGTTTGTACAACTAACAGATCAGTAACTGACAGTATAGATTTATTCCCAACCCTCATGGCAGGTCCTTAAATCATGAAACTTCAATATAGGTGATGTGTTTTTTGCAATGCTTGAAAACTAAAAAAGGAATTTTAAAGAATACTTAAAATAAAAATATTTTAAATATTTTAAAATAGGCATATAAATTAAATTTGTCTTTTATTTATTTGTTTTCATATTTATTGCTATTTGCAAATTATTTTTAGTCTTAATTACAAAAAACTCACACATAAACATCATTTTTTTCAAATTTCAAAGACTGCAAAGATTTTATTCCTTTTTCTAAAAAGATAAATAATGTCTTTTTTTCAAAAAGTTCTGCCAATTGTGGAATTTTAACCCTTCACTGCACGATTTTTTCTATAAAAATTATTTGAAATCTATATTTCGGTCTAATAATGGGAAAAATAGTAAACAAAATTAAATTTCAAATTTTCAGCTAAAATTTGATATTTTATGTCGTGTACCCTATGCCTACAATTAGGATTTTTAAATATTGTATTGCTATATTGTGAAACTAAATGAGCTTAAATTAATTAATTTTATCTGCTTAACACTCTTCAACTTTCTTTATATTAATATTTTTAAGTACTCAGCAAAAATAATGAATGTAAAGTTTACCTTAATATAGCTTGATCGAAATTTGTTTTGTTTCCGAAGAGCAAATTCATAATTTTTCTGTTCTTGATCAGGGATAGAGATAATATTGGCCAAATTCGTGGCACATAATAAGAATTACAGTGTTTTTAGGTATGTGCCAGATGTGGCACGTGATGCAGTGAAGGGTTAAACCAATTTTCTAAACATGAAAATAACTAAAAAGATCTTGTGATGATCGATTTAAGAAAAAAAAGGGGGGGGGGGTGTAACAAACGCATTTAAAGAAAAATAAAACGTTTGTTCATGTCTTTTTGGTACTTAAGGCTGTTTCCAAATCAAAACTGACTACTTCCTGACACATTCCTGAATTTATTTATGTTTGTAAACTCATGAAATTAGCAGGTATACTCTATTATTCGGAAATCGAGTAGTTTTCCCCCTGTTCATTGTAAAACACTTAGTATAACGTTACTCCATAAATTCCAATTTTATGGAGTAATTTCACCGATATAATTGGTGTAACGTTACACATCTCTTGTGGAAAGTTGCATTATAATATGAATTCTGATATTTTAACATTATTATGGTCTAATATTAATACACCAGTTGTATCATTTAAATTACTCTATAAAATTTGTGGTAGCTACCAATTTTATGGAGTAACGTTACACCAAGTTTTTTACAGTGTTCGATAAAGTCAAGAGTGTTGTAAAGAAACGAATTTCTGGATAACCCGATAATGGTCATTATAAGAAAATAGTCCCTCAATATGTAATTCATCTTTCGAAAAAAAAAAAATCGATTCCAAATCCCTTTAATAATCATGCCTGTATGTGCCACGTTTTTACGTGTAAAAATCAGCCCGTACATTGGAAAATTTCGCAAGAAAAAATAATGTTGAGAACCGGCTTGAATAATAATGCTTGAAATTGCACGCACTATGGGAATGAGAATGAGTTTGTCAGTATATCAGAAAGATTCAACTTTCTTTAACTTTCTAATAAACAATTAACTCACAACTCACGAGAAAGGATAACATATTATCTCGCAGTACTTTTAAGTGTTATACGATGTATTTTCTCCGTTATAATGGGTAGAAAGCCCCAATATTAAATTATATATAAATTAGGCTAAACAAAAACATTTAATCTCTAATAAAATAAACAAATATATACTTAGGAATTTATAATTTCTTCCCAAAAGAATAAAATAACTCGCGTTGTGTTCTTATCTATAATTTAATAATAATAATAATAATAATAATAACAATAACCCGGTAAAGATCCCCCCCCCCTCCTGAATGTAAAGTTCGGGAGCCTCAGCATGTAATTTCCTCACGTTACTGTTAATGAAAAATTTCAGAAAAATTACTGATTTATTGAACTATATACTTATTTTCATATATAAACCACCAACAAATATTAAAAATTAAATATTAAGAATATTAAAATTTATAGTTAAAAAATTAAAAACTTTAATTAAAGGGTGTTCAGGTATTAGACATTTGTCGAGCAGAAAATTGGTATAACAGCTTACGCGCAGGATTACAAAATAAATTTTGCAACCAGAATTAAATTTTTTGTGCTTAATTATTCTACAGATTATAATAATTGCCCGGAACCTAAATAAATTTGTATTTAAAACATTTTTATATTTTTAATACAAACTTGTATTTTGCTAATACAAAATTTTGAAAATTTCAACTGTATAATCGGATAAAAAAATACTTTTTTGAACAATGAAAATAAAATTTTAGGTTCGGTTTATACAGACTAACACGTTTTGAAAATTTCATGAAAAAATATTCAGAAGTTTTTGAGATATCCTGCGCGTCATGTCCAAAAACGTCATTTGGAGAAAAATGACTTCAAAGTTTCGGAAACGCCACTTGAGCTATTGAGCGAGTATAATTCTAATAGCCATAACTTCTGTTCTAATGGGAATTTCACGGAAACAATCGTACCAAAATGTTCAGAAAAGATAGAAGTTTAACATTTAAAAAAAATTAAAATTTCGAACCTTTAAGAGTCTTGAGACCTCTTAAAGATACACTGCATCAATCAACTTTATTGAGTTCAGATATTATTTTTAATCCTACACTGTAAAAAAAAAAAAAAAATACTGCCAGTTTTCCGGTAGGAATCGGAAAAATAGTTGCCCTTATCGTACCGGAATAATTTCCGACCCATCTCGGAATAAAATCCGTAAAAATAAGGAAATAGTCAGTAAAACGGTATTTTACGGATTTTATTCAGATTTTACGGATTTTATTCTGAGCTGGATTGGAAATTATTCCGGTACGATAAGGGCAACTATTTTTCCGATTCCTACCGGAAAACTGGCATTTTTTTTTTTTTTTTTTTTTTTTTTTACAGTGTAATGGTTTTCATTCAATATTCTTTATAAAATATCAAAAGTAAAATCCTTAACAATGAAAACATTTAGAGCAAAATTCAGATCTTAACTGGATGATTTAATAATATCATCTTATGTTTTAACACACACATATGTATTTTTATGTAAATTTAAATTTTTAAGAATTTAATCAAATTAAATTCTTAGATGACTTAATAAAACATTATTTTTAAATTATTTCTTTTAAAGGTTGTAAATGTTGGCTCTCCTCAAAGATTCACTTACCTTAACTTTCTGATAAACTCCCAACTCACGAGAAAGGATTACACATTATCTCGCAGTTCTTTTAAGTTTATAATTGAGTAGTGTTGATGATTAAGAATCTTGTTTGTTTTCATTTTTACATCTGCAGTCGGTAGTATTCTTATTATATTTTCATGTTTACGATGGTATTTAATATTGTTTTAAATCCTTCTTTAATTACAAGGATGTATTTAAGTCATCCATCTTATTTCACTTGGAACCACATTTGTTTGAATAAACTTTCAACAGAAATCACGATATCGTTTTCATTCATCCGTGAAAAAATTTTAGGTAATTCTAACATAACCCCTATGTAACTACACCAACAATATTGTAGTTGATTGCTAGTTGGTTATAATATGTTGGGATTTCAGATTAGCTATTAGCTAGCTGTTTTGTTTGTTTGGTTTTTTTTTTTTTTTTTTTTTTTTTTTTTTTTTTTTTTTTATGATAACTCATTTTATAGATAATTTAATTTTTTTAAATCAATGAATTTAAAATGTGAAAATGTGGAAAAGTATAGTTGAATTGAATAAAAGATATTTCGTTACTATGATTCAGTATAAGGAGTCATAACATAATTAGATTTAAATATTATAGTTATTCTTTATATTAAGGCTGTTCTCAGTTGCTCTTCTCAACAAGCGCAAAACGTTTTGACGCATTTACAAATTCATTTTTTAACGGAAAGATATAGAATTGGAAAGCGTGACCAGGGAAGCGATTTGGAATCAAGCTGTGTTTTTCATTTTTTTAATAAATAAATTGCCTATTGAGTTATAATCGATTTTGATAAAGTGATAAACACGTGTTTCGCCCTTTGTTGAGTGATTATTCTACTTTCGCGCGGAAATTCGGTTCAAAACGTCCACTTTGACACTAATTTTTGAAAGAGCAATTGCGTTTGCAAAAAAAATGGAAAACACAGTTCGATTACATAGTTTCTGAACAACAACACCTGCTAGTTTCATGCATTTCCGAGCAAAAATAAATTAAAACTTATGTCATCAAGTTGTCCTCTTGGATTTGAGAACAGCCTTAATTGTTTCATCTTCATATTTTGAAAATACGAAAATTTTCTGCGCTCTGTGTCACATATGGAGTCATATGAGTCAAATTTAGTGCGTTCTGTGTCACATAGTGAATCAAATTTTGTGCACTCTGTGGCACATATTCATTCATATAAAATTCTAAGTCGTATATTGAGAATATTTTGTATGGGAAATAAGAATGTATAAAACAGCAGTGATGCTGTCACTCTGTTTAGATTTAATGTTAGACGTATTAATCTTTACTCCTCTAATATCTAGCCCTGATAATATGAGTTTCACAGATGTGAAATTAAATCCCTTTTCTCCAAGTTGAAAAGAAAAATATCTTGCATAAAATTGTTCATTTCTTTTTATAATAAATACACAAATGTACGAAGTTTTTTTCTTTCTAATTACAAAAGATATTTTATTGTCAGTTGATTATTCTTTAATGATATCGTTATGTAACAAAGAGTTGTAATTTTTGCTTCCGTACAACTACAACATCTTTGTAAAGTCTGCTTGAAAATTTTTACATTTTTTCTTTTCCTAGATGTTTCTCTTTATTTCTGATGTTTCTGCTTTTGCTTGCTTAATTTTTTTCAAACTAAATTAGATTTTTTTAAAAACAACTACCTTAATATATTATTATTATTTTTTTAGAGTGTACTTTATTAACTGCGTTTTCACATCAACGTTATATAGTACATTGAGTACTAAACTTTCACTCTTAGAATTTTTATTTTTACAATTGGTTTTATTATTTTTTTTTCCTTCTGCCTTTCAAAAATAAAATACTGTTATAAAAAAAATGCCTGTCAAAAATAAAATAGTTTTGTGATGACTACCTTAATATATTGTTTTATTTTTTTTTTTAGAATGTATTTCATTAACTGCGTTTTTACGTCAGTGTTATTTAGTATACTGAGTATTACTAAATTTTCACTCTTAGAATTTTTATTTTTACAATTGGTTTTTTTAGTTTTTTTTTCCCCTTACTGTTTTTCAAAAATAAAATACTTAATTCTGAGATGAAACTTTTTGTAAAAATGTTATATATTTTAAACCCTTTTTTTCATGTAATATTTGGAGTATTAAATCCCTTCCCTCCCCTTTCTACAAAACAGTTATGAATTAAGGCATCGACGCAGAAGAATGCACCATCTGGGAAGACCAAAATGCGTCCTTCCCTAAGGAGATTTCTAACTTTGTGTTAAGGGGCATCCCACACTAAGGCGACAAGCGACATGTAGCAGAAACATGTAGTGCAAAAACCGGTCGAAACAAAGAACTAAATTGTTTCAAACATGTTTTAAACCGGTTTTTCCAGCGAATTCAAGCGACATGTCTTATGTGTCGCCTTAGTGTGGGATGCCCCTTATGTGGACCAGAAAAGAAAATTTCAACCACGGATTCCAGAATTTCTCCCGGCATTATTAAAATTTCCCTCAGGAAAGAAAGTCTAAATTTAAGGATCCTCATCAGTGTCATCTCTAATCTCCCTCTCTTATGCAACTTAAACGCGTGGAATGCATTTTTATTTTCCTAATTTCTCATCAGAAAACAACAACAACAAATAATTTTCCTTTTCTGTATGCTCCTTTTAAAGTATTTTTCTTAGTGGCTTATTTAACAATTTCTTATACTTGGTTTTATGTTTAAGAACATGAGTTCCACAACTCGCCTTATCAAAAGAAAAAAAAAAAAAAAAAAAAAATCAAATTTTGGGAAATTGCAAAAAACTTTTAATTTCGTTTATTGTACACCAAGATTTTACAATAACATAATTACAGGATAAAACTACTTCTTTGCAGATTGTGGTGTTTTTTCGTAGCAGGTTCACCTACAGAGTAGCTAGATAGAGAATACACGATTTTTAAAATTTTGGATAAGGCGAGTTTTGAAACTTATGTCCTCCAGTTGAAGTGTCAAAACCTTACAGTACAGCTCGTCAGATTCGATAAGATTTTAACTCATATATAAAATTAAGCACATATTTTAGAAATATTTTGTCAAATAAATCTCTAAGAAATGTTCTTTAACCCCTTCGGGACCGGCGGTTCTTATACAAATTTTATTTGGTTGGCACTACTTTTTTTTTTTTTAATATAAAGTTATCTTTAATTAAATATAATCACGAAAATGCTCTAATTAAATAAAGCAAATATGACTTTTCTTTTTTACTGGTACAAACAAATTTTGTAATGCATTTTTTGAAGGTGCATATGGGGCATTCTCACAATCTTTTGACTTTCGGGAATAAAAATCTGGTGAAATTAAACTTGCTAAAATAACATTTTAACCTGATAGACAAATGCCTTAATGATTCAAAATAAAGAAAAAATGGTCAGCAGCGAAAATTTTTTTATTTAACTGAGGTTTATGTTAAAATTGCGAGTTTAATTTTCCTTACCATTTTACCACTAAAACTTCTTATGTTCTTCTAAATTTTTACTTGTAATGAATTTGCATAGTACCCACAGGATATTCAAATAAGAAATAATAACAATGTAGTATTTTTAGTACAGAATTTTGGCATAACATTGTCTTAAAGGGGTGTTAAAGAAGAGACGGTAAGGTAAAAAAAGGGGACGGTATAGGAAAAAAGGGACGGTAAGGATGGAACGGTAAGGAAAATTACCACCTATTTTAGGCATGTCATGTTAAGGCTAAGTGGTAGCCACAATGTTCATTGATTTTTAGAAACAGTTATTTACATTGGATTACATTTTTAAAAAATAATAATTTACATCGAAAAGTGCAAGAATAAACCTTGGGGATGGTAAGACTACCAATAAAGCCACGATGCTTGAAATTGATATTTAAACGCTGATTTGAATTCTGCAGTAAATTTTCTGTCAAAGAATTTTAGACATTCTTTCTCTAGCATACTTCTGCATGAGAAAAAACTTGAAAAAAATTCTGTGGCTACATCTGAAGTGATTTTGTGTATAATTTTAGAAGAGGGACGGTAAGGAATCTAAAACCCAGGGACAGAGTTTAAAAAATAACAACCCTAAAAATGTGTGCAGGTTAATTTTTTGCCACATATTTATATAAAACAATAGCTCCAGTTTCGGAAAAAAATTACATCGAATTACTTTTATTGAAACAATTTTATACAGACAGCTCCAAACTTCAAAATCAGCATCAGGGACACGGGACGGTATAGAAGTTTTCTTGGTATTTGGACCCCCAATATCGTCCATAACTTATTTGTCTCGTTAATATTGTTATGCTATCATGCAGTGGAATGTTCCCCAGTAGATGAAAAAAAAAAAAACTACAATAACATGTACTAAAATAAAAATTATTATTCAGGGACATAAAAGACAAAAGATTGTGAGAATGTCCCATATACGCACCCATGGTCTCGAATGGGATAAGAGAAATACATAGAGAAAAGAAATTATTATTTTTTATATTTTGATGAGAAATTTAAAAAATATAATGCATTCCACTGTCGTTAGTTTAGCATGGGAGAGGAGGATTTGAAATCTGCTCTAAGATCAAACATGAACACAAGTTCTCCCTTATGTTCTTTTTGTTTTATAAAATAAATAATATATCTTCTTCCTATGTGTTAGTTGCTGCAGTTCCCATTGAGTTTCATTGAATTTTTCTATTTAAATTTAATTATGTTTCCCTTGCATTAGTCAAAATTTAAGATAAAGCATCTAAAATAGTATAATTACTATTTATTACTCTATTACATATTAATAAAGCATATAATTGATGTAGTTTCATTTTCAATTTTAGAGACATGTTAAAAATAAAAATGACAAATTACACGAAAAAAATTTCAATGAAGCATGTTTAAGATTTAAATATTCATTTATTACACTTTTTGATCTAGCAATTATAACGAATAATAGTTAATAATATGTACAATATATGTTACAATTACTTATATACACCGGCATGAGTGAAAAGATGAGAAAAACATTGAAATATGTACACGTTTCCAGTTCGAAACCACATGATAAATATTTTTTTCCGAAAAAAAGTCCTTTTTCGTCGCAACACCAACACAAAAAGGATGAAAAGCAGTAACTTTTTACCTTTTGCAGAGAGATGGCTTGAATGATGGAGATGATGACTAATGATGATGATGATGATGATGATGATGACGATGATGAAAATTTGACAGCAAAGTTTCGAGTAGTAAATACACGTCGCACTGGTCAACAGTGGTAACAGATGAACACTTCATCACAACATTTAAATTAGGAATACCGATATTAGTGTGACCCTTGATTTCCATGATTTTCAACCAGTATTTGAAATTAAGTAATTGAAGATTGTTTCTCGTTGGGCACTTACATATTTAAACATTTACAAATATTTACAGTTGATAAATTAAAGTGCTGATGAGGTAATTCTTCAGTATTGTTAAATAGGATTGATATTAAAGAGAACAGGGTTTGGAATTTAAAAAATCAATATTTAAATTTTGTATTTACTGAAAAAAGAAAGAAAGAAAGAAAAACAGATAATAGAATTGTCCTTTACGGTATAATTCTAAAATCGAAATTTATATAAAAAAAAAAATAATAATAACAGAAGATAAATGAAGGATCGAAAGGGAAATAATATTTTAGGATTCTTTCAATAAAAATAAAATACATATATTGCCTTTTATGTTTCGAAAAATAGTTTTCTACACATTTCGCCATTTACTCATAAAAGAGAGAAAAACAAATAAATTTTATACTTGAGTAAAAAAGTTTACTAATTTTCTCTATATATAATGAAAATAAGGGCAAGAAAAAAAATCAGATAATAGAATTGTCCTTTACGGTGTAATTCTAATATCGAAATTTATAAATAATAATAATAATAATAACAGAAGATAAATGAAGGATTTGAAAGGGAAATAATATTTTATGATTCTTTCAATTAAAAAAAAAAAAAAAATTGCCTTTTATGTTTTGAAACATAGTTTTCTACACATTTTGCCATTTACTCATAAAACAGAGGAAAACAAATAAATTTTATAGTTAAGAAAACTTCTTTTCTAATTTTGTCGATATTTAATGAAAGAAGGATATAAGTTTTTTTTATATAGAAATTCATCTAAATTTTATCATCAGAGATGCAACTTTAAAAAACGTACTAAATTAATAAAAACCTGTTGAAAATATACTACAGTAATAATAAAACACATTAAAGATTAAACAAATATGAAAAGTAAATCTTATGTTCTTTATTATTTAATTTTGCCTTCCAAAAAATGCCTAGGTAGTCTAATTATCTATAGAATACAGACGATTCCCTTTTATATACTGTGGTCTTAGGAAGTTTTTGAGAGAAATGAATTTTCATGTAATCCACATTCCCTTATTGAAATATTATTTTGAAAAGCTTTAAAAGAAAATAAAATAAATATCACTTTCATAAAGGTTTAAATAAATAAATAAATAAATAAAAGTAAGCGCAATATAAATGTGAAATTTTATATTAGTTAAATCAACCTCTATCAATGCTAATTATAAATAAATTCTAATTTCATTTGTCCGTAAATTTAAATACTACACATGCTTCAAATACTTCGCATGTTTTAGGAAACCTTTATGCTCTTTATTATTTGAGTTGCAAGTTACATTCATATTTCTGTATGCTATTATTATTTAGCAAAAATTTAAAAGGTAAGACAAAGAAATCATTTAAATAAACAGAAAAGTATGGAAAAGGTGATTTAAATAAAAGAAAAAAATTAAAATACATATTATTTTACATTAATTTAATTAATATTAATTTTCTTCATTAATGCTGACTGTGAACAAAATAATCATAATTTCATTTAACATTTAAATACTGTTCATATTTTAAAAAACTTTATGTTATTTATTATTTGATTTTGCATCATTGACTCATGTATTTTCACTGTTGATATTAATCTATAACAATTTTAAATGCCATTGAAAACTAATTCTGTAATTGAACTGAAGAGAGTAAGGAAAAGGGAAAAAAAATGAAACACCACCAAAAAATTCCTAATACTTAATATTAATAAAATTTACTTCTCCTAATGGTGGTTGAGAACAAAAGAATTCTAATTTACTAAAATACTTCAAATTAAAATACACAATGGACGTAAATTAATTTGAATAACTATGTTTAACTTATTTATTTTCCCAGGTAATTTACTAATAATTAAATCATAATAGATTCATGTGCGTGGGAATATGAATATAAAAATTCCTAACTGGTATATAAATCCCTAACAAAAATCATTAAAAAATGATAAATCATAATTTAAATTTAATAATAAATAGATGAATATAAATTTTGAGCTTAAGTTCGAATTCTTCAAATTAACTTTATTACATCTAATAACACGCATTAAGACTCCGCTAAATGTTAATTTTCCTTTCTGTATTTAAATATGTTTTCAATTTTGTATTTATCTTTTTCTTTTTGACTAAATGTAAAAAATATTTATAAAAACTTAACATTTTGCTAGAGAAATAGTAAAAGGATTTGTTATATTTCATAAAAAATATCTTCAAATTAAATTACACCTTTAAAATGAAAACATTTATTTTAAATGACTAAGTTTATTTAAGGTATATTATTAAAAATGTACTTATGAATCTAACGAAACAATGCAGATATAAATTATTGCAAACGATATTTATGCATATATACGATGTCTGATAATATAGTTAACTAGAAAATCTAAGCACTAATATATATCAATTACATTGTTTTATACGACTACAGCTACGGTTATAAACAATATACTTTGTGTCAGAAGTTACAAAAAAATGTTTCTGGTTAATTTTTATACATTTTCATGGTGTTTTAACTGGCATCATAAAGAAAAAAATATATTCTTATTAATAAATATTATTAAATAGAAACCGATCACATGAAAAGAAGCATGTTATGACATATTCCTTAATTCATTTGAATTCAGGAATCATTCGAATACCTCAATTCATTTGAAATAATGCCACCAAATTAACTATTTCGCATTTTTTCCCGATATTTGATAACATATATTAGCCAAAGACATATAATCTATTTTTTATTTTTTCTTCTATGTGATACAAACATCATTCCTAAACAAATTCAAAGTCCAAATAAATGAATATGTGATAACATAACCTGTAGTTTTATGCTTACAATGTTCAGAGAATTTATAAAATATCAAAGGTAAAATTATCTTAATGCGTTGTTTAATACGGTGAAGCAATTTTAAATTCACTCAATTCTGCCATTCTTCAAATTCTAATGAAGTTTTCTTTAAATGAAATAGGTGTTTGTGAAATTTTCACCACCAATTTACAAAAAATTTGTAAAATATCACAAACTTAAAAAAATCTAGACTATTAAAACCTTAACCAAATAATAATAATAATAATAATAATGATGATGATAATAAATTCCTTAGCACGAATATTGTAATTCGCTTAGTTTTAAACTAAATTTTCATGGGTTACAGGACTTGATGTCTATTAATAATGACGAATAAAAGAAACCAGGACTAAGTTACAGAGAACTATGAGCTAAAAAGCACAAAATAAATCTGAATAAAAAAATACTTACTATTTAGTCTGACAGCGAATTTTTTTACGGAGAGATACACATGTTCTGATTGGTAACACATAAAATCTATAACGTTAATGATAAAATTTTAATTGTTTTAACATAGCAATTACAATAATTTTAAACCAGAAAACTTTCACAAAATTTCTATTGCTTTTACATTAAAAAAAAAAAATGTTTACTTTACCAGTTTGAAAGACTATTTACGTTTTAAAATTCACTCCTTATTTCATATTTAATTTTTATTAGGATTTTCTTAAACAGAACTAAAACATATCAAAATTACAAGACACTTTCGAATTTTAGTTAAGGTATTTCCAATGAAAAGGTATGTTAGAAATACTACGCATTTCGCCTTACTTAAAAATTAACTGCCATGTACACATTCCTCATTTGATTGTATCTAAAAACTGATACTCCATGCGTTTATTTTATAATTTGAAACAAGATTCTTGTATATTTCAAAAGTAATTTGTATAAGTGAACATATGCTACAAGTTTTTTCGCAAATTGTTGTATTTTTGTCGATATATTTATTTATCGTGAAACTTAGGCAATAACTATAACACATGCATGTTATTACCTCGTCATATTTCAAAAGCTTTGTTTAAGTAACTCACGAACGATTGTAACTGCTATTAAAAGTCTGTGAAACAAACGAATGTTGCTGTATTAAATGAAATTCGTTACAATAACACAATTTCAACATGACTTCAAAACTTCAATGACCAGACAAAGGCATAATAACGTCATAAGCTAGTATGACAAAAGAAAGCAGAATAACTTCAGTGTATATACCGCTAGAATAAAATGTTTTTAGTGTGAATAAATCTCATGGCTCACCCCATGAGACATTTATTCTGCACGCAATTGTTTTAACAATGTATTACATTAAGTTCAAAAAGGGTTTTTATTTTAATGGCTATTCTTAAAAGATTGTCGCATCCATTTAATTAAAAAATTCAGACTTTCAACATTCAAGGCGCAATTAAAATGTTTAAATATAGTTTCATCCATTTGTAATTTGAAGTATGTAAGAACTATATTTATATAATTCATATATTAAATTCATATACTAAATTCATATTCATAAATTCTAACTGCAACATGTGTATAGAATTAAATTTACTCTAAGTATAAATAAATTTAGTTTTATTCAAAAAAATTAATGCAGTAAAGAATTGTATTCAACACATGTTACAAAAGAGAATAATTTTTATCAGTGATTCTTTAAGGCGGTTTTCATATAAATATATTTATCCGCTTAATAACGCAAAATTTTCTCACGGATTTTCTAACTCATTATTGAACGTAAAAGCATGATATTTTGCAAGCATGATTTTTGATTTCTCACTAATCAGTTTTTTAATTTTTTTTTATAAATGAACTGAGATCTAAGCTATTGTTGCTTTTATTATAAAGTTAGTTTTCCTCTTTCCAGCGCTATTGAGTCTGAATTTTCGATTTAAAACGTCAACTTTGACAGCATTTTCTGAAAAATCTACTGCTTTTACCAAAAATGAAAAAAAAAAAAAGTTCAATTACATAGTTTCTAAATAAGAGCAATTTCATGCTTAAAAAAATCAAAAAATCAAAAAATGCATCAGAAAGTAACCACTTTGGATTTGAGAACAGTCTTATTGAAATTTCAAAGTCAAAACTATAATTTCATATTTTAATATTTAAAATATCTTAGGAATATATATAGATTAATAACTAAATTCATATCTAAACTTAAATTTTTAGTCTTATAAGAATGCGGGATAAAAAATAATGTTATATAGTCTTATAAACAAACTTCTACAGAGACGCTTAGATTGCACTTACGGCATCTTTATTACAGAGAAAGACCACACCGCAGCTACTAGTTATATAAAAAATACTTTGCAATGCTTTTATTTATCCTTGCAGTTTAAAAAAATGTATAGGGATTCAGTGACTTTAAAACACTTTCATCCACAAGTGAAATCATTTGGACATCATTTACTTTTGTCTCAGAATAGCATTTATTTTATCATTAAAAGGAGCTACGCACTTGATACTGGGAGATATCCAAAAATGAACATCGAGATTAGAAGGCAGTTTTTGATCCAACAATCCTTTTCAGAAAGTTTGACTATGGCGACAAAGCAACTGAATCGTAACTAAAGGAAACCGGTACTTAGTTCCCCGTTTTGCTTTTCCGTTCGAAAGGTTCTGCCGGCAGATTATTTTGCTATTTTTAGACTTGTGTGTTTTTAAAATATCAATCCGAAGCTGATTTAAGAAACAAGCATAAATCTTTATACTAGTATTAGAATAGCTAAGAAGCGTTTGGAATATCTAGGTAGAGTACAGTCAAACCTCGTTAACATGAACACGCTTAACGTGAATTACTTTTAACATGAATTGTTTTCACAGTCCCCTATAAAAACGAATACACAAATTTGATACTGATAACGTGAATTACTGTTAACATGAACAAAATTTTGATTCCCCTTGAGGTTCATGTTAACGAGGTTCGACTGTATTACTAATACGTTTTACTTCTGACTTTATCCAATAATGCCGCTTGCAAATACCATGCAGGGCAGCCACTGGCGACGACTATTTTTATATTCTTATTCGCACCACTATATTTCCAAAAAGTTTCTTTGTCGTACATTTCTCTTCAGGGATCTGTCCAGGCAAAATCTGGGGCCTACTTAGGGTCCCTTCACAAAAATCTATTTAACAAAACAGGCCTCTTCCCAAAAGTCCAAGTGTGTATATTGTATGGCGTTGTGAGGTGTATCTATTTTTAAGTATATGAAATGGATGTATATAATATGCTGGATGATTAATGCATGCTGTAAATATGTAAAATGTATGTATACGTTAAATGGATGTATCCGAAAAGTGGAAGTATGTATGTGGAAGGATGCTTGTTTGTATGTTGAATATGAGTATGTGAATATCTAACTAATACAATATGTAAACATGGAAAACGGAGGTAATGCACAGTTCTAGAAAAAAAAAGTAATCACTTCCTACAAACTCTACCTCAATCATCGTATAAAAATGCAACTGGTAAGCAATAGATTAGTAATAACTTCTACTAATTAATGATGCACCCAAATTTTCCCTTAGGAGGCGCCTACACTGTTAAAAGCTTTCTGGAAAATTACATAGAGATTTTATTGTAAACCCATTATCTTAACTCTTATGTAAAATTACAGAGATAAAAAAAAACAGAGATTCTGTAAAATAACGGTTAAATTATTCGGTAAATTTACAAGTACACTCTATAAATTTGCATTAATAAAAATACACAAGACTCTGTAAATTTATTTAGTTTACTTATTTTTAAAGGGTCTCAGGACTCTTAAAATTAGAAAAAATGCAAAAAGAAAAGAAGACCATTTTCAACATTTAATATCTTAAAATGTATATGATTTAAAAACACAATTTTTACTTAGATTAAAAGATATAAGTATGTTCTTTCATTTCATGTTTTTTTAAAAAACGCAAGATGCAAAATTAGTATTTACAGGGGGCTCTAAACTGTCAGACATTTATCGAGCAGAAAATTGGTATAACACCTTACGCCAGGATTACAAAATAAATTTTGGAGCTAGAGGGGAGTGAAATTTTTTATGCCTAATTATACTTCAGTTTGTAATAATTATCCTGGACCTAAATAAATTTCTATTTAAAGTATTTTTATATTTTTAATACAAAGTTGTATTTAGTTAATACAAAATTTTGAAAATTTTAACAATATTATCACCTAAAAAAATATTTTTTTGAACAATAAAAGGAAATTTTAGGTTCAGTTTACACAGACTAACATGAAACATATGTTTTGAAAATTTCATGAAACAATATTCAGAAGTTTTTTCAGATATCCTGCGCGTTAGGCCCAAGAACGTTATTTGGAGAAAAATGACTTTGAAGTCTCGGAAACACTGCTTCAGCTATTGAGTAGTTATAATTCTAATCGCCATAACATCTGTTCTAATGGGAATTTCAAGGAAATAATCACATCAAAACGTTCAGAAGAGATAAAGTTCAACATCTAAAAAAATTAAAATTTCGAAGCTTTAACAGTCCTGGGACTCCTTAATATTAATAAATTGCTTTATTTCAAGAAACTAGTGAAATTTTGAACTTCGAAGAAATATAATTTCTAGATTGAATTTGAATTGCTGCAGCATTTAATTTTTACAAGATTTATTTTTAGCCTGTCCGAGGTTCGATCCCGAGACAACGGGGTTGGAGATTAAAACCATACTGAGTATGGTATAAGAGTTGTTACTAACAGAACGAAAAATTTGTCTTTCATGATTCAGCGTGGAAATACTTTTAATATTACCAAGCTTCATGCACATGGTGAATGAAAAAACTGCAAAGAGATTGTCGATAAAAAATCCCCACTGACTCCGCACAGACGAATTTCCCCTTTCTAAAATATTCTACTTTTTAATAAAACAATTTTTAAACCAAATTTTCTTCTTTAATATTTTTATTAAAATCGTGAAAAATTTTTAAAGTGTGTATTTTGAATTACAGGTTATAAAAAAAGATAAAAATATTTCTAAATAAAGACATGGAAATCCCAACAGAGAATTTGATTTAAGAAAGGGAAATGTCTGTAAAATGTGACCGAAAAACTCAATCGAATGTATTTAACCGAAAACTACTGTAAATTTACAGAGAGTGTTTTGTTTTCTTTCCTTTTTTGCGTGCGTGTGTGTGTGTGTGTTTTCACAGAAATTTTTAACAGTGTACTTAGAGCAATTAAAAAAATTTCAAACCCTTCAATACTAACCACCTAATTATGAAATTATATTTGAACATTTCGGTAAATTTAACTTTGTGATACCAAACAGAAGTCATTCGGTCAAGTAGTTTAGGGATTAAGCTTGTTTAAAATTTGGAACTCCTGATGGTAAATTCTCTTTTAATCTTAGCAAAACAGATTGCAATACGGGTAGTTTTTTAAGTGTAACTCAAAAACTATTTAGCTGAAAGAGATGTAACTTTGAATTCGCATATTTGAAGACTCTAGATATCGATATATGCTTTAAAGAAAATTATAGATTACATTTTTTTTTTTAGAAAAATTAATTTTAAAATATCTATATTTTCTAAATTAATTTTTGAAAAAATATTTATCGCAAACTATAAATTTTCTCGCTGAAATCAATTTCTAGAAGCTTTAAATGTGCGAATACACAATTACAGTTCATTCAGCACAGTTAGTTTTTGGGTTATGCTTCAAAACTACTCACTTTGCAATCTGTTTTGCTGAAAAAGTAATTTTTGGGTTATGCTTCAAAACGTCTCCACTTTGCAATCTGTTTTGCAAGGAAAGCACTTTTTGGGTTATGCTTCAAAACGTCTCCACTTTGCAATCTGTTTTGCAAGTAAAGTAGTTTTTGGATTAATGCTTCACAACTACTATCTTTGCAACCTGTTTCACAAGGATTAAAAATGAATTTAACATTAGGAGTTTAGAAACCTGCACAGTTCCTAAACTACTTGACTATGACTTTTCCTATTTAAGATACGCAGGTAAAATGCACCTAAGACACCAAATATCATATCATAATTAGATGTTAGTACTGAAAATGTTAGTGTTCGATACATTTTCTATATGTAGAGGACCCCTAAGTAAAATTTAAATATGACAATAAACAAAAATAGGCGTTATTACAAATCGATTGGTACCAGTTACATTTTAATACGATGATTTATGCCTGAGTTAGTAGGGGATGATGACCCCCCCCCCCCCCCTTAACTGTACTAAGGATAGCGAACCTTTTTATATCCACGTGCAAAATTTTTCCAAAAAATATATTTTTTCCATGATCATGACATGCCAACAAAAAAAAAAATTTAATGGATCAAAAAATAATGAATCAAAATTACTTAAAATTTGGTTTTTAGCATTAAAAAAACTTAGGTAACATTTGAAGTTATACTTTGGAAATTTATTTTTAAATGTTTCTGTTGTCTCATCTTAGATGCAATATAATTTATATCAACTTCGTACTTAGTTATTTTTAAGCGAATGAAAGTTGAATTGGACTCCTTCGACGACATTTTTTGCTTGAATTTTTCATATCATTTATTTCCGAAAAGAATGTGTCGCAGAAAAAATCGCCAAAAAAGTAAGCGCCAGAATCTACAGCTTTTATTGCCTGGAATTGGATTCCAAGTTGTTATAATTTTATCATTGGAATTTTTTCTTATAATGCATTTTACTCTTTCTTTTGCGATAATCTCCTAATTCTCTCTTATTCTTAAAATTTTGTCAGCCAATATATTTGGGATACATTAAGTTGTATTTCAGTTTCTTCAATCTGTATTACGACAATGACAAGCATCCGAACAAATTGCATTCAGATAAACAGAGACAACATCTAGATTAATTAATGCATTTTGTGAAATTCTACTATATTTTGATGTAGAACCTGAATTTATGCCCTGCCAAAAATAAACAGATGTTTTACATCTCCAGCGTGACACTTGTGGCACGCGTGCCATTAGGTTCGCCGTCCTTGGATAGAGTCAAGGGAGTAAAGGAAAAAAATAAAAAAAAATTAACGTGTCTTAGGACTCTTCAAACGGGAAAAAGAAAAAAAAAGTCTATTTTCAACATTTAATATCTTAAAATGTATCCGATAAAAAAAGGGGGGGATGAAAGATGTAAATATGTTCTTTCATTTCATGTACTTAAAAAATTGCCAGACACAGAATTAGCATTTATAAAGGGCTCCAAACTGTCAGACGTCATTTGTGGAGCAGAAAACTGGTATAACAGCTTACGCATTAGGATTACAAAATAAATTTTGCCACTAGAATGGAAATTTTGTTGCCTATTTTACTTCATATTATAATAATTACCCTGAACCTAAATAAATTTGTATTCAGAGCATTTTTATATTTTTAATACAAAGTTGTATTCAGCTAATACAAAATTCTGAAAATTTCGACAGTATAATCACCTAAAAAAGTATTTTTTTTAACAGAATTTTAGGTTCAGTTTATACAGACTAACATGAAACATGTTTTGAAAATTTCATTAAAAAATATTTAGAAGTTTTTTAGGTATGCAGCGCGTTATGCCCAAAAACGTCATTTGGAGAAAAATTCTTTCAAAGTTTAGGAAACGCTACTTCAGCAATTGAGTGCATATAATTCTAAAAGTACTATGGTTTTATAGTACAGACTATAACTTCTGTTCTAATGGGAATTTCAAGGAAACGATTATATCAAAATGTTCAGAAAATATGGGAATTTAACATAAAAAAAAAAAAAAAAAAAAAAAAAAAAAAAAAAAAATCGAAAATTTTGAAGCCTTGAGTCTTGAAGTCTTGAGACCTACAAAATTTTAGTTAAGAAACTCAAATTAGAATTTGAGTTTCTACAAATTCAAAAGGTCAACTTTCTGACATAAGTTTTAATTTATTTTTGTTCGGAAATGCATGAAACTATAGTAGGTGTTGTTGTTCAGAAACTACGTTCCCTTTTTTTTGCAAACGCAAAAGATCGTTCAGAAAATAGTGCCAAAGTGGGCGTTTTGAAGCGAATTTCAGCGCGAAAGAGAAAACCTACTTAAGAAAGGATGAAAACGTGTTTGTCATATGATTAAAATAGCTTATAACTCAATAGGTAATTTACGTATAAAAAAAATGGAAAACTCAGCTCGATTCCAAATCGCTTTCATGGTCAGGCTTTCCAATTATCTTTCTGTTAATAAACGAATTTGTAAATGTGTCAAAACGTTTTGCGCTTGTTGAGCAGAGCAGTTGAGAACAGCCTTAACCTCCCAGGCACATAGATAAAACCGGCCAATGAAGCACTTTTTAAAAAATAACTATCATCAATGTAAATTAATTTCTTAAAGCTTGCGACATTGTAAATTTTTCTTTTTAAATTGATATGTAAATTACTAAACAGGCCAATATTTATATGTGTGCATGAATGAAAGAAAAGTATTAAGAACTTTCACAAAAATATTGTTAAAATAAAAATAAAATGAGTTTTCTTAATTTTCAGTATAAACTTCAAATTTAGTGTGTCGATTACTATGCTTTTTAACCAAATAATAAAATTTGTTTTGATCCAAAAATTGTTAAAAGTCGTAAATAAAGCAATTATACTTTATCAGGAATTCAAGCAGAATAAATTTGTTGTTAAGTTCACAGAATGGTAAATGAACTTATAAGAATGTTGAAAATTTTAGTTGGATGATTTACATTACTTCCAGGTTGCATACTGTGAGATGAGTAAGAACTTTCTAACCGCTTTAATATTCTATAAGTCCATTTAGATATGTTTCCGTTGATATCCCAACATTTCTGTTTCTGTGAAATTAAATTAAGATGCCAAATGTATTTGCGTTTTGCAAAAACCACAAAAAAAAAAAAAAAAAAAAAAAAAAAAAAAAAAAAAAAAAAAAAAAAATCCCCAGACATCTTATAACTTAAGCTTAGTAAAAAATTAAAAACATGATTAAAAAGAAAGAACGCATAAGAAATGATCAACTTTGAAAACTGTAGTACTTAAATTTTAGAAAGAATATTGCAAAAATAATTCTGAATCCACTATTAATAAGATTCACATGTTATTCAAATCTACGGGTTTTTAAAAATTTAAAGCTATCCCTATAGTGCATAAAATCGAATGCACTTAAAATAAGAAATAGAAAATAATAAAACATTAAGATATTCTAGATGCCACTTATAAGAATAACTGTTTAATTGAATCTAATTCAGTAAAAGCATAGTTCATTCAATCAAAATTGGTGCATCCTGCAAATAAAACTAATTGTATTCTCAGAAAAAGTATTTTAACATTATTCTCATCGTATATTGAAATAAAAAGTAAAAGGAAACAGAAGAAAAGAAACAGTCTAAAAAAACTTTAACATTATATTTTAAAGATATTAAGCATATTTTTCTTTTCTGCACAATTAAGATAATATTAATTTCTTTTAATGTAATTAATGTACGAAGTTCCTTTTGTTGTTATTTTAAATGAAGCTTTCTCTATACTTCAAATTTAAATCTTCATTAAATTATATTGTGCACATTTTAATTTGTTTATATATTTTGTAAGTAACAATAACAAAGAATTTTTAATTACAAAAATAAATATATAAATTAGTAAATAATAGAAAAGATTTTGCAAGACTGAAATTTATTGTTTCTGCTTCGAATTTTAATCATTTCCTTTTCGGAGTCCCAATAATAGTAAATAGCTTTTAAGGGGTTTCATACCTTATAAAGTCTCCGCCACCAGTGAAAAAGTGATGTAATTTCAAGTTCTCACAACTTTTTAAATACTTATTGAAATTAAAGAAATCTGTGTAATATACTTAAGACATATTTAAGGTTTTAAAAAACTTAAAATTAAACACTTACAATATAATATAATAAAAAATACAGTTCAGTTAAGGGTGTATTCGAAAAAATATTTTTTCACCCTCAACAGCTCGAAATTTTCTGAGACATTTTCAGACTCATTTTTAAATGTAAAAACATGAAACTTGCTGGGGTGATTTCTGAAGACATGTTTAACATGCCGTGTGATTTCATTTTCAGCTCAATTAATTAGAATTTGATTTTTAAACAATTATTTTCTCAGTGTGACCATTTTTTTCATTCCCAGATCGCCCGCTTCGGAAAATTCGGTTCAAACCGCCAACTTTGAGAGCGTTTTTTACGGTATTTTCTGCATTTATCAAAAAATTAAGAAGCACGGCACATTATATAGTTTCTAAATAAGAGAATTTCCCAGTTTGATGCGTTTGAGAGCAAAAATGAATTTTAAAATGAATCAGAAACTAAGCAGTTTGGATCGGAATACACCCTTAATATTGCAAAACTTTGTCTCAATTCACGCGATAACACACCTTAGAACAGATACATAAACATAAAACTTACGTTAAAATGAGCTTTATCCTATATTTTATATAGAATGAATTAATATTATTGAGATAAGTAAATATTTTCATTCTTTTTTAATCATTAATTAATTTTTTTCTCAATTTTTTTTCATTTTTTAAATTCAATTTAATTTTTAAAATTGCTTCTGTCAAAACATTTATAGATCATTAATTTATTCTATAAAATAAAGTATAGTTTAAAGTTCATTTTAACTCTTTATCTACTGACGGTAATTATATGTACCATTAAAATAACTTATTATAAAATTCATTTAATACATCGATTAGTTGTAATACAGTTTAGGATGAGTTATAGAAACATTACTTTATCTTGTTACAAAAGCATTAGGGGTGATGCAAAACAAAAATATTTTTAAAAGGATTATTTCTTTTGCCTTTGCATCTTTTCAGCTTTCTTGGCGTTGGGTGGGGGGGGGGGGGGGGATAATTTTTCAATTCGGAAATATTTCTATATTTCTGTTGTAAGAACATTATATTTGTACATTTCCTAATTCTACAAAGTACTAAGAAAAATATTTAAAATAAAAGATTTGAGCGGGGTTATAAATATTGCACAAAATCCCTATAAATTCAAATTTAATTAACCATTCTAAATCCTTCTATCCTTCTAAAATCCTTCTCAAATTTATTAAATGATTATGTAAATCTTCTAATGTAGTTTAAACAATTCACGAAAAATGCTTCAGAAGATAAAATTTTCATGAATTCATAATTCGGTGAATAAAGGGTTATGTTGATTTATCTATTCTAAGTTAAGTTATCGTGCGGAAATCGTCATACCGTGGGGAAAAATTCTGCAACATTAACTGAACTGTATTTTTTATTATATTATATTATATTATATTATATTATATTATATTATATTATATTATATTATATTATATTATAAATGTTTATTTTTATATTTTATAAAGCCTTAAATATAGCTTAAACATATTACAAAGTTTTATGTAATTTCAATAACTATTTAAAAAGTTATGAAAACTTGAAACCACACCATTTTTGCACTGGCGACGGTGATTTTATTTAAAAATAGGGTTTATTTTTAAACGATGACAATCCAGTTATAATACTGTTACATTTCCCCCCAAAGTTCTTCCTGGACTATTGTGCGTAAAATTATTACTGATATATACTCGTTGATTTTAGCCATTTGAATGGATACTTTTATTTTTTACACAAAATTAAAATAATAATTGAATCTGAAAAATTTAAATTGAATCGCAAAGTTAGAAGGATTGCGATGGTGATTTTATTTAAAATTAGGGTTTATTTTTAAACGATGACAATACAGTTACAATGCTATTACATTTCCCCCCACAGTTCTTCCTGGACTATTGTGCGTAAAATTATTACTGATATACTCGTTGGTTTTAGCCATTTGAACGGGTACTTTTATTTTATTTTACTAGGGGGCTCGGCCCCCTACGAGCTACGCTCGCCAACCCCCGTCCAGACACCGCAGGCTCTAAATGCACGCTAATTTGATCGGCTTTAAAAAGATTTCGAAAGATTGAATTATAATTTAAAAAACAGTGGCGATCTCCCTATAAACGAATTTCTATTCATTTCTCTTTGATTGGGGAATTTTAACGCCAAATCCGCTGCGGTACTACTTGATTATCCCGTCGACCAATTTCGCCAAATTATATAAATCGCCAAACCACTCGCCAAATTGTACAAATTGACGTAATTTTTATTTTAAATAACGAAAGAACAAATAAATGCGTACAACATTAATAAAAATACAAATAAAACGTCGAAATAAAAATAACTTGATGACGTAGACACGTGTAACAACATTTCAAAATAAGCTAATATAAAAGGAATTAAGTAAATAGAGTCTTTGTCTCCTGGTATTTTTTAACAATGCGAAAAGAAAGTTCTTTTAAATGAGACATTTTAAATTAATCGTTTTTAATCTGACGTAATTTTTACCAAGCTATTCTTTCTCTTTTAAATAATCGCGTGAAAGTACTTTTGTTAGCAATGAAATATTATTGGCGCTTTCCTAACAAAAATAGTTGAAAATATCCTCTCAAAATATTAAATAAATGTCTAGCGCAATTTCTAAATTTAAACTTTTTTGCAATATTATTTGGTGTTCATTTTATGTAATAACTATAATGTGACGTAAGTATGACATAATTTCTCCTAAGACTTCTAACGCATGTTAATGAATTTATTATTTTACAATATCCTTTCTCTTTTAAAATTCACGTGTTTACTTTTTATGACGTAATTTTTAATAAGTTCCTGCTTTTTATACAAAATTATTTAATTCTAATTTGAAAGTTTTTTTCCTGCTTATAATAGTCACGTGTAAATAAATTTTTAATTTGAAGCAAACATTATTGCTTGCGCTTTTTATACAGTTGGCAACAGTTTAAATTAGTACAATTTTCTGAAATCTGTAAAAAATATCTCTAGAAATGCTGAAAATTTGAATTTAAAATAGAAATAAAACCTGAAAAAATGAGTCAAAATAAAAAAATTAATGCAATCTGCACTCCGGCAAATTCTAACGCATAAAATGATATAACAATGATTACACTGTCATGTATAGTTTTTGCTGCTATAAAACTTTTTTAGTGGAACGATTTTGTCCAACTTTAGCATTAAATATCTCTTAAAATAATTCTTCGATTTGAAAACTGTCTGCATCAGCGTGTTTATCAAACATTTCTGTATAAAACCACTGATTTTCATATTTTTGTATGCATTATTTTTCTGAATATTAACGAAGAAAGACCTCCGGTCACAAAAAATTCAAAACCGGCGGCGGCGGCGGCGGCGGCGGTGACAGCGGTAGTTACTTTTTTTTAGAATAGAGAGATTTTTTGCACAAAATTAAAATAATAATTGAATCTGAAAAATTTAAATTGAATCGCAAAGTTAGAAGTATTGGGAAGGGAGGAGAAATAAATAAATCATTTTAAAAATATAGCATTAAACTGGAATCATCAGAGCTCAGCTCAAAACAGGTGAATGAAAAACGAATGAATAAGAATAAATACTAATCCTCTATGATTAAACTGAAATAAACAAAATATAAACATAGCTATTGCGCGAATTTGTTTCAATGTCCATGCTAAGCGGGAAGACAAATCAGCGAGAATTGCCTAATCACTCAACTCTCTTAAAAGCCGGCGAAATTAATCTCGGCTAAGTAATTCCAAGGAGAGGACAGAACCATACAGTGGCGGTAAAACGATCGCCGCGTCACAAAAGGGCTGTGTGGGAAAATCCGTCTATTGTATGAATATTTATTTAGTTTCCTTATACGTTAGAAGCGTGATGCTTTAGTCGCTGCTTTTTTCAATAATCTAATTCACACTTGTAATGTTCGTTTAAAAGCAGAAGTAAAGTAGTGAATATATTTAAAATGGTGATATAAATATTGTTATTTTATTTTTCTGAGGAATAATGATGTCATTAAACGTAGTGTGTGTACTTATTCAAAATTGTTTAGAGTAGTAAAATTACTAGCTAGTTTTATTATTATTATTTTATGCAATAATTTAATTTATTGTTCTTATAAATTTCGTTAAAAACTGATGATGGTAAAATGTCGAAATTATTGAAACTTGAGAAACTTAGGGCTTTAACTTATATAACTTAGGGGTGGGGAGTTATAATCAATGCTATTTAATTTATTTTTATTAGAATATATTTATTGTTAAATGCAATGTGTACATTTATAGCTTAATAGCATAATAAAAGTATTAGTTGTAATAATTTTCCAATAACTTATTTCTAATTTCTCGTACAGTCGGTCCCGCTTAATTGCATACAGTTGTTTCCACTGAATTGTATGCAATTAAGCGGGGTATGCATTTAAGCGAGGACAACAATTAATGTTATCAGTATACGTTATCATTTGATTATATACCATAGATATGATAAATATTAATGGGCAATAATTATTTACCTATTAAATTAATAACTATTGTATTAATAATTTTAATAATTTATTGTTACTCTATATATAACAATATATATGTAATAAAGTATCAGGTATTATAACACTATTCATGGTGCATGGTTTAATTTTTCATTATAATTTATGTGAAAATTAAAATGAAAGTTAAATAAAAAATATTTTGCTTTCAAATCGTACCTTTGAAAATAAAAGTTTCTGCATAAATTCATTTTATTTTTCAATTATATTTGCCATTTATCTCTCTCTTTTTTTTTTCGTCTACACAAAAAATCCTTTAGGAATTTTTTTTTTCATATCTCGACGTTGCATTTCTCCACTTCCAGCGCTAAATATTGGTCTTTTATTTAATGACCGTCTTGATTCTATTTTACCCCAATTCCAGGATTTTTATAAAAGTACCCCCAGTATCCTGAGTCACTGTATGTACGGCAAGCTTTAAAAGAAAAACACAATTGTCCAAATTCAACACTCTCATAAGTTTCCAGAATTAAGATAAGTCATCTTTCACGACGATTTGTGCTCTTCGATTGTAAATATAACAAACCATTGTTACAAAGAAAAAAAAAAAAAAAAAAAAACTTTTTTTTTTCCCATTTATCACTATAACAGGAATTCATAAAATCCGGATTATTACCAGTAGATTGGAGATATTTATGCAATTAACCGGGGATTGTTACGCAATAAAACGACTATATTTAACATTAGCCTTATGGGGAACGTTTCTGTTCCACGGCATTCTATGCATATAAGCGGGATATGCAATTATATCCGTTACCCGATTAAGTGGGCCGACTGTATATGATATTCATTGAAAAAGGAGGGCATTGGAATTAGGACGAAGATATAAGCATTCCCTTTTCTTAGAAAATGCAAATATGTTTAAATTATTTAATATTTTTAAATTTTTATACTTATTAAAATGATTAACGTAAGGAAATTAGTCATTTTTAAATAAGCCAATTTACGCTTCTTGTAACGCTTGTTAAAAAGGTGGTTATGTGCAAAAAATGTAAAAAATTTAAAAAGAAGAGATATAATTTCTATTGTTTATTTATTTTTAAAATATAATACAATTACTAAATTATTACTATATTCACTTGTTACTTATACTTCTTTAATTAAAATTGATTTCATATCTGTTACGCTCATAAATATTGATAGTTAAATTTCTGAAAATAACAAAAATAAAAGGGGTAAGTATTTAGCTCAGGGAAAATTAAACATTCCGTTATAATGGACTTTTTCTAAACTACTCTTTTTATTAATGTACTTTTAATTAAAATTTAAAATAAATTGATCTAATACTTTTATTTCAATTTAGAGAGGGGTAAAAAAATTAAAACAGCTGTTAGAAATGCTGTTTGACAGTGAATAAATATTAATAAAAAATAAATAAATAAATAAACTAAACGTAGCGCATTTAATTAGTCATTATTTTCATCATATAAATTACATATAATGATTGTTATGGAAAATTTTAAGTTAAGATTTCTTTTTTGTCAAATTTTCTTTTCTTCACTTTAAACTACAACTTATCAGATACCAACGATCATTCAACACTTAGTAAAATTTATTTCGAAAACCATAAAATTATAAAGCTATTTCAGTGCTTCATTTTGTAACCCCAGATTATTTTTTTTCTTATTTCATTGTAATATTCCTAAGGTGATATTTTACTAGGCACAGAAATTTCAAAATTAAAGTTTTTGGAACTTTGAAAATATCTAACAACATGCAGTTTATATGCGCTGTGCTTGCTTTGAAAAAAAAAAAAAAAAAAAAAAAAAAAAAAAAACTTATAACGTAACATAAATAAGCAGATTTTGAATAAATAAGAAGCCCGTTAACAAAAAATCAGATTTTAATTAGGCTTAAACTTTATTCGAAACCCAGTTATTAATTTGTTACATATTTCGTATTTTTTTTTTATATACAGAATTTTTTTTTATTAAACAATTTCACGTATTGAGATGTTTAGCTTCTGCATATTTTAAAAAATCAGTAATGTTTCAAACGGGAATTTCATTTCATTATTTTTTTAGAATGAAAGTAAGACAAGGCAAAAATTCTTATCATAATGTCTAATACGCAACTGTTCCATATGATCCTGATTTAGTTATTAGTAAATAATAAGTATATCTCATATTAATTGTTTAAATCAGAATATCCAGCTCCATGTTGTCTATTTATAATCTTCTTATATACATACATCAAGAAAACAACAAAAACACAATGTAATTTTTTTTATTACTATTATTTTTTAAGGATAAAAAAAATATTTTAAAATATTTTAAAAAGCAAATTTTAAAATTAATGAGAATTATCTAACTATATCGAAACTTTCACAGATGACTTTTTTAAGATGCAAACAAGCAATCTATTAATCTTAAGCTTTCAATTTTTCTTTCAATTAAATTTAAAAATGAATGCAACAGTAAAATTTTAATTCAGCAGAAATGAATAACTTAAACAGACTTTAGAAAAAGAAAAAATATAGCAATAATATCCTAATTTATGCCTAAGATTTATCACACAAACAAATAATTCAAAATTTAAAGCCCAAACATTGCAGAGATTTATTAACTTAAAAAGATTTATTAATTACTTTATCGTGAAAATATTTATTAATTTCACAAAAAAGGTTTAAGGAATAGGTAACCTTTAAATTAAGCAGAAATTAAAACCTACTTATATTTATTGAAGTGATTTTTTTATTATTCGTAGTGCATATTCTTACGTTAGCATAGCGTTATTTCTTGTTATTTTATGGTCTATCACATTTATAAAATAAATTTAAATATTTTTTTCAGAGCACATATAACAAGTTTTCCCTATTTTAAGGCGTTTAGGAAAAAAAAAATAAATATGTGTTGCCATTATTTGAAAATAAACAAATGCTGATAAATCATCAGATGCATTCTGATGTAGATCAAAATTAGAACAAAGAGTTGAAACGAAGAAGGGTTTTAGGTTAGAATAAAATTAAGTTGCTATCTTTTTTTGTTTTTTAAATTCTGTAATTTTATAAAATCTATTCCTTTATAAAATCACATAGAGTTTTGGTGTTTTGGTTTTGATTTTAGTAAATTTCTATTGATATATATATATATATATATATATATATATATATATATATATATATTTGCTATATTAACAAAAAATAAATAAATTAATTAAATAAAAATATTAGTACGTTTTCTAAAGATAAACAGTGCAGAGATTTTGATGAATCAATTTAATAGATGACTGAAGTTTATCAATTAATTAATTTATATTTCTTAATTCTATGTTTAGATTTAATTAGAAAAGAACCGCCTTAACTTTTTGTGCCACTTGTTTACATGCCACTAATTATCTTAAAAAATGAAAGAAATATTGAAATTCTACCACCAGTTTTAATCATTTTAAAAGTAATTCCAATTTTATTATACAGTACTCATATAACCATATAAGAAGCCATGCCTGCACATTAATTAATTTGTTCCTTCTACAACCTTAATTATAGCAAAATTGGTATCATTCATCATAATTTTGACTATTACATATTAAGTATGGAAATCCTAACAAACTAATCAAACGTTTTACAGAAAATTCTGAACACGAGGGCTTTCAGTTAACGTATGTTAATTTTCTTTATTTAATCATTTCACCCCAACATTATCATTACTTTTCTTTGTATCAAGGAACTTGATTTCGTGCCATAAAATTCTAAAATTCGCTTACTGTTACGAATTAATATAACTTATTACATAATATATAATGACTAAAATACTAACGTTTTCTTTTAAATATTATGCAGTTGGAGTTCATCTTCATATAAGATGATATTTATAAGGTGCATTTTTACAATAAAGATAATACTAAAAATCTGAAATTACTTTAATACTATAAATTTATTAATCTGAAATATCTTATGTTAATTTAATAATTTTCTATAATTGCTTCTTTTATTAAGAATTACTTTAATAAATTATTGTATAATATGATAACTAAACCACCAATTTATATTTTTAAATATGAAATTAATAATAGAGATCATCTTTATAAAAGATATTAGCTATAATGTAATTTTATTTTAAAATGTAAAATTGATAATACTAATAGGTTTTACAATTAAACGAAAACATCATGAAATATGTTTTCATTAACTATAATTTTAAAAAACCTTAAGGTAATATAAGCCTAGTTTATTTTATTATAAAGAGTTAGCTTAAACAAATATCAGTACTAGTTTCAGAAAAACGATAGTGCTACACAACCAAATTTTAATATAAAAAATAATAACTGAAGATAAGAAATTCAAAAAATCAAAGTTATTAAAAAATTATTTAATTGATAAAAATAATAAATAAACAAAGAATTGGAATTGGTATGTTGTTGATCAAACATAATTCATTCTAAACAGAAATTAATTTTCTGTTTAAAATACTCTTATACTACTTTTATATATATAGATTGCTTACGAAATATTTTATGGAAATTAAGTAATTTATATATTACATCCCATGTCTAAATAAAATTTTATATATTGTTTTTCGTGTGCTTAAATCTTTTTGTTTTATGTAAAAAATGAACCTTTTAAATAGTTCAATATAATGATAAAATGGGAAATGAACTAAAGAAAAACTCTCATCTAAATTTTGGAAATAGTAATAAATATTTAATACAAGTAATTGAGTTAAAAAGGACTCTAAAATTTCTAATAAGATTACGTTCCTTTATTTTCCATTAAAAATTTAATATTGAAAAACAAGAGGAAAATGCATTAAAAAAATTGTGAGAATTTAAAAGGGACGTTTACAAATTGAGAGAATTTTTGAGCGCGAATTTAACTCATTTTTCGGAAGCTAAATTCCACCCCCCCCCCTTTTTTTTTTTTAATGAGTTGCACAACATTGCAAAAGTTATGTATTGCATGTTTAAAGTTAGATGAAAATGTAGCATTTTAAAATAAAGTTTTGATAAAAAGATTGTAGCAAGTTAATTAGAAACTACAAACGAATTTCAATAAATTTGAATTTTTTTGTTCCACATTAATAGGAATTAAAATATTTAGAAAAAATACACTGCACCTTTAAAGTTTGGTGAAAATGTAAAATGTTAAAAGCAAGTTTTCATGTAAAGAAGTAATTTTGATTATTAAAAATATCGAATATAATTATTCGATAGCAAGCTGCGGGAGAAAAGATAATATTTTGAATTATTTGTAAAATAGACCTGTCTATCGAATTAGTTTGCATATAATATACAATTTTTTCTCTTTGTAATTAACCTACAAATAGAATGTTCAAAATACTAATCGTCAAACATTAATCAAAATTACAAACCAAATTTTGAAAATTTTACAAACCAAATATAATTTTTTTCACCTTTCAATATTGTATCCCATGTCTCAATAAAATTTTGTGTACTGTTTTTCACGTACTTAAATCTTTTTGTTTTATGTAAAATTTAAACCATTTAAATAATTCAACATAATGATAAAATGGAAAATTAACTAATAATAAAGAAAAATTCTCATCTAAATTTTGGAAATAGTAATAAATATTTAATAAAAATAATTGATTTAAAAAGGACTTTAAAATTTCCAATAACATTACTTTCTTTTATAATCATTAAACATTTAATGATTAAAAACCTTGGGAAAATGTATTAATTTTGATACAATGATAATTTTGATAATTTGAAATAATTTTTATTATTAAAAATTTCGAATATAATTATTATAGCAAACTGAACAAAACAGAATATTTTGAATTTGTAAAAAAGAATACTTCTCCAGGGAATTAGTTTGCATATAATATACAGATTTTTTCTGCGTAATTAACTTACAAATAGAATATTTAAAATATCATTCGTTAAATATTAATCAAAATTACAACCCAAACTCATCCAATTTTTTTTTCAGCTTTTTGAAAAAAAGTTTCACCGTTCAAAACACATACATTAAATACATTGTGTGACTGATATTATTTCTCTTATACATTTCTTGCAATACATTACTCTGATAATTAATCCTAAAAACCACTAAAGTAATTTTAGAACTTGCGATTAATTAACAGATATTATTTATATTAATTACAATAGTTGAATTACACCTGAGTATTTTAAGTCTTGTTCGAATACTAAATTAATTAAAGAGATTTTGGCATCACGATAGTAAATTCAAATCGCCCACATTAAAGTCAGTGAATACAACATAAAATTTTAATTTTATATATTAGGATTTAAATTTTATATATTAAGATTTTTTAACTAACAAAAAACTTACATGTATTAGTTTTAAAATAATATAGAAAAACTTACATAATATTTTTGAATCGTTTCTTAAAACTATTTAACAAGCTTCTTTATTGTGGGCGATTTGTAATTGTATTAAGCTCAAAATAAGAAATACACGATAGCACATAAACTAGAAAAAAGTAAAAAGATCGCTTCTTTAATGTTCTTATTCTGATAATTAAACCTAAAAACCACTAAAGTAATTTAAGAACTTGGGATTAATTAACAAATATAATTTATATTGATTACAATAGTTGAATTACACCTAGGCATTTTAAATCTTGTTCGAATACTAAATTAACTAAAGAGATTTTGGCATCATTATAGTAAATTTCTAAACTTAAGCACTTTTTTTCCCTCGTGATTTTTTCTTATTTATTTATTTTTTAAAAGTAATCCTTAATAAGTTTCACCTTTAAAAAAAATGAGTTTGAATTGAGAGAATTTAAAAGGAATGTTTATATAAATTGAGAGCCTTATTGAGCGCGAATTTAACTCATTTTTCAAAAGGTAAATATGAGTTTGAATTAGTTCCTCCTTTTTTAGAGAGGTTAAACAACATAGAAAAAGTTATACATTGCATCTTTAAAGTTTGATGAAAATGTACGATTTTAAAATAAAGTTTTGATAAAAAGATTGTAATAAGTTAATTAGTAACAACACAGGAGTTTCAATAAATTTGAATTCTTTTGTTTACATTAACAGGAATTAAAATATTCAGAAAATATTAAAGAAAATATTCATTGCACCTTTAAAGTTTGATGAAAATATAAAATGTTAAAAGTAAGTTTTGACACACACACACAAAAAAAAATCTAGAAATGAAATTATTAATTGCATAATTAGTTAATCTGAATAAATTAGAATTCTTCTGTTCCCGATTAAGATAAAGTAACTCTAAGTAATTAGAAAATATTACAGAAAATATCACCGCATCTCTGAAGTGAAAGGTAAGTTTTGACAAAAAAAAAAAAAAAAATTAATGTCATTAGTAATTACACTTTGAGTTACTAGTTTGAATAAATTAAAATTTTGGCAACTTAAAGAAAATATTAAGTTGCATAAAAATGAGAAAACAAAAAGCTTGTAATTGAAAAGTGCCATCAGTAATCAAAATAACAATTTAGTTTCAATAATTTAAAAAAGAAAAACTTATGAATATTCATTGCAACTCTGAAGTTAGATAACAATGAGAATTTTTAAAGAAAGTTCTGATAGACAAATGTCAAGGACGTCACTAATAATTGCAAGGTAATTTAGTTTCAATAAGCTAAAATTATTTTGTTTCATATTGACTTGAATTAACTCCAAGAAATTAGTTAAAAAAATAGAAAATGTTCATTGCATCTCTGAAGTTAGATAAAGATATGGGATAAAAAAAAAGTTTTTATAGAGAAGAAAGAAAATTATTAAACGATTGGGATGAAATAATGCTTACTGGCTGAAAACCACTGTTTAGGGTACATTGGAGGTTTCTCATTTAGAAGAATCGTCCGACACAACGTCAAGTGACTTAGAGGAAATATCGCTGGACACAGAATCGACCCTCACCGGGGGTGAAAGGCCCGCGTTGATGCAGGGCGGCATCACAGCGGACCCTAGGAATGAATGGTCCGGCAAGCTCGGGAAAGCAGCTGGCATGAAGGTTGGCTTGTAAGTTCCTAAGGATCCGGGAAAGGGTATTTGGCCCATTCCTCTATGCATTGGATGCAAGGGTAAACTGAAGACGCTTGTGGCAGTTTGAGGTGGTTTTGAAAACAGGTGGGCATATTCAGTCACAGGATTAAAAGTCATTCCAGCTGAAGTATAGGTCGGATGCCACGCGAGTTGAGGAAAGGTCGCCAGCGACCTAGGATCTAGGAGAGGTTGAGACATCATTGGCGCTTGTAGTGCACTATGCGGACCTACGAGTCCTCCATTTTTCAAGTCCGGTCCGATAATATTTTCAATTGTGAAAGGTTGTTTGTAGCTTGGAGGAACTGAAGAGGACAAGAGAGTCTCTCCGAGGGGTTGGAGGTGACTTGGAGCGGCAGCTAAAGCTGTCAGCCTCATTTTAGCATGTTCTTGAACTGCTGCTTGAGTTGCAGTTTCGTAGTGCTTGAGGTCCGCAAGAGCTGCTGCAGTAGCATCTTTCGCTTGTTTGCTCAGTTTGAAACGCTTCCGCCGCCGCAAGTAGCTACCATTGTCGAACATATCACCGCAAGCGGGGTGCAAGGCCCAATAACTGCCTTTGCCAGGCCGATCAGGCCTCCTTGGAATTTTTATAAAACAGTCGTTGAACGATAAATTATGCCGTAGACTGTTTTGCCATCTTTGAGTGTTCTTTTGGTAATAAGGAAATCGGTCCATGATATACTTGTAGATATCGCTAAGCGTTAGCATTTTTTCTTGTGAACTTTGTATAGCCATGAAAGTTAAAGAAATGTAGGAATACGGCGGTTTCTGATCGCCGTAGGTGCTGCGACCGGGCCTTGGCATGATGGCGGCCCTATTTTAATAAGGTGTTGCGCATCAGGAGATCATGGAAAAGAAGTCACGCTAGCTCCGGTTTATTCTCAAAACACCGTTCTCGCACTCACTAGGAAAGCATTGACTTGTTATCACGAGCTACCTCCCTTTCTTTCACCAAGGGGATGGGCTGATTCACATACCTTCGTAGGGGAGGGAAGCACAGAAGGGGGTGGAATAAAACTGATGATGTAGAACAAGCAATAACACACAACGCCGACGCGAAACGCACACAACGAAACAGCGCGCGCACACACCTATCGAACAAACTTTCTGCCGGCTTGAGCGGCTTACCGGCCTCTTAGCCGACTGGTACGCCGCGAGGGGATCGGCAAGGAACTTTAGTCACGCCTCTTTCTGCCTCCGCCCACAACGCGCATCTTTGATCACGCCTACCGTGAAGCTTTGGACCAATGAAGAAGCGACGAGAGTTGTGGTAAGTGAGAAGCCTTCCCTCTATCATTTTGTTGTTATAGAACTTTTAGATGTGAGGGAAAGCAAGCTTACGTCGGTCAAACAAAACCTGTGACAGGTTTTTATGAAAGTTGTGTTTTGAAATAGCTGATAATATATATTTATTTTTATATTTAAAAAAAGAGATTTTTTTTTTTTTTTGTGACCCGACTCTTTTATAAATTTTATGTTTTTCGATATTTTACTTGCATTTAACAAAAATTTCTAAAACCAAATCTTAAAATGAAATTCATAAATTAAAAGAAAAAAAAAACAATTTCATTAATGAAACTCAACTTATGATATTCCTATTTTCGGTTTGTAAATATACAGCGTATTTTTCAGCTTATTTATTTATTTGTTTATCATTATTATTTATTTATTTTAATTTTGAAAAAAAAATGCATTAATTTTAAACACATTAATTATTTACTACATTTTCATATTCTCCGCGAAAAATTTTCACTTAAAAAACTAAAGACCTTTTCGCAAGTGAAAACTGCAGTTATCTATTGTATATATAGCTTCGTAAGTACAGTAAAATCAAGCTTTATTATTTTAAAAACTTTGTATATATTTTTTAAATTTAAACCGTTTATGTCTCTAGTTAATTTGTTTTTCTATATTCTCAGTTTCTCATAACTCGATAAGTAAGGTTTATTGTTATCTCATAGGGGATAACATATAATAAAATTTTATTTTCGATCTCTATGTAAGACCTATCTTTTTTTCTTTTTTTTTTTTTTTTTACACTAAAAAAAAAAAAAAAATTCTGCCACTGGTATCTAGAAAATAAATTGTGCTTGAAGAAAAAATAGTTCCATAATAGTATCGTGGTCAAACTTATTTAAAAATCTCTGCAAATAAATGCGAACACAAGAAGTGAGTTTTAGTAATGTATAATTCTGGTTTATGAATAATTCTAGAAATCGAGTGATAATTTCTCCCCAGAAAACTACTATTAGACTAGAAATTCTCGATCTCGTCAATTTAGTTTATTTGTTTATACCTTACTCGTATAACCCGAAAAATATTTTTCCTTTTAGTATCTATAAAAATAAATACCTTATTTTTTCCGGTACTAAAAAAAAGAAAAATATTAAGCTTTATTATTTTGTGTATTTTGTTAGATTTTTTAAAAGTCAGAGATAGTTTTTAATTTCTTTGCATTATATTTTAGAGTCAAAGTTAAATGATTTTGCTAATTTAAATTTTTGAAGATCAAAAGCTATCAATTTTGATATTAATACTTTATTATTCTGCATATATATATATATAAAAGAAACAAAAAATCAAACATCAATAAAACAAGAGCAAATGAAATCTATCTATAACGGAATCTTGTTTCAAACATACCATCATTTCTTGGTTTCGGAGGGGAAATTTTTTATACAATTATAACCTGATGAGATGAAAAATCCCAGTTCAAAGGGCACACATGCAAACACGACAGACTGTCTAAAGCAAACTCTTTTACCAGTCTTTAGTGTTTCCGTATTAGCAGATTTTAATATATATTTTAGCTATTGTTAAGTTACTTTTAGATCTCAGGATAATTTTTTAAAGATCAGATATTGGCATTTTCAGATCTCAGAGCAGTCACTTTTTAAGCCACCACTAATTTTATAAAATTATTTTTATGGCAGATTACTACAAGACTTGCAACAAAAAAATCACCAGGAAACGGGGTCCTGCGAAATTTCCAAGATAAATCTACAACGAAAATTTTTGTAAGGAAATAGTGGTGAAAATTTTTTGATTTAGTCTCTATAAAAAGAGATCGCCCCGAGGCCGGTATTTATAAAGTTAATATTTCATTTCTCTGAATATATTTCAAGCATTAGGTCTACCGGAAAGTACTGTTCGATAATGTTATTTCACGCCTACTTTTTTAAAATTCAGATTTCTTCACTGGCACCACTTTTTCAATAGTAAAATTCGCTTTATTTTCATAACATATTAGTTAAGGTGAAATAATGAGAATTTTACCATTTCAAAACAGTGGTGCTATTGAAGAAATCTGAATTTTAAAAAAGCAGGTGTGAAATAAGATTATCGGGCAGAACTGTCCGGTAGACCTATACTTGGTAGTTTTATATCAATTTTGGATTATTCACTATCAGTTTTTAAGTAGTTAATCACCAATTTTTACATTTTAAATATCTGATCACTTTGCACTCTCCCCCCCCCCCCTTTTAAGAGTAAAAAATGGCAATTTAAAAGTTATTCATAACTTCGCGTCAATAACGCATCAAAATTAGTTATTTTTAAGTTCTTGATTAATGGTTTATTTGACTATTCGGCATACTATATTAACCACTTTATAGATAATCCTTTTGATGTTAATATGGATTTTAAATTGAGTCGCACAAAGTTTCTAAATTAAGTAGTACAGTTTTCAAACGAACTTTATTCCAAAGCAAATTTTTTCTCTATTCGATGATGTGAAAATTAAAATTATGCAATGTTTACAGTAAAAAAATAAATAAAACACCCCTTAAAAATACGAAAATTGTACTCGCAATCAACTGTTTATCGTTTTTTTTTCTTTTTCCCAGTGTAAAAATTTCCCATATGAATATAGATAACAGAAAGACAAAGAAAGAGAAAAAGAGATGAAGAAATGAAATGAAAATAAAAATTCCCATATCAAGCGAAGCACTGTTTATATGTCTTCAATTCATGCTTATCTTATTTATACATTTTTTTATTTAGATCCCAATTTCCAATTCATTCGTAAGTTTTCTACTGAGCTTTTTTACGCGACTGGATAAATGTTTTTCTCCCCGAAGATTTCAAGATTCATTTTGGAACAATACGTTTTCGTTCTCTCCCTGCATTCTCCCTGCCACTGTTTCAACATATTGTTCTAAAAATGTCTAATTTACATTATAAAGTGTTAAACAGTAATTTGGGAGGAAGCGTAACCAATTATTTTAAATTTAACAGTTTTTTGACTCCTTTTAAAATGGTGTAATGCGAAAGATTAACTCCAGAATTCTAAGTCTCACTCTAAAAAATATGATAATTAATAAGAAATATATTTAAAAATTTCCAATCTTTGGTTCCCAAATTTGATGCAGAACTATCCCACTTTAAATTCAAAGCTATATGCTATGTACGACACCTAAGAGAATACCACTGGGGAATCAAATACCATTAATTTAAAGATTTCTAACTTAATGAATAAAATGTACAAATATATAAAGAAGAGATTTTAAAACATATTTAAACAAGATTACATTTAATACAATTTTTTATAGAAATAAATATAGGGCATTTTCCAATGCTTTGTATTTTTATATATGTATAGTGCATAACTGGTATGGAAAATTCGTTATTATTTGGCTCATTTTAACTATTTTAAAATCAATCTAACAATTAAAAAAATTTAACATAATGAAATTATTTAACTGAAATTTTATTATCATATTTAGCTTCTGATTAGGATGTTTTATATCAAAATCAGCTTCAATAATATTTTTTCCAGACTATGGTTCTTTGAGAGAAGTATAAACAATTTTCTTTCGTGTTAATTTTTTTAAATTCAAATTTCCTGATATTCTCATCCTGGGTATTTTGAATACTTCGCAATTCACTCCAAAGTATACTTTTATCCCAGCTTAATAATTACATTTTGTCACCCGCTTATAATGCAATGTTCTATTTCTAATTGTCATATATTATTCTCTATCATTACAATAACATTATATGATATACTTAATAAAATAATAATTGTTATTAAGTAACATATAAACCAGATATTAATCAAAATTATTAAAATATAATATAAAAAGGAAATTTTTATTACAAATTAAAGGATAAGATTTAGCAGGAAATAAAATTATTATATGTTTAATAACAACAATAATAATGATCTTTCATAAAGATTTTAAGTAATTCGAATTGAGTAATAACTTTGCACCACTGTGGCACTTGGTAATTCTAGAATATCGCCTGTGGACGCGAGGCTTTATCACAGCAAATCTTTGAAATTATTTGCTAATGCGTTTTTTTATTTATTTTTAATTAGCAACAATCAAACAACATGTTTAACGAGATATGAGAGTACTGTGTCAAAAACCTCTTGTATGTTACTTCAATCATCGATGTGCGTGTTGTATATGCATAGGAAAAGGAATGTTTGATACCAAGATATAATATATAGGATTATGCTACATGATTTTGTTATTCAACAATGACATTTCGAAAATTTTAATATTGTTATTGATTTCGATAAGTATGTTATAAAATATTATTAGCATTGATTATCTTTAAAATTATTAACAGTTAACAATAAAGTTGATTGTTAAAATTATAATTCATTTTTATTTTGAAAAATTTAAGATAATCATGTACAATATATGAGGAGCTCACAACCATAATAGACCAAATCCATTTTGAAAAAAAAAAAAAAAAAGATATAGCCCATTTAGAAGGTGCGTAAAATTTGTTTTATTCACTCCTACAGTGAACCAAGTCTGTAAACAGATGCCATAGATGAGAAAGTATATGTGAAAACAGCCTTGGTTCACTGAGGTAGGGAATAAAACAGATTTTATTCACCTTCTAAGTAGACTATCTCTCTCTCTCTTTTTTTTTTTTTTTTTTTTTTTCAAAATGGACTTGGTCTACCTTGGTCTACTATAGTTGTATCGCATATGTCAAAAGAGAAACTGAATTGTTATTAATATGAAATGAAAAAAAAAAAATAAAAATAAATAAATCCTTTGGTTGCCTGAACAATTTCCGTATCTTTCCGGAAGATTTTTTAAAGAATTATTATTATTTTTTTTCATTTTATATAAATATTTTTAATGGCATCAGATTATTAAATGTACAAAAAAAAAAAAAAAAAAAAAAAAAAAAAAACGAAAAAGAAAAAGAACATAAAGAGTCATTGTTCCTAATATGTCCAAAATACTTACCAGATTTGAATATTTTTGTATTATAAAACAAAAGGAGTAGCAAAACTGTGTTGCAGCTAAAGATAAACTTTTATCAAATATTTGTTGTATCTGCACTGTATACTTAGCACTGACAATGCTACAATTTGTAAATTATAAAAAAAAGCTTTTAAATTCAATTTATTCGCAATTGTAGTTCCATATTTGTAAATTTATTTACAAAATTAATTTGTTATGTATAATTATGTTATATAACAAAATAAATTTAATGTGTATATAGGTATTTAGCTTTAGTTTAACACTAAAAAGACCGTGAGGATCATTTTGACCCCTACCATATGAATATATTTCAATTCGAACCAGAAATTTCTTTGTAAAATAAGTTTATGGGACACAATTTAAAATAATTTTTATTTATTGAGTTAAAATTTTGAATTTTTTTGTGATGGTCAACCATGCTATTTGTAAACAAAATCACATGATAAAACTTCTCATATATTTAAAAAAAAAATTTAATTTAAAATTCATTAAAAAAGTGGGGTGATTTAAAATCGTTATAACTCGAAATATTATTTGTAGAATTTCAATATTTTTTTCATTTAAATAAACAGAAATACGTAAGTGCTAATATAGATTCAGCATTTATAAAAATATTAATTTAAAAAAAAAAAAAAAAAAAAAAAAAAAAAAAAATGGTGTAACTTAAAAAAAAAAAAAATCACATTTTCAAAAGTAAATATTTTTATTATATAATTTGCTGAATCAAAATTAAAGTAAAACAATTGAAAATACACGTTCCAAGTTTGAACCACGGTTCTTCTTTGGGTATGAATCTTTAACGGTTCTTGACTTATAATGATTTAAATACGAGAAATGGTGAAAGAAGCCATCATGAAGAAAAACGCATTTTCACAAGAAATCGTTTCCATGACAACCATTGCTTGAAAGCTAGATTTTTGAAAACAAATCAAAACGAAAAATTTAATATTTCCTGTTCTAATTAAGATAGAAACATGATTCAAACGTAATTTTAAGCAGAAGAACACAGCAAAACTTTAATGTAGTTTTAATAAAATTTTTTGGGAAAATTTGGAGATTTTTGTGTTTCAGACCCCCTTAAAAGACACAAAGAAGAAAAATGTCAAATACATATGTTAAACAGATTTAAATAAAAATTCCAGTGTAAAATATTTTTTATAAAACTTTGGTAACATTTCCGGTCTTTTTAGTGTTAATATTAGAACTGTTGGTTACTCGAAATAATGATGTCAAAATTTCAAATTGTTGAAACATTCGGAAAATGGATTTAGTAAATGACAAAACAACGGGTAGAGGATTAGAGCGTTTTGCGTCATAGTATCCAAACTAAGTAAATTGTATGCAAATAAATAGTGTGACGCAAAGAAAACATTTACACAAATTTTACCGATGGTTCTGGATATCGTGACGCAAAAGATAAATGAATTTATTGAATTAAATACATTTAATACAAAACATCAGCTGAGAAAAAGTATGACATATTTGATAGTGTATGGAAAAAAAAATGTTTCAATGTCTAAATATATTTCAGAAGACAAAACATAAGTATGTGTAAAGTAATTTTTTCACAAATCTTTAAGTCAGATCACAGCGTCACTCGAATTTTGATATCATATCTTTTAAAACTCATATTTTGAATGAAAAAGCATCACTGATTAAAAATAAGTACAACAAAAATGAAAAATTAAATATATGCATATAAATTCATTTTAATAGCACAGCGTCACTCAAAATTTGATATCAGAATTTTTAAGACCCATATTTCAGATTTGTATAGCCATAAAGTAAAGTGCTGCGTCAAACTTTTAGCCCGTTAAGGGTTTTTGTATTGATATTGTATAGACATATAATAGAAAAAAAAAATCAAGGTATCATGCATTTAACATAATAAATTTTCATATATTGCATCATCATTTCAGGATATATTTTTCTATCTCAATATTCCTCATTGCTTTTTAAATTTATTTACATAATACAAGGCTAAATTTTTCTATCTCAAATATTCCTCATCTTTTTAAATGTTTTTTATATTCTCATCTTTTTATATTACAATTTTTTGTGTTTAAAACGTTAATTTAATCAATTACCCTTTTATTTATTTTTATATAATTCTTTCTTTCTTTCTTTCTTTATTTGTATTAATTTATTCCTTTTCTTTATTTTATTTTGTATTCACTCAGTACTTATTAAGTTTATTCCTATTTTTTCATTCTAGTTTAACTAAAAATTAATCTAAGTCTTTTCTTGATTTCTTCAATCATTTTAATTCATTTTATTTTAGTTTTTTTTTTTTTTTGGGGGGGGGGCTTAAGATGGCAACTCTAAACATTATTGTTATTAATCCAGTTCCAATTTACATTTTTCATTTCTCACACCAGATGGCAGCACAGTTATGGGTTTCACTCAGATGCTCAACTGTAGATCACATGTTAAAATAGTCTTAACATTGTTTTCCATGCTGATATGCAGTAGTTTTGACACTTAGTATGTCATTCAGGTATTGTGCTCTAATATTTTTAATATCCTGTATAAGGTGTATCTTTCTTTGGATCTCTTAGCTTTTTATTATCTATTTTCTGTAATGTTTGCGTTATAAGGAGCTAAATTTTGTCATTTTAGGCTTAATGCCGACAAAATTAGATGAAATAACGCATCTTCTATGAATGAACTCACAAGCTCCTCTGATGATTCTGTGAGTCATTCATAGTTTCTTATTTTACATACTGGTTTCATATGTTCATTTCTAAATCATCTTTAGAACTTTATCCATTTCTTCCTATATTTGTGATTTCAAATTTATTATATATATATATCATCATCATCATCATCATCAACCGTTTTCAATCCACTGCTGGATGTAGGTCTTCCCCAGATTTTCCCAATGTTTCCTGTCTAGTGCTTTAGTCATCCAATTTACACCGGCTACTTTTCTGATTTCATCACTCCATCTTACTTGAGGTCGTCTTCTTGGCCGTTTTACATCTCTGGGATACCACTGTAGGGTGTTTGTGCTCCATCTATTGTCTTGTCTTCTTGCGATGTGCCCAGCCCATTTCCATTTTAGCCGTTTAATTCTTTCAATGATGTCAAAAACTTTCGTCTGACTTCTTATCCAGGTTATTCTTTTTCTGTCTCTTCTAGTTATACCTAGCATACATCTTTCCATACTTCTCTGTGTTGTTTGTAATCTTTGTACCATCCGTTTTGTTAGCGTCCATGTTTCTGCTCCATAAGTTAGGACAGGTAAAACACATTGGTTAAATACCTTTCTTTTCAAACACAGGGGCTTCAGAATAATATTGTTCTTCCCAAAAGCACTCCATCCATTTCTTATTCTTCTATTGATTTCATTCATGATACTATTATCAGATGATAATTCTTGCCCAAGGTACACATAACTTTGCACTTCTTTAATTTCAGTGTTGTTGTAGACGATTTTCTTTTTTGATGCAAATGAATTGAACATCACCTTAGTCTTTTCCAAGTTTATTTTTAATCCCACATTAATGCTAGCTTCTGCCAAATCTTTTAGCATATTTTCCAATTCTTCAGGACTGTTACTGAAAATTAAAATGTCGTCAGCGAATCGGAGATGACTTAAATATTCCCCATTTATTCTAATCCCTTTGTTTTCCCAATCCAGCTTCTTGAAAATATTTTCTAAGACAGCAGTAAAAAGCTTAGGCGAAATGGTGTCTCCTTGTCTTACCCCTCTTCCAAGCTTGATCTTTGCTTTTCCTTTGTCCAAGCGGATGGTTGCTGTTGCTTTCTTGTAAATCTTCTTTATAATATTGATGTAAGGTTTGTCTATACCAATGTCCTCCAGATATTCTACTACTGCTGATGTGTAGACCGAATCAAATGCTTTTTCATAATCAATAAAGGCAAGGCAAAGAGGTAAATTATATTCGTTATGTTTTTCTATGAGTTCCCTTACCGTTTGGATATGATCCATTGTGCTGAATCCACTTCGGAATCCTGCTTGTTCTCTAGGTTGAGCTGAGTCCAGAGCTGATTCAAGTCTTGTCGTTAAAACTTTGGTGAAAATTTTATAAATCACTGACAGTAAGCTGATTGGACGGTAGTTTTTAATGTTTTCCTTCTCTCCTTTCTTGTAAAGTAGCACCATCACAGCATTATTCCAATCTTCTGGTACATCTGACTTCTGGAGACATTTGGAAAACAGTAAGGATAGCATTTTTGCAAATTCTTCTCCTGCTTCTTTGATAAGGTCGATTGTAATTCCATCTTCTCCGGGGCATTTACCTTTTTTCATAAATTTAATGGCTTGTAAAACTTCGTCTGTCGTCACTGGGATTATGGCATCGGTTTCTGTTAAGTTTTCTGGTGGATCACATAAGTTGATTTCCCTCTGATCTTCACATTTATATAAATCGTTATAGAATCTTTCGACAATGTGTACTATTTCTTTATTGATTTTGGTGATTGTTCCATCTGCCCTCTTTAGTGCAAAAATACCTTTTCTTCCAACACAAAGTTTTCGCCTAGCTGATTTTTAACTTTTGTTATCTTCTAGAATTTTCTTGACAAGATCAGAGTTAAATTTTCTGATATCTTCTGTAACACATTTTCTTACCGTTTTACATAATTCAGCATATTCAACTCTTGATTTAGGATCGTTTTTCTTCATTTTAAATTCTCTGCGTTTCTTCATCAATCTTCTTGTTTCTTCTGTTATTTTCTTTGTCTGCTTTACTTGTGCATCGCCGGCTATCTTCTTTGCAATATCTTGTAGAGTACTGGTTAGTTTCTTGTTCACTTACTGTAACATCTTGCTCTTCTTCTAAAGCTGATTGAAGTACTTGGAAACGGTTTTTAAGTTCCAAATGGAATTCTTCTTTATGTTTCTGGAGATTTATTATATCGATTGATTTCTTTGAGTGTTGCAAAAGCTTCATTCTTTCCACTTTAGTATTTAACAGCAGTTTGTATCTAACCAACCTGTGATCACTTCCTGTATTGAAGTTATTGAGAACGCTGCAATCCTGAATAAGATGCTTTTTGTTTGTTAAGATGTAGTCGATTTCACTTGTTGAGCCATTTGCACAACGCCATGTCCATTTTCTTTGTGGCTTTTTCTTGAAAAATGAATTCATGATATACAACTGTTCACATTCTGCAAACTCAATCAATCTGTTTCCTCTTTCATTTCGCACCCCATATCCATGATTTCCTACTGATAACTCACCTTTCTCTTTTTCCCCAATTCTAGCATTCCAGTCTCCCATTATTAATTTTATGTAGCATTTTCCCTTTTGATGCATTGAAGCTACTTCTTCATAGAAATCCTCAACTTCTTCATCAGTATAGCTTACTGATGGTGCATAAACTTGGGTAATTTGCAGCTTGTATCTTCTGGACACTTGTATTACTAACCTTGCAACTCTATCTGATGCACTATCATATTCTACGATGTGATTCTTCCACCTTTTATGAATCAGAAATCCTACACCGCTTGTTCTTCCACCTTCTGTGCCTCTGTAGTACAATACATGTCCGCTGGCAAGATCTATCTTCTCTTCTCCTTTTCTTCTTACTTCACATAATCCTAAGATGTCCCAGTTGATTCTTTCTAATTCTTCTTCAAGTTCCTGAAAACGATTTTCCAAAGATAGGGATCGTCCATTATACGTAGCCAAGGTCATCAACTTATGGCAGCCTAGCCGAGCCCGGTTATTCTTAGCACCCTCTGTCTTCATGTCTTTCTGATCGCTGCCGTAACCAGGAACATTCAGACCGCCGGGAATTAAGGGCCGTGATTTATTTTGTGAATTCATGGTAAAATAAGGGGGGTAGGTGGCCAAATTCCTCCACGCTGGCCAAGCTGGTTGGAGGAAGCCCATCCGCGTTCGTTCCCCATGCACTAGGCAAGGGTACTAACAGGCTGTACCGGTGGAAGGTGCGGATTGGACATTAAGTCTCCGCTCCCAGTCGATTCCTTTAAGTCCTCCTCGAAGGCAATTAAAGGGTCTTCTCCTGGTTAATAAGCAGAGGCTATTAAACAGCCCATATATATATATATATATATATATATATATATATATATATATATTTAAGATCCACGCTTGAAAATATTATCACTGGACTGGCAAAATTGAACTAATTCCGTTTTTGGAAATTTTTGAATAAAAATAAAGTCTTTATATATATATATATTTTTTTTTTTCTTTTTTTTTTTTTTTCAAGATCCACGCTTGAAAATATTATCACTGGACTGGCAAAATTGAACTAATTCCGTTTTTGGAATTTTTGAATAAAAATAAAGTTTTTTTTTAAAAAAATTAAAAACAATTATTCTTCCTGTTTGTTGGATGTATTGAAGTTTTATTTTCATAATCTGTATGTAATGTAATAAAATATAGCATTTTATTTAAATATTATAATGGAGAAAAAAGAAGAATATTTAGCCTTGCCTTTATGACTTTTCAAGATTACGCCTTGAAAAGGGCTATACCATTGTTGAACTAACATAATTGATATCTGCATTGTCGTCGATAGATTTATCACTGGACTGGCAAAATTGAACTTATTCTGTTTTTACAAAAAATTTTTAGTAAAAATAAAGTTTTTTTCTATTATTAAAAACTCTTATTCTTGCCGTTTGTTGATTTTATTGAAATTTTATTTTGCATTTTCTATGGATACAACATAATAACGAATAGCATTTTATTTAAATATATATGGAGAAAAAAAAAGAATATGCCCTTATAACTGTTAAAGATCACACCTTGAAAAGGCTACCATTATCGAACTAAATAACATAATTGATATCTGCATTGTCGTCAACAGATTTATCACTGGACTTGCAAAATTGAACTAATTCCGTTTTTGCAAAAAATAAATAAATAAAAATAAAAATAGTCTTTTTTTTATTATTAAAAACTCTTATTCTTGCCGTTTGTTGATTTTATTGAAATTTTATTTTGCATTTTCTATGTATGCAATATAATAACATATAGCATTTTATTTAAATGTATATGGAGAAAGAAAAAAAAGAATATGCCCTTATAACTTTTAAAGATCACGACTTGAAAAGGCTACCATTATCGAACTATATAGCATAATTGATACCTGCATTGTCGTCAACAGATTTATCCCTGGACTGGCAAAATTGAACTTATTCCATTTTTCAATTAAATATATATATATATATATATATATATATATATATATATATATTTTTTTTTTTTAAATTAAAAAACTCTTATTCTTGCTGTTTGTTGATTTTATTGAAATTTTATTTTGCATTTTCCATGGATGCAATATAATAACATATAGCATTTTATTTAAATATATATGGAGAAAAAAGAAGAACATGCCCTTATATAACTTTTCAAGAACACGCCTTGAAAAGGCTACCATTATCGAACTAACATAATTGATATCGGCCTTGTTGTCAACAGATTTATCTCTGGACTGGCAAATATTGAACTAATTCCGTTTTTGCATTTTTTTTTTTTTATTTTTTATTTTTTTTATAAAAATATATTTTTTTAAATTAAAAAACTCTTATTCTTGCTATTTGTTGATTTTACTGAAATTTTATTTTGCATTTTCCATGGATGCAATATAATAACATATAGCATTTTATTTAAATATATATGGAGAAAAAAGAAGAACCTGAAAAAAGAAGATTTCAAGATCACGCCTTGAAAAGGCTACCATTACCGAACTAACATAATTGATATCGGCCTTGTTGTCAACAGATTTATCACTGGACTGGCAAATATTGAACTAATTCCGTTTTTGCATTTTTTTTTTTTTTTTTTTTTTTTTTTTTAAATTAAAAAACTCTTATTCTTGCTGTTTGTTGATTTTATTGAAATTTTATTTTGCATTTTCCATGGATGCAATATAATAACATATAGCATTTTATTTAAATATATATGGAGAAAAAAGAAGAACATGCCCTTATGTAACTTTTCAAGATCACGCCTTGAAAAGGCTACCATTATCGAACTAACATAATTGATATCGGCCTTGCTGTCAACAGATTTATCACTGGACTGGCAAATATTGAACTAATTCCGTTTTTGCATTTTTTTTTTTTAATAAAAATATATTTTTTTAAATTAAAAAACTCTTATTCTTGCTGTTTGTTGATTTTATTGAAATTTTATTTTGCATTTTCCATGGATGCAATATAATAACATATAGCATTTTATTTAAATATATATGGAGAAAAAAGAAGAACATGCCCTTATATAACTTTTCAAGATCACGCCTTGAAAAGGCTACCATTATCGAACTAACATAATTGATATCGGCCTTGTTGTCAACAGATTTATCACTGGACTGGCAAATATTGAACTAATTCCGTTTTTGCATTTTTTTTTTTTTAATAAAAATATATTTTTTTAAATTAAAAAACTCTTATTCTTGCTGTTTGTTGATTTTATTGAAATTTTATTTTGCATTTTCCATGGATGCAATATAATAACATATAGCCTTTTATTTAAATATATATGGAGAAAAAAGAAGAACATGCCCTTATATAACTTTTCAAGATCACGCCTTGAAAAGGCTACCATTATCGAACTAACATAATTGATATCGGCCTTGTTGTCAACAGATTTATCACTGGACTGGCAAATATTAAACTAATTCCGTTTTTTTTTTTTTTTTTTTTTTTTAATTAAAAATCTCTTATTCTTGCTGTTTGTTGATTTTATTGAAATTTTATTTTGCATTTTCCATGGATGCAATATAATAACATATAGCATTTTATTTAAATATATATGGAGAAAAAAAATATATATGCCCTTATAAATTTTCAAGATCACGCCTTGAAAAGGCTACCATTATCGAACTAACATAATTGATATCTGCATTGTCGTCAACAGATTTAAGGGAATAATTTATGGATTGGCTCTCACGAGCTGTATACACGGATCGAGGTGGGACATTAGAAAGGCGAAATAGGCACTCTCTTCAGAGAGAGGTGTCGAAATTCGATTCGGGCCCATTGAAACTTGAGTCCCTATTCGATCGACAAACACGTCTCATAATATCCCTCGCACAACAATGTATAAATCCACTCCGCAAAAAGTGAAACCTCGTGTATCGGAGGCAAGCCGTTGCATAGAAGTCAAGTCAAATGTTGACAAAGGCATAATGCCGGCCATTTTGCGAGCAAGCCCTTCGGAGTTTTCCAACCATTCAATGAAAAACTGGTGGGCTAAACTTGCGTTAGCCCACAATAGGGTCCTACTCCTTGGTCCGCAACAACCCCGCGTGTGTGATTTTTCAGCCCCACTTCAATAAAAGAGGGTATGAAATAGGGATAGTTTACTAAAATCTGACGGACACGCTCAGCTATTGAATATCGAAGAGGGTTGGGGATTGAATAAAAGGGGGAATGGAATTTCCACCCCTCCCCGGGCGTGAAGGGTCCCGAAAGAGGCGTTTGTCGGCACGGCCTTTGGTGTATTTTTTTATATTTTCAATCGCAGAAGCTCTTTATGGATATTATTAATACATTTTTGTAAAGGCTGTTGATTCGATTGTGGCGAGAGAACGCGTCGAGTATTGTTCGATAGCCATGAATGGAATTGAATTTGAGAAGAGGCCAGAGTTCCTCTTGATCTGAAGAGGCAGAGAGAGCCACTTATTATATTTGTCCGATTGTCGGTGACTTTTTGAGAGGTAGAGCTAAATATTTGTTTATTGGACATTCCTTTGTGCAGAGGAAAAAAAAATAGAATCTGTGTTGGACGAATGGGCATACGCAACGACAAATATAAAAATGAACACTTGACATATATTTTGTTTACAAATCTTTTAAAGCACTCCACTGTTCGAGTAGAAGCTTTAAAGGGGGAGGAAAAATATCTTTAAATGTTATTGTCTCTTTTGTTAGTTTTTTCGCAAACATTTATTTTCATCTGGTAAAGTAAATATGGGGATGATTTCAGCAATAAAATATAATGTATTATTGCAATGGAGAATACATTCTTTGAAATGAAAACGAAAATTGCATGTTTACAAAAAATGAGAATACATATATATTTTAAATCTTTGCGCATTTTTTGAAACTGTACACACTGTTAAAAATTTTGCAGCATTCTGGCAGGTCATTTGGCCTTTTCTTGAAAAAACGGTTTCATAACCATAATTTAACTATATTCTGACCATAAAATGACCTATAATATGGTCAGAATAGTGTTAAATTTACGGTTGTGTAACCGTTTTCGGAAAAAACGGTCAAATGACCTGCCAGAATGCAGCAAATTTTTAACAGTGTAGAATTATAAAAACTTAAAGTGTTTAAATTTTATATCTAGAATTGTCTAAAACAGTTTTATGTTTATTTATACCTTTGTTACTACTGCGAAAATCAATAACAAAATATATGAAAAATTAATTTCAAGAAATAATATAAAAGCTTCAGAAAAACTTAATAATGCACTGCAAATAGAGGCGTCTTAAATTAAGACACATATGTGACTGAAAAAGAATTTCAGACACTTATGTGTCTGAATCTGAAAATTCAGTCACAATAGATGTCTTAATTTAAAACACCTAAGTGTCTTACTATGATCATAGTGTACACGAACTGATAAAAGTGTCTAAAAAATCTACAAGTGTCTAATTTTAAGACACTTTGTAACTCCGCTCCGCATTCACCAGGGGGCACTCTCAGTTGCGCATGCGTCTTCCTTTCGAACTCGATGTTCGTTTGTAATTCAAACTGAATGTTTGTTTTTATGTACGCGTACATTTTAACTAATAATTTATTTTGACTTGATTGTTTTTTGCGGAATGTGAAGTTCCGGGATTTAATTTCTATCGACATAGTGGTACTCCGTATTAATATTTATCTATAACACTAATATAGGGTTCTTCATCTCGTCAAATTTGTAAAGAGAACTGTTGTCTGGCGGGCTATGTTTTCATGATGGAAATTTTCCATTCTTTTAACAGAGCTAGCCAGATGTGCAAGGGGATTTTGTTTTTTAAATATCAAAGTCTGCCTAACTAACGGATACTAACAGCCTCCAATCCGGACGTCCTCTGGGCGAATGTGCTTTTGGAATAATCAGACCTTTTCCCAGGTAAGTGGGGTCTTAACTATGTATTTAAAACTCTCTGTAAATGTTTTCTCTTTAAATGGAGACCTCACAAGAGTCTATAGCTTTATTAGTTCCTGAGTTATGCCAAAATATGTTCAAAGCATTTTGCCTATGGTATTTCTATGTTAAAATTTTATTTTGCTAATATTTAAATTTCTACTCTTCAAATCATCTGCAATCATATTTCTGTATTATTTTCTATCCAATGTTATCTTTAAAATAAATTTTGGTGTGTCTGCATGGTGTATATTAGCGGTTACTGAATTTATTAATTTTACACCTTCCTAAGCCTTTTCTTATCTAGCCATTACTTTAAAAATCGCAGTGACATCGCCTGTTGATTGGCTCATACTTCTTAATTACCATCAAGACTACCTTAATAGTATTTTTTTGGTGTAATTATTACTCTGAAGTACCCCTTTTAATTATTTATTTATGTATACAATATTTTTATAAACATTTAATGCGGCAGCATTTGTAATGTTTACATCGATTTTTACATTTCTGATAGATTTATTATCTGTTATGTACTGGAATTCAAAAGCATTTATAGTAAACATTCCTATTAATAGCTGCTTTTATTTATTATTTATGCTTTTCTTGTCTAATGAAGTTTCCTTCTGACTCATAGTGTGTACATCATAAATTTTAAAAAAGAATATAGTTTGAACATCTTTCCATTCATTGATTTCCCCATACATTTAATACAGCGAATTACTTGTGTTCATTTATTTATTTTAAAATGTTTTGACTGATAAAAGTCATTAAATCCGGTCATTCTAATTAAAGGATTTCCCTTTGCTATAATTTTAGTGTTTCCGAGTATTTTAGAAATATCCCATTTGCCATACTGAAAATAGCCAACATATAATCTTTTTTAATTTTCAACATCAATGATTCAAAAGTCAAAACTTCACGATTTGATTGTTTGAACGGAAATTGACGTCAGTCACTATGTAGACGTTGAAGCAGAAAAAAATTTGTTGATGTCAACAAAATCTTACTTAATGATTTAGAAAAAGGATCTCGCCTTATCTCTAGCCACTTTGTTAAATTTTAATGATTATTTTTAGATTCTTAAATTCATGTAATCATAAACCGTTAACGTAACTGTAAGAATGCGGTAAAGATATACAGATATATTTCATTTGAAATAATTATATAATATTGATTTTTTTGATTATTTTTAGTAAAAAAGTAATTTGAAATAAAAAATGAATACAAAGTAAAGAGGTAGAATTTTATAAAATATTTATTTGCATATATATATGCTAGATTTTGCATTTAAAACTGACACGTTCATTTATCGAATCATAATACAGGGTTGGACTTTTTCCAGAAGGAGGGCCTGATTAAAGCATGGGCAGACCTCCCCACCCCCCACCACCCCCCCTACGATTTTACGTGCTCCAAATTAGATATGGATTTTTTTAAAGCTTATATTTTAAATGTGTTTCAATATTGTATTGATTATAATCAGCATTTTGAACTTTAAAAGTAGAATTAGATTAAAAACTAAATAAAAAAATAAATACAGTAAAAACTCTCAATCGCGGCCACCTCGCGAATTGAATTTGCCTGCTTTCGATTGTGTTCGCTTTTATGAGGTAAAAAAAAAAAAATGTATTTATCTTGAAAAAGGTCAGTGTTCGCTGAAGAAAATTGTCCTATGAAAGTTTTGTTGTAAAATCTCCATAACGGACACTCCTACATAGACGACACAACCATTTAAGAAGCACATTTTTTATTAACAACATGCACATATTTTATATTTTTTTACCTCAGAAAAACAGACACCTCCGAATGGCGAACAAATTCCACGGTTCTGTGGTGCCTACTATTAAGAGGTTGGACTGTATTGCGACAAATATTTTAATTTTTAATCTTATTCTACTCTATAAATTCAAAATATTGATTATAATCAGTACAATGTCGAAAAAGATTTCAATTATCAGCTTTATGAAAATTGCATACCATATTTTGGAGCCCCTAAAATCAGGCTGTGTGTGTGGGGGGGGGGGGGGGAGAGGGGGCAGAATAATGGCCATATATTTTTCCAGGATCAACGTGGTCAAACATGGCTACGTATAATGCTTTAAAAAAATGGCTGCGATTCAGACGTTTGAAGTGTCTAAAATTCAGGCGCAAAAATTGTCTGAAAAAATTCAGACATTTTAAAATGTCTGAAAATTGAACACTCCGTTTCAGACACTTAAGTGTCTGAATTTAAGACATTTCGATTTACAGTGTGTCATCTTGAAACATTGCAGAATATTTCCGTTAAAAAATCTAAAAGAAATATTCGAGTAATAGAAAAATGATAATTTCCACTTCATTATAAATGAAGTATAGCTCAAAAATCCTGACTAATAAATGCTGAAAATTTGTCTAAATGTAGAAATGTTACAAACTAACGGGGAAAAAAAAATATGTATAGAAAGAATGACACGTATAAAAAATAAATAAATGTATTTGTTAAGAAATTACTTCTTTAAATTTTTATTATTTTTTAATTATTCCCCCACATCTTCATCTATTTGTTCTATTAAGATAATTATGTATTATACGTAATCTAAGAAAACACGTTAAACGTACTTTCAATGCATTAACCCTTTGATTACAGGCCAGAACCTTTTTATATGTAATCGACCACACTTTACAAAAACTTTTCTTTTTGGTAGATTTGTCTTGAAAATATCCTATGCGACAGAATTAAAAAAAAAAAAAAAAAAAAAAAAAAAAGAGTTTACGAGTAGAATAACAAAATAGTCGCAACCCCGTAATCAAAGGGATAACCAATAGGGTAAAAAATTCACTTAATAGAAAATTTCTGGATTTCCTATTTCTTCACCTTCACATCATAAAAAATAGAATAAATCACGTACAAATTTCCAGAAAAATATGCTTATGTATTTCTCAAATCCATCAATACCGAGAAAAGATATATAGTAACAGCTATATTATTTTCCATATTATTTATTGCAATCTTATTTTAAGTTTCATTATTTTATACATCGTATTTAGAATCATATTGTATAGATTATATATCGGATACAGAAATTATTATCGGATATAGAATGATACTCTTATTTAATTGTCATATCACGTAAGTTTGATTTTTCTGGCATGGTATTTTATATTTTTATAAGCTTCATCATGAGAGCTCTGTTGCCGATGAATCATTTCGTAAATGTCTACTAATTGTGAATAGTAACTTTAATTTAAGTTTAAACTCAAAAGTCAGTCATTTTAAATACGAGTTGAGCTGGATTTATTCTGATTGCGAGTTTACTTTTTCTTCAAGAAATATTTCAAGCTTTAAGGCAAATCCAATATGGTGGCCATTGTAGAATGTCAGATGTAGTCACGAGGCAATAATTGTTGATAAAAAAATACAGATTAATCAATAAATTAAGGTCACTGGTGAAATGACTTAATATGCTTAATAGTGTAAATAGATTTTTTAAAAAATCAGGTCACTTGATACAAATAAAAAAGCTAACAATTGTAAATTTGTTTGAATTTACTACAAAAGTTTCGTCAACATTATTAAACCAATGAGAAACATACAAAAAAGGCAGCTGTTTAAAGGCTGCTGACTGCTAATTTATTATGTCATCTAAATAATCAGAATCATTACCCACAGATCATTTAATATTCATACTGCATAAACGATTTATTCGTCTCATCATACATATCTGACTTTCTGAAAAGGTTCATTTTAAACCGAGATGACATTTTCCCATGCACAAAACCCTCAATACGCATCAGTGTCAGGCATCCAGATGTGTATCGAAATATGTAGCATCAGGTATTCTGAATTGATCATTAAAAAAGATTGGACGTAGGCGTTTGGTAGTCCATTTGCAAATGAAAGATATCCAATCCGGTTGTCTTAGTCTTTTGGCAGAATTGATTTGCTAGCCTGTAAAGAAGATATACAGTGACAACTCTCTAACTTGTACTGTAAAATAAAAGGAAAAAATCGGTTGATTGACAGTAAAATTTCCGTATTTTTACGGAAAGAAATATTTCCGATGAAAATAATTTCGTGATGTTTGTGTCAAAAAATATGGATAGATAGGCTATGCCAAATTTTTATTTTCGCGAAAGCTGTGGTATTTATTTTTATTATTACTCTGCAAAAGGAAAAAAAAAATCATTAAAAAGACTGAAATTTCACTGTCAAAATATGACAATTCGTTTAGAGAGTAACAATATAAAAAAATATCCAAAAGCCTTATCGAAAATGATAAATTAACTACATTTTTATCACTATTTATCTGTCAAGATATATTCTTAAATAGTTATTTGCTAATTTCTGATGTATTCACGAAATCATTTCATTGGAGGTAAAAAAAACGTAAAAATATGAAAATTGTTCTCCAAATCAACGGATTTTTTTTACAGTGTAGACAACTACAGTTCCAAAAAAATATATCCAACTTGTAGAGGTATTTATAAAATTTCCGGCTTAATTCTACAAGTATACAGGGTGATGGGGAAATAACTGGCCAAATTTTAAAGGGTGGTAGAGAAAACCTAAACAATCATTTTTCGTCATAGAATGTGTTTCCGGTGGTGATTTTATGCTACATTTCATTGCGCATATATGTATGTTTATTTTTCCAAAGTATATGTTTATTTTGTTATATCTCTTAGAACTTTTAATAGAGTGTTTGAATTTAATTTACACATGTAAAACTTAAGAGGGCTGGTCACTCAGCTTCCGATTCCCCCTCACTAATGTAAAGTCTATGGAGTATAAGCTCAATATAGAGTGAGCTCTTAAGGAGAGTTTGTACTGCGCATGCGCCTGTTGTTGGCTGCCTCATTACTTGGCGTTCAGCGGAAAGTCTCCGCGAACGCGCTGAAGTATGTTGAAGTATGTTGAAGTATGTTGAAGAAAATTGAAGTATGTGCCGGGCATTCCTCTGTGCTGATGTGAGCCCGTCAACGTCAAAATAGATTGCGAATTAAATGAAAAAAAATGGAGGGGAGGGGGTGAATTAGAATAAATTTTTATTATGCCGTGAAAAAAGGGGGGTGGGGTGGGGGTGGGGGTGGAATCAGAAATTTTTTTTACATTCGTTTGATTCATGCAAACATTTCAATCAACATTAATCATATTATTTAATATAATATTATGTTGCATCAATTTGTATCATTGTTGTTTATATAAAAATAATTAATTTTATTTCATTATATAATGTTTTCATTCATTCAAACTGTAAAACAATTATTTATTACAGTATATAATTATTTGTAACATGATATTTCTTTTAAAGTGAAAATTTTCCAGTACATTTTATGTAATATAGTATCAATATTATGTGTTGATAAGCTTTAATTTTATTTTTTAAGTTATGAAAAAAATCAGGCATTTTTATACGCCTCTCCCTTCTACACTCTTTTTTAATTTTTCTCTTTAGTTTATTTATGTTTATTATTTTTAACTTAATACTTTGAAATAAATTATTTTTAAAGCATGTAAGCTACTAGGACACAAGTTACTCTTTTTCTAAGTTACTAGAAATTTTCAATCCCTTCCATTCCATTTTTGAAGATGAAATAACATGGCATTGGAAGCATTCGTATATTTAAAATATCTCCTCGGGAAATTAATATTTTTAACTTCTACTTTTTGTGTACACTTCCTAAAAAATGTCTTTCTTTTCTTAGTTCTCAAAATATTTCTAAAGTATAGACTTAATTTTATAGGAAGTGCTAAAATATCACTCACAGTTCGCCCGCTTTTGACACACAAAATATTAAAATGACCTTAGATTTTAGAAATATTTTGAAAACTAAGAAAAAAAAGAGACATCTTTTAAGAAAAATACACAGAAAAAATATGTTAAAAATATGAATTTTCCGAGGAGATATTTTAAATATACAAATGCATCAAAAGTCCATGGACTTAACATTACGGAGGAGAATTTCGAAGTTGAGTGACCAGTCCCTTAAGAAATCAACAATTCTTTAGTAATTTAAAAATGTATAACATAAGTATAAATATTAAACTAATAATCCTTATAATATAATTTATACTTAAAAAAATAATAATAAAAAGTTCAGAAAATAAAAAAGTGAAAAAAAAATTAAGAAACTCAATGAAAAAAATATTTTTTAAAAGTTTTCAAAATTAAAAAATATTAAGTTATCAAAATTTAAAAAATATATATATTTTTAAAACCTTAATAAATTATAAGTTTATAATAATAAGTTTTCAAAAGCGAGTTTACCTAATGTGCATGTGTACATGTATGTGACTTTCATTACGTTATAGTTTAATAATATATATCTTCTTTTTATCATATAAAAGTATTAGATTAATTTTATATATACTTAATGAAAATATTTTTAAAGTTTTTTTCAATAAATAAATAAATAAATAAAGTTTTTAAAAAAAGTTTTTAAAAAAGTTTTTCAAAATCGAAATGTTAAAAAAAGTTAAACAAAAAAATTAAACAAAAAATAGTTTTTAAATAATAAAAAAATTATTTTTAAAGTTAAAAAAAAATAAGTTTTCAAAAATATTTTTTTAAAGTTCAATTCGATTTCAAATACATACAAGTATTCAAACAAATCAATCAACCATATCAATCATATCAATTAATCAATCAATCATATCAATCAATCAAGATTTCAAATACAAGTATTCAATCGAATCAATCAATCATATCAATTCAAATTCAAGTCAATTCAAGCATTACAAGTTAGTAGAAAAATTACAATTTATCAAAAGTGAGTTTACCTATCTATCTGTATATGCGTACCTATGTATATATGACTTCGTAACTTTCACTATGTACTAGTTTAATAATAGAAATCTTCTTTACGTTATCGTCCCGCCAACATTATTAAAAAGTTATGAATTAATACAATGATTAATTACCAACAGTTATCAAACATAAACATTTTACAAAAGCAATGTATGAATATATTTTTAGTTAAAAAAATATTTAAAATGTTTTTGAAAGTTAACAAAATTATTTTTCAAAAGTGTTAAAAAATATTACAAGTTGATAAAAAGTACAATTTAACAAGAATGAGTTTACCCATATTTCCTTTCTATTTGTATTTGAGTGCATGTATGTATATGGAATCCTGCTACCAATATTATATTCTGTAGTATACACTTCGGAACATTAAAAATTATATAAAAACAATAAATTAAAAATTCTTTAGTTTTAAAAAAGTTAAAAAAATTAATAATTTTTTAAAATATTATAAGATAGGAAAAAATTATTTCATAATTTTTAAAAAGTGAATTTACCTATCTATCTATCTATCTATCTAATATATATATGCATAACTTTCATTATGTTGTAGTTAAATAATATAAATCCTCTTTATATTATCCTCCTACTTCCACATTATATTCTATAGTTATACACTTCGAAACGTTGCAAATTATTTTAAAACAATGGATTAATGTATTCTTCAATTTAAAAAGTTATAAATATTTTAAAAACTTAAAAAAATTAAGTTAATAATTTTTTTAAAAGTATTGAAAAATATCATAAGATAAAAACAATTTTTACAATTTATCAAAAGTGAGCTTATAATATATGTGTTCTTTAGGTTATTCGTCTACCTACATTACAAAACTTTTAATACATCTATAATTAAACATTCATATAAAAACAATATATTAATATACACATAAAAAAATAATAAACTTAGCATGCCTGAACTCAGAAAAGAAACGTTAGCTTATCGCATTGCAGATCGTGACGTAATTGACAAGATATCACGTGCCTCCCTCGTGCCCTCTGAATGATCTATCTACAATCAGACTGTATCATCAGTCACGTTATCTAACTGATATGAGTTTTTAACAAGACATTTTCATTTCAGTCTTTGGATATGCAGGTCGTATATTTTTTTCAAAGTCTTTTTTATTTTGTGAAATCGTAAGTAATATGATACCATATATTTTGCGAACAAAATTCTATTAAAAACTTTAATACTCTAGTGAACGAAGATTGATTTTCATATTGCTAAAGTATAGTCATTGATTATTTAATTGGATAATAATATTTTTTAGAAGTAACTTAAATTTCTTATAAAAGCGAAGGTGTTTATTGCATCATTCATAGAATTCAAGTAAGAGTATTAACCAAGTTTTAAATACTTATATAAACTATAATATATACTAGTATATACATAGTATATATTACAAGTTTTATATACTTATATAATTAAAATATATACTAGTATATATTATATAAGTATATAGAACTTGATTAATACGCATAATTGAATTCTATGAATGATGCAATAAAAACTTCCGCTTTTATAAGAAATTTAAATTCTAAAATAATTATTATCCAGTTAAATAAGCAATGATTATACTTTAGCAATATGAAAATTAATCTTCGTTCACTGGAGTAATAAAGTTTTTAATAGGATTTTGTTTGCAAATATATGGTATCGTGTTACTTAAGATTTCACAAAATAAAAGACTTTGAAGAAAATATACGACCTGCATATCCAAAGACTGAAATGAAAATGCCTAGCGTCTTGTTAAAAACTCATGTCAGTTAGATCACTTGATTGATAATACAATTTGATTGTAGATAGATCATTCAGAAGGCACGAAGGAGGCACTTGATATCTTGTGCAGATCATTCAGAAGGCACATGATATCTTGTCGATTACGTTACGATCTGCAATGCGATAAACTAAGCACTTCTTTTCTGAGTTCAGGCATGGTAAGTTTATTATTTTTTATATGTATATATTAATATATTGCTTTTATATGAATGTTTAAGTATAGATGTCTTAAAAGTTTTGCAATGTTGGTAGGAGGATAACATAAAAAAGACATATATTATTTAAGTGTAACAGATAATGAAAGTCACACAAACATAAATAAAGATAGATGAGTAAACTCACTTTTGATAAATTGTTAAATTCTTTGTTATCTTATAATATTTTTGAATACTTAAAAAATATTAACATAATTTTTTTTAATTATTTATAACTTTTTAAATTGAAGAATACATTAATCCATTGTTTTAAAATAATTTGCAACGTTTCGAAGTGTATAACTATAGAATATAATGTGGGGGTAGGAGGATAATATAAAGAAGATTTATGATATTTAACTACAACATAAGGAAAGTTATACATATATATATATATACAGATAGATAGATAGATAGATAGATAGATAGATAGATAGGTAAATTCACTTTTAATAAATTATGAAATAATATTTTCCAACCTTAAAATATTTTTTAAAAGATTATTTTTTTTAAACTTTTTAAAAACTAAATAATATTTTAATTTATTGTTTTTATATAATTTTTAACGTTTCGATGTGCACACTACATAATATAATATTGGAAGGAGGAACCCATATACGTGCACGCAGGAAATATAGGTATACTCACTCTTGTTAAATTGTAGTTTTTACCAACTTGTAATATTTTTTTAACACTTTTGAAAAATAATTTTGTTAACTTTCAAAAACATTTTAACTAGTTTTTAAAGCTAAGCAATATATTCATACATTGCTTTTGTAAAATGCTTATGTTTTACACACTGTTGGTAGGTAATCATTGTAATAATTCATAACTTTCTTATAGTGTTGGCGGGATGATAACATAATGAAGATTTCTACTATTAAACTAAAACACAGTGAAAGTTGCAAAGTGTGTTACACATGGGTACACATATACAGGTAGATAGGTAAACTCACTTTTGATTAATTTGAATTTTTTCTACAAACTTGTAATACTTGAGTTGACTTGAATTTGAATTGATATGATTGATTGATTTGATTGAATACTTGTATTTGAAATCTTGAGTGATTGATATGATTGATTGATGGATATGATGATTGATTGATTGATATGATATGATATGATATGATTGGTTGATGGATATGATTGATTGATTGATATGATCGATTGATATGATAAATTGATTGGTTGATATGATTGATATGATTGATATATTTAATTGAATACTTGTATTTTAAAACCTATTTTTTATTTTTTAAACTTTAAAAATAATTGTCTTTATTTTTTAAAAACTATTTTTTTTTAAATTTTGAATAAGGAATTTTGACATTTTGATTTTGAAAAACTTTTTTAAAAAACAATTTTTTTTTAATTTTGAAAAAAATTTAAAAATATTTTTATTAAGTATATAATACTAATCTAAGGCTTTTATATGAAAAAAAGAAGATATATGTTATTAAACTATAACATAAGGAAAGTCAAATACATGTACGCTTGTACATTAGGAAAACTCACTTTTCAAAACTTAATTTATTAAGTTTTTTAAAAAATATATATTTTTTTAATTTTGATAACTTAATATTTTTTTATTTTGAAAACTGTTTTAACTTTTAACATTTGTAAACTTTTTTAATATTTTGTTTTTCAAAGTTTTTTTTAATTTTGAAAACTTTTTTTTAAACTTTTAAAATATTTTTTTTATTGAGTTTCTTAAATTTTTTTTCAACTTTTTAATTTTCTGAACTTTTTATTATTACTATTACTATTATTATTATTATTATTATTATTATTATTATCATTATTTTAATTTTGAAAAGTATAAATTGTACTATTAAGATTATTAGTTTAATATTTTATACTTATGTTACACATTTTTAAATTACTAAAGAATTGTTGATTTCTTAAGTTATACATGTGTAAATTAAATTCAAACACTTTATTAAAAGTTCTGAAAGGTATAACAAAATAAGCATACATATTAAAAAGGATAGCAATACATTTTATTTTATAATTTTAAACAGTTTTGAATTGTTTCTACATGAATATTAAACAAAAAGTTTTCACTAACACAATCTATTCCGTTTAAAAACTAGGAAATCACAAAATCGAAATCTGTAAGTGTTAATAGCATCTCTCCTAATTGTTCAATTTTTTTCGATTATTTAATATAAAACAGGAATGAAGCTTTTGAGATTTCTCATTAAAAATACATCCATGAGCCATTACATTCGAAAATACGGTTTAGTATAGTAAATATATTATTCTCAATACACGTTATAAGTTTCGACTGAAACTTGAGTTCATTTTCTCTAGATATACGACCAATGATACATTTCTGCCTAATTAAGCTTGGCATATTCTGAAGAAGTTCCTTATTCAAATTATGTGCTTTTTCTTTTAATTTCCCTAATTGACAGTCATTTAAGTCAATGTGAGAATAAATCTTTATATTTTTAATTCGCATGATAGAATTGTTAAAATTTAACACTAACATCATGTTATTGGCAACAAATGAGTAACTTTCCTATCTCAAATTAAATAAAATTTTTTTATTGTAGAATTTGTACCAACTGTTAGCATCCATAATAATTCCATGTTTCGTTAGAATTTCTTCACTAGTAAGCCCACTGCGCTTAAACTCTCTAATATGAATATGAGATTGTCTATTATGCAGTTTTAAAATTAAAAAGATACAGTCACTGAGTTCTTCTCGAAATACAATAGGATTACTGGATTTGGTACATTTAGACTGTGAAATGACATTCGTGGTTAGGGGTGGTGCTTTGTAATTCACCACTTGCTGGACAAATGTTGCTTGCTTGAAAGTCGGACAACGTCTAATAGTAGGTTCTTGAAAGGATTCGTCTTGGGAAATTAAGTTACTAACTGGGGTCGAGGTTAAATCAGACTCAAAATTCATGTCTTTGAAAAATATATTCAAACAGTCCTCAGCAGAAATTGACTCTTGGCATGAATTCTCGAAAGATGTTGTATCATCACCAAAGGTAGTCGTAAAAAAATTCGTATCGATCTCAGATTTCACATTCGTTGAGTAATCAGTATTGTAGACAGATCACGCGATATTGACACATAATCAGTGTTCAATATATTAGGAACTTCCAATCTTGGTATATGTAGTTCACTCACGTAAGTGGGTTGAATAGGTTCTTTTTAAACGTTGATACTTTGAAGTAGAAACCACTTTGTCGGAAGATCTTTTTAACATATTTGCTACAGAACCCATATTAAAAAAATAAAGTTAACATTAGATGAAGTTAGAAAAAAAATCAATTGTAAACTGAATACTCACAAACAGCACATCTCCTAATATATGTTAAAAATTAGCGTCAGTTACAGTTAAACACATACACACACACAAAATAAAATTACTAATGTTATTAGTTATAGTTTAAGTCTTTAAATACATATATAAATAAAAACAGTTCTTATATAAAAGGTGAATGATATATTACGTCAAGGATTTTACCCTTTTTTGAAGAATTGCGTGGCAACACAAGGTAACAGTTTTCTAAAAAAGTGGTGAATGGTATTTTATGTTAAAGGTTTTATTCTTTTTTTTTTTTGAAGAATTGTATGGCAACATAAGGTAACAGTTTTCTAAAAAAGTGGTGAATGATATATTATGTTGATGGTTCAGTGTATATTAATAAGCGAATAACAGTTGTTTATACAGACGATGAGTGATATATTAAACTTTAGAAGTAATTATAATAAATTATAAGCAATGAAAAATAATTAATTCAATGGACAGCTTCAGACTTTTAATATGAAATTAATAAAAGATAGTTAACTCATGATTCATTTGATAAGAAATTGAAAAAAAAAAAAAGCTAAAATTTAAGTAAAGCCGTTACGACTTCATGAGTCATTAAAAATCACAAATTGTTCTAACAAAAATAAAAGACAAAACCTTTTTCATTTACACATTATTTATTCGCCATTTTCAATAGTTACGATAGGGAAAACATGAGTATACATATTTCAAAAAGGTTTAAACATTTCAAATCATGTTATAGTTAACGGTAGATAGTTCTAAATTCAATATTTTATCTAATGTCCAATAAAACCACGTTCGGTGAACTTCTCGTAGAAATTAATAATTTTTGCAAAATCATCCTGAACATGTTCAGATAAGTTTTGATTCGTCAATTCAAGTACAGTTTTTGAAAGGAAATAGGGAGTGGCAGTCTCTAAGTCAACATCCTGTATTACGCGATATACAACAACTTATACAGTTGCATACCATTTAATTGACCTTTTAACTTGAATCTGATAGTTTAATTCGTTTAAAACGTCCGATTGAACAATCTCTTCGTAAGAGATGATTACAGTTTTAGTAAATATGCTTAACGCATTTTGCCTTAAAATACTTAACCTTTTCAAAAAACATATCTTTCAAAGGTGATAAATTATCAATTTAAGATCTAACTCTGTGTGAAGTTTTCAAAGGATACAAAAATCATTTATCCTGTTTGGAGGGCTTGTAGATCTTGTGTTTTAATAAGTCATATTTTCTTGAGAACGCTTCACCACATGAATCACATTTATATTTTTGAGGTATCATTAAATGAGATAATTTATGACAACTCAAAATAGCCTTTCTAGATAATGCTTTTTGACAGATATCACACACAAATGTTTTTTCTTCTGAATGAATTATCAAATGTTGTTTTAAATTGCCTTTTCGTAAAAAAGATTTGCTGAAAATAGTACACATATAAGGTGGCTTCTGTTTCTTCAGTTCTGATGAGGAGGATTCCACTTCATTATCTGGAACGTGTTCTACTTTAGGTCGTACTGTTAATCCCATGTCTTGATCCTTTAATCTTGATGAAAAAGCTTGACTATTCAAACTTGATATCATCGCTTAACATATTCCATCTTGAAAACTAACCATATTACACTGTCAGAAAAACTCGTCAACATACACTAAATTATTCCTCCTTTTTTAACAAATAATTCCCGTACTCCTAGAAAACATGTTTTATTCCTGAATTCTCACCTAACGCCTAAAAAAGAGGGAGAAATTCCCTTCATTCCTAGTACGCATGCGTATTAGGTCTATTAATAATAAATTCGAATTTATTTTAAAAATGAAAAACCTAAAATTCTTTAAATTAAGAATCTTAATTTAATTAAGAAAGAAAAGTTTTCGAATTAAAAAATAAACAACTGTTATTCTTTTCTCATTTATTCAAAAGTACTCGCAATTTATTTTTTAAAGTTGAATAAGTTGAATAAAGTTAAATAAAGTTGAATTTATAAAGCTGTTTATAAATAAATATTCACATTTAAAATACTTTAAATGAACCCATTTAAAAGATAATTTATTTTAAAAAAATTAAATGGAAAAAAATCGATAATGCCCCCAAAAAAATCTTACCGAATACAAATATAATATTCATATTTTACCTCTAGCAATCTACGTAAAAATATTTAAAATTCGTATTTTTATCCTATATTAATACTAAAGTATAAAAACCACAGCCACAATCTCATTAAAGACGAAATCTTCCCGAAATTAACTTCAAAATTAAAAGCTTTTTAAAGAAATTGATCAAGCCATACCCATCTGAAGCAAACATATTTATTTCTAAGCTTTTTTCTCTTGTACAACGATAGCTCAGTGCTAGCGTGCTCGTCTCGAAACGCTACGATGGCTGGTTCGAATCCAATGTCACTCGCTTTTACTTTCTTCAATTGACGGATATTTTACCTCCTGTAACGGAGAAAAAATAACGGACATTTGTCAATTCACGGAAATATGCCGGCATCACTGCTGCCAGTGGAATCTCCGTGAATTGAAGAAAGTTTTTTTGAGAGTATCTTAAGTGAAAAAACATCTTCACACCTTAGAAGAAGAGCAAACACTGATAAAAAAATCTCGTTCCACTCAATTTTATATAATCATAGGGGGCGCATGTTAAAAAATTTTAATGATGGTGCATATCATGTAATATAATTGGTGCATAAATATTAGAAAAACACGTGACATAAATGATAAAAAGCATGTATGTGTATAAAGTTCGCGGGAGGTGAGTCAATCAAATATCAAAAGGTACTTTTGTAATGTCTAAAAAGTATGTGATTAATCGAATTACGAATTTGAATTCATCATTCTAAGGTTTTGTTAATTTATTTTATTATTTCAGTGAAATATATGTTAAACCAATGATTTTACTCATATTAAATTTATTAAACTCCACAAAAGAACGAGATGAAGTGTAGCAGTAGTTTTAAAATTCATCAGAACTAATGTAGAATCATCAAGTAATTAGCTATCCCAATAATTAACTATGAGCTGATTTAACTTATAATAATTGATAAATAAAAAATCTAGCATATATTTCATACTTTCTTTTACTGGTGTTTCACTAACGTTAGCATACTTCACGCAAAGTTTCAAAATTTCTGTCGTTAGCAGCAGACTACAACTTAAACAAAAACAAGAAAGTTATTTAATAATTGCTTAATGTGTAACTTTCCCTCAAAATGAAAACAAATAGGTTCTTGAAATCTCTTAATTTACTAAGTAAAAAATAATAGTTCACCCTTGGACGGATTCGAACCGCCAACCCCATGGTTAACAGTCATATGCGCTATCCAATTGTGCTATAAGGGCATTAAAATATGAAATGAAAAAAAATAAAAACTATCAGAATGTTAAATGTTGTGATGCAATTAAAATTCTTGTTAAGTTAAATTAATATTAACGATAGCACAGTAAAAGGATAAGTATTTAGAAAAGATAGTGTTCAAAAGTATGCTAGTAAATGTCGGGGTGCGGTCTTCCCAGTGGATAGCATATCAGTCACAAAAAATGAAATTTGAATCGTGGTTCGCAGGTTCGGAACTTGTCAATAACATCAGTTTCTTGATCTTTGAATATCCCTAGTTTACACATTGGATGATATCCATCGTAGTTCTTCAGGTTGTGAAATATAACAGGAATTATTTTACATCGCTTATAATTCAAGTTACATACTATTTTTCATTCTGAAAAAGGACGTATCTCACACATAAAAACTCTCTTTAAGAGTCATTATTTTAAAAATTAGACAAAGTGCGATAGTGGTATTTTTGGTTTTGCTTGTTTTTTTTTTATGTTGAAGTAGATCATATTTAATGAATAATGTGCAATTTTGAAGCTCTGAAAAAATTTCCTGTATCCTGTAGAAAATGTCAAAGTTCAAGACCACGAATCCCATTTTTCATGAAAATTGAAATGCCAGTATGTTTGTGTTACTATATCTCTGGAAAGCAACAACATCCCAAAATTATTTTGTCATAAACTGTTAGTATAACACTACATGCTTAGTAAACTTTACTTGGTTCCATGTGGCATTGTTAATTTTCATTTTTATGTTGCCACAACATGCAATCAAAATGACGTTTTTGTCCGTTTTCTGCACTTATTATCTTGGTTAAGCAATAGTACCCCAAAATGTTTCTTATAGAATATGAAAGTTTACTATTAGGACAAGCTAAGTAATATAGAACTTTACCGGAATATCGATGCTGTTAGCAGATATAATCTGTCATACATTTAAAAGTTTAAAAATCTGCAACTTTTGTATTAGTCCTATCTCGAAACAGCATCACAGTTGAATAAAACAAAATATATCAGGTAGTAGTTGAACATATGTACAAAAACATAGAAACGAAAAATAAGTGGAGTCTCATGCTATTTTCAGGGGAAAAAATGACAAACGTTACAAAAAGGCAGTGCAATAATCAAGCTTTTTTCCTAGAAGGAGAAAGAGAAAAGGGATATTCCATTTCCTCGCAAGGTAAAAACATAGGAAAGGGAAAGAGAAACGGGATAAATTTCCTGATATTGACAGTGCCTTTTTGTAACGTTTGTCGTTTTTGTTACCTGAAAATAGCATGATACCCCACTTATCTTTCGTTCCATGTTTTTGTACATATGTTCATCTTCTACCTGATATATTTTGTTTTATTCAACTCTGATGCTGTTTCGAGATAGGACTAATTCAAAAGTTGCAGATTTTGAAACTTTTGAATATTTAACAGATTATATCTGTAAACAGCATCGATATCCCGGTAAAGTTCTATATTACTTAGCTTGTCCTAATAGTAAACTTTCATATTCTATAAGACAAATCTTGGGGTACTATTATTTAACTAAGATAATAAGTGCAGAAAACGGGCAAAAATGTCATTTTGATTAAATTTTGTGGCAACATAACATTGAAAATTAACAATGCCCCATGGAACCAAGTAAACTTTACTAAGCATGTAGTGTTATACTAACAGTTTATGACAAAAGATTTTTGGGATGTTGTTGCTTTCCAGAGATATAGCAATCCAAACATACTGGCATTTCAATTTTCATGAAAAAAGGGATTCATGATCTTGAACTTTGACATTTTCTACAGGAAACAGGAAATTTTTTCAGGGCTTCAAAATTGCACAGTATTCATTAAATATGATCTACTTCAACATAAAAAAAAATCAAGCTAATTAAAAAATACAACTATCAAAATATCACCTTTTTTGTCTGGATTTCAAAATAATGGTTCTTTGGCTGTCCCTGCTAGCGAAGGCACTCGGGAGCTAATGCTAAACCTATGGGGAGGTTTTTTTGTAATATCTCGTTTGCATTTCGACATTTATTTTTTTTTTTTTTTGATTTGATAGCTGAGGTCTATCTCTATATCGCTCCTTTTTTTACTTTTTCGATTTTGGTTGCGGATATTTTTTATAAAGTTACTTTCACTTTCAAAACCGGTTCCGGAAATGGAAGTGTCATTCTAAAAAATATCTGCAACCAAAATCGAAAACGTAAAAAAGGAGCGATGTAGAGATAGACCTCAATGAAAAAAAAAAAAAAAGTTGAAATGCACACAAGATATTAGAAAATAACTTCCCCATAGGTTTAGCATTAGCTCATAAGTGTCTTCGCAAGCAGGGACAAGAATCTTAACCCGTTCGGGACCGGTATCTTTTATTCGTTTGGCACTACTTTTTGTTAATTATTTGACTTAACTTTATAAATCACGAAAATGTCGCAATTAAATAAAATCAATTTTACTTTTCTTTTTTACTGGTAGCAAACTCAAGCGTTTTATGCACCTATTAAGGATGCATGTATGCACCCATTGTCCCGAGCGGGTTAAGTAGTTGACCTCTAGAACGCAGCAGATAATTAGAAAATCACTTAAATGTCTTTACCACCAAACAGATCGCCTTATTTCCAGATAGTCTGTGTACTTAGCTCAGTTTTTTAATTTCGTCACTTATACCCCTTGGCATCTGGGGTCCTCATACCATCTTTTTAAAATAATGATTATTAAAGAACTTCTTACAGAACAGTTATTCCTATGCTACTATTATAAACAGAAAATACACAATAGGAACTTTAAAAAGCTCTAGTTTTACTTAAAAGGCGAGAAAGATAATGATAATATCGCTGATGCAAGTTAAAAATATGCATTTCATTTAAATTTCCTAGTACTTTCGGCCTGCAATCCCACAGCCATCGTCACTTATAACTACCTAATAATTATAAACTTTCCCATTTCAAACGAAGATACAGTAGCGCTCAAAAGTATTTTGACAACCTTATATTCTCTCTTATTTCTTACCCTATATATATAAAATCCTAATGAAACGAATTTATGAAACGAATATATGAAACGGCTGAAATGTATCGATTCTTTGAATCGACCGATTACACAACTGATTTTGTTTCACGGCGATTTCTCCTAAAATATGGAATACTTTGCGATGAAATTAACACAAAAAATCCGTGTTGATCCACAGATCTCAAAACTGGTATTAGAATTTTTAAATTCGAATTAGTTTTCGAAATAATATTTTTTTTCTAATTTTAAATACATTTTTTCTAATGATGGCAACTCAAATTTTAATCATAACAGAAATTTTTTTTTCATAATTTAGAAAAGGTTACTATTTTAAATTAATTTGGCGACAGTTGGGCCTCCTTTAAATCTATGCTAAGAACAAAGCTTTTTTTGTATTAAGTTATCATTTTATTAAATACAAAACTTTCATTTAAAAATGAAACATTTAAAATGATGGCTTTCACTTCTTTTTAAAAACACAAAACAAAACGAAAAGAAAAATATTAAACACAGATGTCATATACGCACCGCGGTACCTAATTGGCGCACAAATGGCATTATTTTGATAGACATGGTAACCCGGCTATTGTTGTTTATTTAATAATAAATGTATATTTACTTTTATTTCTTTTTTAAATTTATATAAATTATTTTGTTCTATAGTAATTAATTATTTTTTTGCTATTACCTTTTGAAAATAATAGAAAATAATTAAAAAATACGGTACAATGTAGTAGTTACTCCATCACCCAATTTCGCAAATTATATAAATCGCCAAACCACTCGCCAAATTGTACAGATTGACAAAATTTTTATTTTAAATAACGAAAGAACAAATAAATTAGTATAACATTAATAAATATAAAAATAAAACGTTGAACTAAAGATCACTTGATGACGTAAACACGTGTAACTTGCTAAAAGTCAAGTGAATGTGACATTTACCATCAACCATTATTGGCATTTAATCTTATAGTTTGGTGATAGATTTTTTGTCGACGGGATAACTAAGTAGTACCAAAAATACATATGTAACTGGTATTCGAAAACGAGGCTTTCGCCAAATTTTCGTAAAAAAAAAAAAAAAAATCATGCCAAACATGCGGTGCGTATATGACATCTGGCGAAATATTAAATTATGTAACAAACCATGACATTTAATTTCAACTTCAAATCAATGTTTTAATTTACCACTCGAACAATAAAAAAAAATGCTAACTGGCGAGTTGATAAAAAGATATTGGCGAGATTTGCACCCGGCTTTTTTTTCTTTCGGCACAGATGTCATACACGGCCCCATATTGGCGCGATTTTTTTCTGACGCCAATGTCATATACGCAACAGGTACTTAACTGGCGCCAAAGTATCGCTATTTTGCTTGATATGGTAATCCGGATGTTGTTGTTTATGCTGTTGATGCGTTCCCCAAATTGGCGTTGGAAATAAATCGCGCCAATATGGGGGTATATGACATTTTTTCCAAACTTTCATATGAAAGGCGAAGGGATCACATCGTATTTGTTTATGGCATTTGATGACTTGAACTATTATAATATAGATGAAATGATGGGGATAGAATAATATTTGGCGACTTATCACCTGTGCCTGGATAACATTAAAGTATTAAAATTTCACCTAGAGTATAAAAAGCAAAATGTTCCGCCCGGAACTGTTGATGATAGTCACATGATTTAGGCTATTGTTATAGAGATTGTTTTAAAATATCGGTTGACAAAGACTCTGAATGCTTAATTCATTTTATTTTAGCTTCTTTTCAAATGTTTAACTGATTCTCTTTAATCAAAAACGAAAACAACTATTGGATGTCTTAACAGCAACTGATTCTCCGTTAAATTTTTGCAATCAAAGGGAATTGAATGGAAACTCGTTTACAGGAAGATCTGCACAGCTTTTTCAGTATAATTTAATCTTCTCTAATATTTTTAAAACCCATTAGATTTTTAGATTTTCAGATTCTTCGGTGTCTGAACGGGTGTTGGCGAGCGTAGCTTGCAGGGGGCAGAGCCCCCTAGTTATTTAATATACAAATGTAAAAGAAAATATATTCCCTATAATTGAGAACACTGTGACTGCAGTTATTTAAATGTATCAAGTTTCAAGTTGTTTGTTTACATTCGGCGCCACCGAAGAAATATGAATCCGCCTTAGCTCAAAAGTATTTTGACAATTAGTTTGCATTTAATTGTTGAAGGTGTCAGTGGCGCTATAGCTTCGATTAGTGTTTATATCGACTTATTGTGATTATTTTTAAATGCCAAAATGTAAAAATATTGAAGTGATTCTAGAAAAGCCGCTAAGCAGATCTAGCTTGTTCTTTTAACGTGTCTCGGCAACTTGTTATTACATGGAATAAAGTTTTTGATAAACAGAAATACATCGAAAATAAGCCTCAAAGTGGCCATCCGAAAAAAACAACTTGAAATATTGACTATATTATAAAAATGATATCTACAAGTGATTGTCGTAAGTCTGCTGTAATAATAAAAAATAAACTACGGCATAGAAATACACGTTTCATCAGTCAAACGACGCTTAAACCTCTATGGTTTACATGGTAGAAGACCAGCAAAAACACGTTTGTTATCCACTAAGAATAGGAAGGCTAGAGTTTTTGTAAAACGGCATAACCCTTTCAGGGGCAAAGCAATTCCATTGCAAAAGTGTTGAAATTAATGATTGACACCGGAATTTGAAAACAAATCTATTTTTAAATAAGAAAAAACATTTCACACACATAATAAACCGAATTTTTTTTAACCAAAATTCTGGTGTCAGTCATTAATTTCAAGGCTTCAGCAATAGCATTGCTTTACTCCTGAAAAGGGTTATGCCGTTTTACAAATGCAACTCTAGTCTTCCTATTCTTAGTAGACTAGAAACGTGTTTTTGCAGGTCTTCTGCCATGTAAACCATAGAGGTTTAGGCGTCGTTTGACAGATGAAACGTGTATGTCTATGCCGTAATTTTCTTTTAATTCATTTTTTATTATTACAGCGGATTTACGACAATCACTTGTAGATATCATTTTTATAATACAGTCAACATTGCAAGTTGTTTTTTTCGGATGTCCATTTTGAGGCTTATTTTCGATGTATTTCTGCTTATTAAAAACTTTATTCCATGCAATAACAAGTTGCCGAGACACGTTAAACGAACGAGCTAATTCTGCTTGCAGTATAGCTTTCTTAAGTGCATTCACAGCGGCTTTTCTAGAATCACTTCAATATTTTTTACATTTCGGCATTCCTGATCCTTAAAATTAATCACAATAAGTCAATATAAACACTAATATAGCGCCACAGACAACTTCAACAATTAAATGCAAACTAATTGTCAAAATACTTTTGAGCTAAGGAGGATTCATATTTCTTCGGTGGCGCCGAATGTAAACAAACAAGTTGAAACTTGATACATTTGAATAAGTGCAGTCATAGTGTTCTCAATTATAGGGAATACATTTTCTTTTACATTTTTATATTAAATAAAATAAGAGAGAATATAAGGTTGTCAAAATACTTTTGAGCGCTACTGTATTATGATGCTTTGAAGGAATGGAACAGCGATTAATAAAAATATTCCCTGGCGATGGCCGCGGGATTGCAGACCGAAAGTACTGGGAAATTTAAATAAAATGTATATTTTTAACTTGTAACGTCTATATTATTATTATCTTTGTCGCCTTTTAATTAAAACTTTTTTTAAGTTCATGTTATGCATTTTGTGATTGAATCAAAGTGAAATATTCCATTTCGTCTTATCATTTTATTTAACTATAAACACTTTATATATTTATTTATTTCATATCGGTGCATTTCAGTGCCTACTCGCACACAGAACAGTACTATATAGTTTTATTTATATGCAATATTTTCCTGTTTACGAAAAGCACCAATGCCTCATCATATCCTGATTTTTCTTATATAACCCCTTTCTTTCTTTCTAACCGATGACCAGGCCCTACCTGCCGGGTTGCCCCAGCTTAATGGGTTTAGTACCTGGCATCGGGGCGAAAGACCGCCTAATCGCCGCGAAGCGGCAATAAACCTCACATCATTGCCTCGATCGTCATCCTATCTGCAGTGCCTACTGCTCGTTTGTGTATACTTTGTTTTGCCGGTTACTTAACTTTATATCCTGTTGTTTGGCACGTGCACGTTGCTACTCATGTTGGTCTCGTAATTTAGAACCTTGATCAGATGATGAGACCTTCACCTAGCAAGGCACCTCCAGAGGTATAATTCACAGGTAACTTGGAGGACTTTGCACCCACGACGGATTTTACATGCACCAGGCGCCGTTAGCGTACATGGCTTCTTATAACCCTTTATCTACTGACGGTACTTATAAGTACCATTAAAATAACTTGTTATAAAATTCATTTAATACATCGATTAGTTGTAATAAAGTTTAGAATGAGTTATAGATACATTACTTTATCTTGTTCCGAAAGCATTATGAGTTACACAAAACAAAATATTTTTAAAAGAATGATTACTTTTGCCTTTGCGTCTTTTCAGCTTTCTTGGCACTGGGGGGCTGGGGGGGGGGAGGAAGGAATTTTCAATTCTGAAATATTTCTATATTTCTATTATAACAACATTATATTTGTGCATTTCCTAATTCTATACAAAATACTAAGAAAAATATTTAAAATAAAAGATTTGATTGGGGTTATAAATACTGCACAAAATCCCTATAAATTCAAATTTAATTATTCCTTCTAAATCCTTCAATCATTCTAAAATTTATTAAATGATTATGTAAATCTTCTTAAACAATTCACGAAAAATGCTTTAGAAGATAAAATTTTCCTGAATCAATAATTCAGTAACATAAAGGGTTAAGAAATAGAGAAAAGAAAATGGCAAACTATTTCAAAGCGGCACTAAAAAATTATAAAAAGCAAAGATCTGTTGCTTATCATTCCATTTTGAAAACTATTATATTTAAAATTTCAAAATATAATCTAATGTTAAAAAATAATTGCTTTATAATGCGAAAAACTTTACAAATATTCGTTACATAATCCAGTGAAATAGCAGCTTGGCATTTGAGTTAAGTTTAAAAATCTATAATCATAAACGGATAAAAAATCCGCATTCTTTATACTTCTCAGTCAACCGTGAAAATTATGCGAAATATAGTGAAAGTCATACATTAATCAAATGAATTTTTAAGCATTGTTTGAAAAGATGTGGATCAAAACATTTTAGATCCGTAACCCGAAGGCTTTGCTTACAGGTATGTGTCATTTGATACAAATACTTCTATATAAATATGTCTAAATAAACACCATAAAACTATTTGAAGAACATTTTCTCCTCTTTTGAAAAAGTGCAACACAGTAAATAAAATGGCTAAGCTTTAAATCCCATCGAAAAGTATGTAATTTTGGTAATGGATGGGTTTCAGAGCTTTTAACCAAAGACAGAAAACAAGACAGTATCTCTTCGATGATTTATTGACGATGTGATATCGTGTTCACTATACGATTACCATGCATGCTTATACGTATTTTAATATATCAGTCTAACATTTTAAGATGATGCAGAAGTTACAGTCATTAGTTGTTCATCTTTTTCCGTTTAGTATTTCTTTCATATTTTATAAGCCTGAAGAAACAAAATTATATAATAATACCGGTCAAGTGCGAGTATTATTCGCGTACAGAGGGCTCTGTACAATAAGTAAATGAATTAGTAACTGGCAGGGGTGGGGAATTTCTAGAAAATCTTACCAGCCAAGGATTAATTTCACCAGCCAGTAAAATGCAACGTACAGTTGAAAATTTTTATGACAAAATTACGCAACTCAAAAATAGTTGGTTACTATCTATATTATAAAGGACAAACATATCTGTGCGTAACGCATACGTCATTCAGCGAATGGCAACACTTTGAAATTTAAAATGAAATTTCGGTTTTGCAATTTTCGCTACTGCAAATCTTTAAACTTCTAAACATCGCACAGTTTCAATTTTTACACCATCGTATAAGAGAAAAAATGCACTTTTAAATGCGATTTATTTGAAAGCCCCATAAAAAACGTAAATAGTACTGGCGTCTAGATTGCCAGTAGTATTTCCGTTTTTTAGTCCGTTTTTTTTTACAGTGATCGCAGAAATTAGGAAAGTTGAAAAATATAGCTAACTACTAAATAAAAAAACGTTTTCGGCATACCTCTAAAGTTTGCAATTTTCAAAGACTACCTAAAAAGTCACTCGCCCTGTCAGAAAATTCACTCGCCAGTGGTGAGTAAAATGATGTATTTTCTCACCCCTGGAACTGGGCATTGCATTGCCCAAATGGGACATTATCAAAAAAATGTACAATTTGATCATCAAATAGGGTGAACGCGCCAGTATTTGATACCCCTCCGGTAATTAATAAAATTTTTGAAGTATTGCGCCATTTCAAGCGGAAATGAGTTTTACACGTGACACTAGGCATAATATTTTTGTTTGAATGTTGGAGCACCTGTTGTCACATTGTTGTAGCTGCCTGCTATAAGAGAAGCAAATTTATTAATTTTTTAGGTAGTTTCGTAAGAAATACTACCTATTGCAGTCGTTACCATGGTGCGACTTTTGAAAAATTCCTTCATAACTTTTCATTATATGACCCTAGGAACCCAAAACCACCCCCACTTAAAAAGTTTATATATATATATATATATATATATATATATATATATATATGTATGTATGTACTAAATTTTGTCCGCACGATAAAAGTCGCAATTATGCACGGATCGTTTTCAAACTCGCCAACAACTTTGAGATGGCTCATATTTCGGCGGGGATTGAACATGGCAAAATCGGCCCAAGGGAATGGAAAGGGTGTGTGTGTGTGTGTGTGGGGGGGGGGGGTTTAAAAATTTTGAATACCGTCTTAACAAGATTATGATAAAACCAGCTCTTACACAACAATGACAGAAAAAAAAATATTTTTCGTTATAGTAGTTGCCAACAATAAAAAAAAACAACAAAAAAAAAAACAATAAAATTTTCATCACAACAATTGCTTTCTATTGCAAGAAATTCACGTGAAAAAATAAATTAAATAAATATTTTGAAGAATTGAAAACAAATTCAATATTACGCCATAAGTTTTCTAGAGCAAGATTTCAGTATAGAAACTCAAAATGAAATAAATAGTTTGACGAATTAAAAAAAAAAAAAAAAAAAAAAAAAAAAAAAAAAAAAATATCGCGTCATATTGGAAATATAATAGACCTCAGCAGGTGAATATGTAACGTCATATGAGTTTGAAAAAACGTATTAAAACATGATAAAAAACCCGACTATGGAAATATTAACATATTTTAACACTTTGAGGTTCTCTGAATTTGTTTTAGCCATTTTTAAACTTATCCCATATACATGCGTGTGTGTATTCGTGCATATTAGAATTTTCATAAAATGTTTAGCTCCCTAGAGTTCAGTCTTAGTGAAGGAACTGGGTTTATCTCTAATCTTGATTTAAGTTTTGTTCGTGAATTTAGTACTTAACATCGAAATCTACCTCCGCCTGTAGGCCAGAGCCGGCAGGGATTTTTTTTATTAGAAAATGTAAAAATCTAGTTTTTGATTAGATGGAGACAGTTACGGTAAAGTTAAAATAATCCACTTCCATCTTGCTTATTTTAAATAATAGTTTTATACAGTGTGCCCACGTATAACCTGACCGACCTTTATTTTCGCAACCGTTGGTCCTAGATGCATACTTCCAATTAAAAAATGGTCACAATTAGGTGCAGAGTTAAGATAGAAAGAGTTTGAAGCGAAAAAACAATTTAGCGATGAATTACAAAATCTAAATTTTTATACGGTCCCCTGGTCCTATAAGTTATATTTAGTAAAATTTTTCTGTTACACTGACAAGTAAGGCAAAAAAAGTCCCGTTATTCTAGGATTAAAGTTGACCGAGTAATAGCTGTTTGAAGTTGGAGCATATTTTTTGCTGCAAATTAGGGGTCATTCACAAATTTAGTAGAAATATAATTTCGTCAGATATATTAAACAAATGGTTGAGAGTAAAATTAGCATTGCAATATAAATTTGAAATCTTTAATCATTCTGACATATTAATGCAAAATATACAATTTGTACTGAACATATAAGAGGATAAGAATAACAGAATTTTTGTTAAATAAAAGGATGAAAAACAGCAGCCTCAATTCTTTACAAAAATGATACATATTTTAAAATGCTGTTAGATTACACCGTCTTTCAAATTTTGGGTTGTGTCATGTTTTTTAGCTTTTGAAAATTGATTCACATGTATTTTTTAGCGCTGAATCCAAAAATGACCTTCATTTTAAACCATCACGTCAGGATTTTTCTCAAATCGCAAACTTCAAAGTTAAAAAGTTCAAAGTTAAAATTGATCCATCCTCCCCTCCCAACCTCATCGGACCCCTGAGCTGTTTAGCTGTAAGAAACCCAGTATAAGCCACAAAATTGAATAAATTATTGAATTAAATAAAATTAAACTGAATAAAAATGTCTTACATCTATTTTATAGCATCAGATTTTTTGCTATTTTTTAACCTTGCAATTTACGATTTGCGAAAAATCCTGGCATGATGGTTAAAAGTGAAGGTATTTTTTTTATTTAGCGTTAAAAAATACATAAAAGTAATTGTAAAAGTTAAAAAACACAACCATCGCAGGTTTATGTTATCTAATCTAAAACCATTTCTTAAACTTTTTGACGGTAATCTATCCGAAATTTTTTGTGTTATTCTCTAATATGTCGAAAATCATAATAAAATTACATTGTAATCGGATTTAAGTCAGTATGTAAAATTTTAACTTCGATCGGACATTTGAAAGTCAGTTAAAGTTCGAGTACAAATTTTAAACTGGAAAGACGATCGTTGCAAGGTAAATAAACCTTATGAAAATAACATAATTTTAGTTAAAAGAAATCATAGCCTCAAATCCTTACAAAATACAACATATGTTAAAATACAATTATTTTAACAAATCTGAAACTTAACTAATAAAGTTAATTCAATCGTAATAGCTGAACGATATCTTTCAAACAGCAGATATCTTGAAATAAGTTTAAGTACTTTATATACGACCCCTGAAAGCATGGTCGAAATCATCTGTTTTGATATGCAAAAAAGTGGTATAAGTCATGCATTTCAAAGTTTCATAACTCGGTCAATTCAGTGTTAGATGAATGGGACTTTTCCTGTCTTACTTGTTAGTGTCACAGTAAATTTTTACTAAATATCACTTATAGGACCGGGGGACCGTATAAAAATTTAAATTTCGTAATTTTTTAATAAATGTTTTTCTTGACCCAAATCGCTTTAAAAACAATTCTTTACCTTATTTAAACCGTATTTGTAATTGGAAGTATGCATCTAGGACCAACGGTTGCGAAAATAAAGGTCGGTCAGGTTATACGTGGACACACTGTATGAATTATTGTTAATCACAACTTAAGCATGATATTTTAATGATTAATTTTTGAATTTTCGACTGATTTATTCGATTGATCAACAACTGGGGAAATGGCAATTAAAGAAACTATTTACTTTTCATTTTGTTGCCATTTAATTTCAGCAGATTTCATTTTTGCCCATTATAGGACACTTATTAAGGATTGTAGCAATTATGTTAGTTTATTTCTAAAACTTAAAAGGAAGGAAATATAATAAAAACCCCGTAGCACCGACCTTATTTGATCAACTACTGGCTTAGTCACCCTATTTTAATTTTAAAACTTTCTCCGATAACGTCTGTATTAATTTCAGAGGTAGCCCTTACCTTTGCCAATAATACCAATATAGTGGTCAAAATCGTACATTTCAATTTTAAATCATATTTTAAACAAGTAATATAAAAATTTTATTTTTAAAGTCAATTCCTACTTAGGTCATCAAAGAAAAATTTAATATAATCCCTTAAGCTAATATTAGTTTTTGTTGCATTAAAATATCTCAATTTGTTGATTTTCTGTAAGCAAGTAGGTTTACAATGGAAGTCTATGGGAATTTGGCGAAATATTAGAGATATCGCCAAGTTGGCAACTCATTTTGGTCGCCAAATTTGGCAATATATCGCCAAGTTGGCGATAAAATTGGCGGTATTTGGCGACAGAACAGGGTCCCCCCTATGGTAACCCTCCTTATACATATGAAGATGCATTAAATGCTTCAATAACCAATGGCCGCCATTTTGTCTCCCATGTAAAACTAAAATTAATTAATTAAAATTTAATTAATGAATTAATATTTGAAAAACCTGTATTAACATCAATTGTCATCCAGTACATGTTTTAAAAAAATTATTTCAACTTGATAGGATGAATAATAAGTATTTTATTAACGACTGAAAATTTGAACAAGATATATAAATAAATAAATAAATAAATAAATACAGGGAGAGTGTGAACTAATAGTAGGAATTGAAAAATAAAGATCCACAGACGTGATTGTGATGTCCACAGACGTGATTTACATAACTGTTTATTACTATGATTGGGCCTATAGGTCGAATCATAGTGTATACTTGTAGTATATACAGGGTGGCCATAATTAAACTGCAAGTGTTCAAGGGGTGCTGGAGAGAAAACTACCGGGAATATTTCAGTGAAATTTGGTATCTACACGTTTCAGAACATGCGCAAGTCAAATATGGGAAAAAAATCGCCATTTTCACCCGATAGATGGCGCTATACCGTGTTTCAATGCTTATCGACGGCATATATGCAAATTTTAAGCCCATCGAACAGTATAAAAACATCAATACATTGAGTAAAGGCCAGTCATGACTCTGAATAAGAAGGAACGTGCATTGTTAGTGAAGATATTCTATCAGAATGGTAGCAATTATTCAGCTACTCTGAAAGAATACCGGCGTATGAAACGATTAAGGAGAAGTCCAATGAGTGTCAATGGATTGAAAAATATGATTTTAAAATTTGAAGAATCAGGAGAATTGGTCGTTATTCCAGGCACAAGAGGGCGACGTCCCGAAAACCCGGAAAGAGTGCAACAAGTTGATGACGCCATTGCGACTACGAGTAGCAATTCAGGAGCCAGTACGCTGCAACAAGTGAGCGCCAGAAGTGTGGCTCGGACATTATCTCTTCCCTGGTCAACTGTGCATAAAGTGTTGCGCCACATTCTTCGGCGTTATCCGTATAAAATTAAAATTCTTCAAGAATTGAAACCTCATGATGATATCCTAAGATTTGATTTTGCAAACCTTGTCCTGTCGAAAATCAGTGAAGTTGACACTAGGATACAGAGAATATTGTGGACAAACGAGGCGCATTTTACACTATCAGGTAGTGTAAATGCGCATAACTGCAGGATATGGGGAACGAACAAACAATACGCTAAACGTGAAGAACCCCTCCATTCAGATTATGTAACTGTATGGTGTGGAATGACTTTTCTGCTTTTTCTGGATGTGGAGTGATTTTCTTGTGGGCCCACATTTCTTTGAGACCCCAACTCCAAGTGGTCCCAATGCAAGAGAGACATTGTTTAGAAACCACGGTATTTATGCAGGACGAGCACCCCCTCACATCGCTAAAGATGTTAAAAAATTGCTGCATGATACCTTTTGTGCGGACTAAGTCATAAGCAGAGGTTTCGACAACGCTTGGCCCCCACGTTCACCGAACCTTAATCCTTGCGATTTTTATCTCTGGGGACATCTGAAAGATATGGTTTATAAAGAACGACATGCTTCTGTTGCTGAATTGAAATCTAGCATAACGAGACACGTGAGGTGTGTTACACCACAGATTTTAAATGCGACGGTGGACCACGCTGTTTTACGTTTTCAGCATGTGGTTGCATCTGAGGGTTCACATATTGAGCACATCATGTAATAATTTCATTGAATAAATAATGGCTTGTTTTCCAAAGTGTCTTTATGGTTTGTTTAATTTGTGATCTTATTTACGCTAATTTTTATTGCATGATACTGTAAAAATTTAATTACTGAAGCGAATTTTATGGAATATTGATAGACTATAAATGATATTTTATATTGTTTATATGCCTCTTAGAATGTCATTATGCTCTGTCTATTGATTTTGGAGGTTGTATATGTCATCGGTGAACGTTTAAATATGGTACAGCGCCATCTATGGGTTAAAAATGGCGATTTTTTGCATATTTGACTTGCGCATGTTCTGAAACGTGCAGATACCAAATTTCACTGGAATATACCCGGTAGTTTTCTCTCCAGCACCCCTTGAACACTTGCAGTTTAATTATGGTCACCCTGTACTTATATAATATATACTATGTATATACTAGTATATATTATAGTATGAAGAGTTTATATAAGTATATAAAACTTGATTTTGACTCATACTTGAATTCTATGAATGATGCAATAAGAACTTCCGCCTTTATAAAAAAAATTAAGTTCCTTCTGAAAATATCATCCAGTTAAATAATCAATGATTATACTTTTACAATATGAAAACAAATCTTTGTTCACCATAGTGAGAAAGTTTTTAATGGGATTTTGTTTGCAAATATATGGTATCATGTTACTTAAGATTTCACAAAATAAAAATCTTTGATGAAAATAGTTAACCTGCATATAGAAAAACTGAATTGAAAATGATTACTGTTTTGTTTAAAACTCATATCAGATAGACCTCGTGACTGATAATATTGATATAATATCTAATCGTGCATCGATCAATCAAAAGACTCGAGAGGGAGGCACATGATATCTAATTGATTATGTCACAATCTGGAACACGATATGCTCAGAATCTCTTTTCTCAGCTCAAGTATGGTAAGTTCACTATTTTTTTTATATGTATAGTATATATCAATATATTGCTTTTATACGGACGCTAAAATATAAATGTATTAAAAGTTTTGTAATGTTGGTATCAGGATAACATAAAGAAGATATATATTATTTAAGTATAACATAATGAAAATCATACACACAGAAATATAGATGGGTAAACCCACTTTTGATTAATTGTAAACTTTTTTTTGCTGTTGTTATCTTATAATATTTTTAACTTTTTAAACTGACGAACACATTAATCCGTTGTTTTTAAATATTTTTTAACGTTTCGAAATGTAAAACTATAGAATATAATGTGGGTAGGAGGATAACAAAAAGAAGATATATATTATTTAACTAAAATATAATCAAAGTTTCATATATATAGGGAAACTCACTTTGGATAAATTGCAAAATATTTTTTTGCTATCTTATAATATATTTTTTAAATTGTTAATTTTTTTAACTTAAAAAAAGAATTTACTCCATAAAAAACAACATTCATTCCTATGAAAGAGTGACTATTCCCTCCTACTAGGAGTGAAAAAAGCACTCTTTAACAAGAGTGAATAGTCACACCCTCGAAACAGTGATTATCCACCCCTGTTTATGAGTGAATATTCACTTCCCAGGAGTGACTATTCACTCTTTCAGAGAGTCAAAAATTTCACTGAGTGAAAAAAAAAAAATTCACTGAGTCAAAAATTTCACTGAGAGTGAATAGTCACTCTAAAGAGGTTGGGCATAGTTTGACTCTGCCATAGAGTGACTATTCACTCCTTTTTATTTAGAGTGCATGCATTATATAAAATAAATAAATAAAAAATGAATAATATTATTAAAATATTAAGATTCAATCGAGAATTCTGAAAACAATGCTTCCATAGGTTTAACATTAACGTGCGAGTGTTTTCGCGCGATACTACACTAGTCACGCAAATAAACTGGATGGAACAATAATGTTAAACCTATGGTAGATATCTTTTTAAAATTTCTCGCTTGCGTTTTAATAGTTTAAAATGATTGTTTATGCTTAGAATAGCTGAGGTTGAACTCTGACTAGTTAGTGTTAATTTTTTCGATTTTGGTTTCAGATTTTTTTAAAGATACTTTTACTTTCGGTTACTTTTCCGTTTGGATTTTCCGGTTGCTATACAATGTTATCCAAATGATATATATATATATATATATATATATATTATTTCAAAATTAATGAAAAATTACCGCATGAATGGTGCTACAGCAGCACATATCAAATGCAATAAAAACATATTACATCATTTCAAAATGCCTAAACACCATAAATTCAAAAGGAAGGTGTATATCTGCAGAAATTTTTTAACTATAAAATACATAAAAGAACAAGAAAGACAGGTAAAAAAAAAACAAAAAAAAAAACAAAAAAAAAAAAAACAGTCTGTTCTTCATCAGTGGGAGAACAGACAATAAACTAACTCCACCCCCACTTTTAAAATCTGCAGGTTTCTGAACACACGCTCACCCCGCTTTAATATTGAAAAACTATTGTCATTTTATTAACCAAATTCCATAAAAAACTAAAATAACTCAAATTAAAACTAACAAACATAATGTTAACAATGTAAAAAATTATCATTCAAAAACAAAAAAACTTTAATAAAAAGTTTTTTAGAGAAATACTTAAAAAATTGACATTAAAATAAAAACAAAAGAAATTAACTTAACATGCATGAATGCAGAATAAACGTGCGCCCCCCCCCCCCCCCCAAACACGCAAAATAAAAATTTTCAAAACATGAAAAACAGTAATACCTGTATAATGTTTCTCACCCGTCAACAATAAACAAATAATTTTTCTTCCAAAGCCATTGTCAAAAACCAGAGTTCCAGGTCTGCAACTTTCTTTCGTTTCAATTCATCAATACACACCCGTTCTTTTAACAAGACTTTAGGATGCCTATCTCATACAGAAAATTCCAGATAGCTGCCATCACATGTTCATGCCGCTAGTCCACATCGTTGCCATTCACTTTTTAGAACTGTCTTTAAATAATATTTCAAAAACATTATAGGGTAAAAATTATTATAAAATATATTAGCCAACAACTTAAAGATCTGTTTATAAAAATTATTGTCTCTGCCACAAATTTTATTGAAACGTATTAATTGATTAATGATAATATTTATGTAATTTTTTTTATGTAAATTTGAAAACCAATGTAGCATGCTTGTAGTAAAAAATTGAAAACTATTTCTCTTATCGTACAAATCCAATATCAATTTATTATCAATAATTTTAAATAAAATATCCAAAAATTCTGCATTATAATCATCACTGTTCGCTCTATTCAATTTTAAACAATTTGGATATATAATATCATATTCATTAGAAAAATCAAAATTAAAAATCAAAATATCATCAATATACCTAAAGACCTTTAAAGACCTGTTATATTTTATAGTATACTTAAATTCATAATAAAACAAAAATAAATTACTAAAAAAAATCTAGTACAGCAGCAAATTTATTTTTGTTACTTTCTTCTATCTTCAATATAAGAAAGTATTGTAATCGAACTTTTTTTCGACTTCCGGTTTTCGACGGATTTGCATGTTTTAGGGGTCAGTGATTCCAAAAAATATGTTTATAGAAAATGTCTGTCTGTCTGTGTGTCCGTTTGTCCGTCTGTCCGTCCGTCCGTCTGTCCGTCTGTCCGTCTGTCTGTCGCCATTGTACCATCAAAAAGTGTATGAAGTTATGTATAGAATTAAACCAAAATTTTATTATAAGTTTTTGGCTATGGCAAGCAGGTCCTCCCGGAATTTGGAAAAAATTCGCCGGTAGGGGGCGCTGATATAACAATTTTTGTGCGATTTTGAATATTGTACCATCCAAAAGTGTATGGAGTTATGCATAGAATTGAACCAAATTTTTAGTTTAAGTTTTTGGATATGACAAGCAGGTCCTCCCTGAATTTGGAAAAAATTCGCCGGTAGGGGGCGCTGTAAATGAGTTTTTTGTGCGATTTTGAATATTGTACCATCGAAAAGTGTATGAAGTTATGCATAGAATTGAACCAAATTTTTATTTTAAGTTTTTGGCTATGGCAAGCAGGTCCTCCCTGAATTTGGAAAAAATTCGCCGATAGGGGGCGCTGTAATAGCGATTTTTGTGTGATTTTGAATATTGTACCGTCCAAAAGTGTATGAAGTTATGCATAGAATTAAACCAAATTTTTATTTTAAGTTTTTGGCTATGGCAAGCAGGTCCTCCCTGAATTTGGAAAACATTCGCCGGTAGGGGGCGCTGTAATAGCGATTTTTGTGCGATTTTGAATATTGTACCGTCCAAAAGTGTATGAAGTTATGCATAGAATTAAACCAAATTTTTATTTTAAGTTTTTGGATATGGCAAGCAGGTCCTCCATGAATTTGCAAAACATTCGCCGTTAGGGGGCGCTGTAATAGCGATTTTTGTGCGATTTTGAATACTGCACCATCGAAAAGTGTATGAAGTTATGCATAGAATTGAACCAAAAAAAATTTTTAAGTTCTTGGCTATGGCAAGGAGGTCCTCCCTTAATTTATAAAAAAATCGCTCGTAGAGGGCGCTGTAATAGCGATTTTTGTACAATTTTTGTGCCATTTTGAATATTGTACCGCCGAAAAGTGTATGAAGTTATGCATAGAATTGAACCAAATTTTATGTGTTTATTTTTGGTCATGTCACGAAGGTCCTCCCTGAATTTGGAAAAATTCTGCCGGAAGGGGGCACTATAATTGCGATGTCTGTACCATTTTCATTATTGTACCATCGAAAAGTGTATGAAGTTATCCATATAATTGAACCAAATTTTTTGTGCATGTTTCTGGCTATGGCAAACAAGTCCTCCCTGAACTTGAAAAAATTCCGAAAGAAGGGGGCGCTATAATTCCGATCTCTGTGCCATTTTCATTATTGTACCATCGAACAGCGTATAAAATTATGCATACAATTGAACCAAAATGTTTGTGCCTGTTTTTGGCTTTGGCCAACAGGTTCTCCTTGAATTTGGAAATATTGCGCGGTAAAGGGGCTCCGTGCTAGCGATTTTTGTATACTTTTCTTGATTTTTCGTAGTTCTATTGTGCATCGGCGGCTCATGCAGCGGCGGGAACTCGCTTCCTGCTATGTCGGCTATTCGCAAACAGCTGATAACGACAGAATAAGGGAAAATTAATAATTTTAACAAATATCATGATATAGATTAACTCGTTTTTAGTCCGTTTAATTGACTTGAGCAGAAATTTAAGATGAAAATCAAAGTTGGTATAGTATTGAACTAATAATATTGAAGTATTAACATGTGTAACTAGGTTTTGAAATATTAAGATGTATAAGATAGAAGAAAGTTTTGGGATTGGCACATCCAACTAGTTTTATTATGAATTTAAGTATACTATAAAATGTAAAAGATCTTTAAAGGTCTTTAGGTATATTGATGATATTTTGATTTTTAATTTTGATTTTTCTAATGAATATGATATTATATATCCAAATTGTTTAAAATTGAATAGAGCAAACAGTGATGATTATAATGCAGAATTTTTGGATATTTTATTTAAAATTATTGATAATAAATTGATATTGGATTTGTACGATAAGAGAAATAGTTTTCAATTTTTTACTAGAAGCATGCCACATTGGTTTTCAAATTTACATAAAACTAATTGGATGTGCCAATCCCAAAACTTTCTTCTATCTTATACATCTTAATATTTCAAAACCTAGTTACATATGTTAATACTTCAATATTATTAGTTCAATACTATACCAACTTTGATTTTCATCTTAAATTTCTGCTCAAGTCAATTAAACGGACTAAAAACGAGTTAATCTATATCATGATATTTGTTAAAATTATTAATTTTTCCTTATTCTGTCTTTATCAGCTGTTTGCGAATAGCCGGCATAGCAGGAAGCGAGTCCCCGCCGCTGCATGAGCCGCAGATGCACAATAGAACTACGAAAAATCAAGAAAAGTATACAAAAATCGCTACCACGGAGCACCTTTACCGCGCAATATTTCCAAATTCAAGGAGAACCTGTTGGCCAAAGCCAAAAACAAGCACAAGTATTTTGGTTCAATTCTACGCATAATTTTATACGCTGTTCGATGGTACAATAATGAAAATGGCACAGAGATCGGAATTATAGCGCCCCCTTCTTTCGGAATTTTTTCAAGTTCAGGGAGGACTTGTTTGCCATAGCCAGAAACATGCACAAAAAATTTGGTTCAATTATATGGATAACTTCATACACTTTTCGATGGTACAATAATGAAAATGGTACAGACATCGCATCGTTTTTTGTGCGATTTTGAATATTGTACCATCGAAAAGTGTATGAAGTTATGCATAGAATTGAACCAAATTTTTATTTTAAGTTTTTGGCTATGGCAAACAGGTCCTCCCTGAATTTGGAAAAAATTCGCCGGTAGGGGGCGTTGTAATAGCAATTTTTGTGCGATTTTGAATATTGTACATTCCAAAAGTGTATGAAGTTATTCATAGAATTAAACCAAAGTTTTATTTTAAGTTTTTGGATATGGCAAGTAGGTCCTCCATGAATTTGCAAAAAATTCGCCGTTAGGGGGTGCTGTAATAGCGATTTTTGTGCGATTTTAATATTGCACCATCGAAAAGTGTATGAAGTTATGCATAGAATTGAACCCAAAAAAAATTTTAAGTTCTTGGCTATGGCAAGGAGGTCCTCCCTTAATTTGTAAAATAATCGCTCATAGAGGGCGCTGTAATAGCGATTTTTGTACAATTTTTGTGCAATTTTGAATATTGTACCGCCGAAAAGTGTATGAAGTTATGCATAGAATTGAACCAAATTTTATGTGTTTATTTTTGGTCATGTCACGAAGGTCCTCCCTGAATTTGGAAAAATTCTGCCGGAAGGGGCACTATAATTGCGATGTCTGTACCATTTTCATTATTGTACCATCGAAAAGTGTATGAAGTTATCCATATAATTGAACCAAATTTTTTGTGCATGTTTCTGGCTATGGCAAACAAGTCCTCCCTGAACTTGAAAAAATTCCGAAAGAAGGGGGCGCTATAATTCCGATCTCTGTGCCATTTTCATTATTGTACCATCGAACAGCGTATAAAATTATGCATAGAATTGAACCAAAATACTTGTGCTTGTTTTTGGCTTTGGCCAACAGGTTCTCCTTGAATTTGGAAATATTGCGCGGTAAAGGGGCTCCGTGGTAGCGATTTTTGTATACTTTTCTTGATTTTTCGTAGTTCTATTGTGCATCTGCGGCTCATGCAGCGGCGGGGACTCGCTTCCTGCTATGCCGGCTATTCGTAAACAGCTGATAACGACAGAATAAGGAAAAATTAATAATTTTAACAAATATCATGATATCGATTAACTCGTTTTTAGTCCGTTTAATTGACTTGAGCAGAAATTTAAGATGAAAATCAAAGTTGGTATAGTATTGAACTAATAATATTGAAGTATTAACATGTGTAACTAGGTTTTGAAATATTAAGATGTATAAGATAGAAGAAAGTTTTGGGATTGGCACATCCAACTAGTTTTATGTAAATTTGAACACCAATGTGGCATGCTTCTAGTAAAAAATTGAAAACTATTTCTCTTATCGTACAAATCCAATATCAATTTATTATCAATAATTTTAAATAAAATATCCAAAAATTCTGCATTATAATCATCACTGTTTGCTCTATTCAATTTTAAACAATTTGGATATATAATATCATATTCATTAGAAAAATCAAAATTAAAAATCAAAATATCATCAATATACCTAAAGACCTTTAAAGATCTGTTATATTTTATAGTATACTTAAATTCATAATAAAACAAAAATAAATTTGCTGCTGTACTAGATTTTTTTTAGTAATTTATTTTTGTTTTATTATGAATTTAAGTATACTATAAAATATAACAGGTCTTTAAAGGTCTTTAGGTATATTGATGATATTTTGATTTTTAATTTTGATTTTTCTAATGAATATGATATTATATATCCAAATTGTTTAAAATTGAATAGAGCGAACAGTGATGATTATAATGCAGAATTTTTGGATATTTTATTTAAAATTATTGATAATAAATTGATATTGGATTTGTACGATAAGAGAAATAGTTTTCAATTTTTTACTAGAAGCATGCTATATTGGTTTTCAAATTTACATAAAAAAATTTACATAAATATTATCATTAATCAATTAATACGTTTCAATAAAATTTGTGGCAGAGACAATAATTTTTATAAACAGATCTTTAAGTTGTTGGCTAATTTATTTTATAATAATTTTTACCCTATAAAGTTTTTGAAATATTATTTAAAGACAGTTCTAAAAAGTGAATGGCAACGATGTGGACTAGCGGCATGAATATGTGATGGCAGCTTTCTGGAATTTTCTGTATGACATAGGCATCCTAAAGTCTTGTTAAAAGAACGGGTGTGTATTGATGAATTGAAACGAAAGAAAGTTGCAGACCTGGAACTCTGGTTTTTGACAATGGTTTAGGAACAAAAATTATTTGTTTATTGTTGACGGGTGAGAAACATTATACAGGTACAGTCGGCCCCACTTGATCGGGTAACGGATAATTGCATACCCCGCTTATATGCATAGAATGCCGTGGAACAGAAATGTTCCCCATAAGTCTAATGTTAAATACACTCGTTTTATCGCATAACAATCCCCGGTTAATTGCATAAATAATATCTCCAATCTACCAGTAGTAATCCGGATTTTATGAGTTCCTGTTATAGTGATGAATGGGGGAAAAAAAAGGAAGAACTTTTTTTTTTGTAACAATGGTTTTTACTTTCTTCTATCTTCAATAGAAGAAAGTATTGTAATCGAAATCTTTTCGATATCCGGTTTTCGACGGATTTACACGTTTTAGGGGTCAGAGATCCCAAAAAACATGTTTATAGAAAATGTCTGTCTGTCCGTGTGTCCGTCTGTCTGTCGCCATTGTACCATCAAAAAGTGTATGAAGTTATGCATAGAATTGAACAAAATTTTTATTTTCAGTTTTTGGCTATGGCAAGCAGACCCTCCCTGAATTTAGAAAAAAATCGCCGGTAGGCGGCGCTGTAATAGCGATTTTTGTGCGATTTTGAACATTGTACCATCCAAAAGTGTATGAAGTTATGCATAGAATTGAACCAAATTTTTATTTTAAGTTTTTGGATATGGCAAGTAGGTCCTCCCTGAATTTGGAAAAAAATTGCCGGTAGGGGGCGCTGTAACAGCGATTTTTGTGCGATTTTGAATATTGTACCATCCAAAAGTGTATGAAGTTATGCATAGAATTGAACCAAATTTTTATTTTAAGTTTGTGGCTGTGGCAAGCAGATCCTCCCTGAATTTGGAAAACATTCGCCGGTAGGGGGCGCTGTAATAGCAATTTTAGTGCGATTTTGAATATTGTACCATCGAAAAGTGTATGAAGTTATGCATAGAATTGAACCAAATTTTTGTTTTAAGTTCTTGGCTATGGCAAGTAGGTCCTCCCTGAATTTGGAAAATATTCGCCGGTAGGATGCGCTGTAATAGCGATTTTTGTGCCATTTTGAATATTGTACCGTCGAAAAGTGTATGAATTTATGCATAGAACTGAGCCAAATCTTTTGTGTTTGTTTATGGGCATGGCACGAAGGACCTCCCTGAATTTGAAAAAAATCCGCCTGAAGGGGGCGCTATAATCGCGATGTATGTACCATTTCCATTATTGTACCATCGAAAAGTGTATGAAGTTATGTATATAATTGAACCAAATTTTTTTGCGTATGTTTCTGGCTATGGTAAGCAAGTCTTCCATGAACTTGAAAAAAATTCCGCCAGAAGGGGGCGCTATAATTGGAGCTATGTGCCATTTTCATTATTGTATCATAGAAAAGTGTATGAATTTATGCATAGAAGTGAACCAAATTTTTCGTGAACCAAATTTTTCTGGCTATGGCAAACAAGTCCTCCCTGAATTTGAAAAAAATCTGCCGGAAGGGGGCGCTGTAATAGCGATGTTTGTGCTATTTTCTTTATTGTAAAATCGAAAAGTGTATAAAATTATGCATACAATTGAAAGAAATTTTTTGTGCATGTTTTTGGCTTTTGCCAACAGGTCCTCCTTGAATTTGGAAATATCGCGCGTTAAAGGGGCTTTGTGATAGCGATTTTTGTATACTTTTCTTGATTTTTCGTAGTTCTATTGTCCATCGGCGGCTTGTGCAAAGGCGTGAACTCGCTTCCTGCTATGCCGGTTATTCGCAAACATCTGATAACAACAGAATAAGGAAAAACTATTAATTTTAACAAATATCATGATATAGATAAATTCGTTTTTAGTTCGTTTAATTGACTGAAGCAGAATTTTAAGATGAAAATAAAGTTGGTGTAGTATTGAACTAATAATATTGAAGTATTAACATGTGTAACTAGTTTTTGAAATATTAAGATGTATAAGATAGAAGAAAGTTTTGGGATTGGCATATCCAAATAGTTTATATTTATAATCGAAGAGCAGAAATCGTCGTGAAAGATGACTTATCTTAATTCTGGGAAACTTATACGAGTGTTGAATTTGGAGAATTGTGTTTTTCTTTTAAAGCTTGCCGTACATACAGTGACTCAAGATCCTGGGGGTACTTTTTGAAAAATTCCGGAATCGTGCGAAAATAGAATCGAGAGAATAAAAGACCAATATTTAGCGCTACACTGTTAAAAATTTTGCAGCATTCTGGCAGGTCATTCGACCGTTTTTTGAAAAAACGGTTTCATAACCATAATTTAACTATATTCTGACCATAAAATGGCCAATAATATGGTCAGAATGGTGTTAAATTACGGTTGTGTAACCGTTTTCGGAAAAAACGGTCAAATAACCTGCCAGAATGCTGCAAATTTTTAACAGTGTAGAGAAATGCAATGTCGAGATATGAAAAAAAAAAAAAATCATAAAGGATTTTTTGTGTAGGCGAAAGAAAAAAAGAGAAATAAATTGACAAATAATTGAAAATTAAAAAGACTTTATGCAGAAACTTTTATTTTGAAAGGTATGATTTAAAATCAAAAAATTTCTATTTAACTTTCATTTTAATTTTCACATAAATTATAATGAAAAATTAAACCATGTACCGTAAATAGTGTTATAATACCTCATACTTTATTACATATGTTGTTATAGTATACTAGCAAACCCCGCGGCTTTGCTCGCGTACTATTTGAAATATGCCAAGTGATATTTATATGTTTAATTTTTATTAAAATGTACTAACTAAATTTTTATTTTATTAAAAGGTAATATTTTATTTTATTAAAAGGTACTTATTGCTTTTAGGAATAATTAAAAAAAATACTATTTAAAACACAGTTTGATTAAAAATCATTGTTACACTGCATAAGGCAGAAATGAGACTTAAATTAATAAAACGAAATAAAACTAAATGAATAATAATTTAGAAAATATTTTGAAACTTTTATGCTCAATTAATACGCTCATTTTAGTATTCATTTGAAGTTTTGATTTTTTTTTGAAACCATCTTCTTACATCATAAAATTAACCATCATGTCATATTCAAAATTCTATGTTGAAATAGGAACTGTCACCATTAATTTGCCAGCATTAATTTTGAAATTGGTTTGTTTTTTCCTAATATTCCACAGAAACGTAATTTAGAAAGCTTTTAAAGGCCTTTTTTAGAGCGTTTGTTGTTCCTGTGAATCCCAGGTAGTAGAATCATCGGCCTAAAATATAGCCTGTGTAGGATCAGAGACTGTTACTGTTGATTCGCTACTATTACTTTTATATTTGGTTTATATTCCCTGAAATTGCGTAGAAATCGTAATTTAGGACTTTTTTAGAATGCTTTTCGCACCTCCCCTTCACTTCACCCCTTTTTAATTCGAATTTATTTTCGACAGTCCTTCGAGGGCATTTATATTTTATATGAAAATACCATGCCATATTTAAAGTTTCTAGCCTTTTCAGTATCACAGAAATCGCAATTTAGAAAGTTTTTAGCTACTGCAACCCTCTGGTGGTAGTGGCACAGACATAAAATATAGCTTATGTTTGAAAAGCTTCTATCACCAAAAATTTGTTATCATTATTTTTTTAATCGGTTTGGTATTTGATAAGATTACATAAAAATTGTAATTTATAAATCTTTTCGCTCACTTCATCTTTTTAAGTTTGAAATTTTCTTTCGACAGTTCATAGAAAGCAGTTGCATCTTGTAAGTAAATAACATGCCATACTTCAAAGTGTTAGACCCTTCAGTTATGCAAAAAACGCAAATTAGAACATGTTTGGTTTTTTTTAACCCTCAGATGGTAGTGACAGCAGCATAAAATATAATCTATGTTATAGCAGGGACTGTCACCATTGATTTGCAACCATTACTTTTGAAATAGCTTTGCAATTTCCTGAGATTGAGTAGAAATCGCAATTTAGAACGTTTTTAGAACGCTTTTCGCGCATTTTAACACGTTTTTAAATTTCCAATTTTTTCGAAACTGTTCTTAAAGATCATTTATATGTAATAAATATGTACCTTGCCTAATTTTAAGTTGCTAGCCCCTACCGATCACAAAAATCGAAATTTGGAACGCTTTTTTGCTCCTGCAACGTCTAGGTGATAGTGATACCAACTTAAAATAGCGTCTATGTTAGAGCAGAGGCTGTCAGCATCAATTTCTTACCATTACTTTTGAAATCAGTTTGATTCTTCCTGAGATATTGGTGACAAATCGGCATTTAGAACGTTTTTAGAACGCTTTTCGCTCATTTTGCTCCTGCATCTCCTCTGGGGTAGTGGAAACAGATATAAAATATAGCCTATCTTGGAGCAAGATCTGTCACCATCATTTTAACACCATTATATTTGAAATCGGTTCAGTATTTCCTGAGATTGCATAGAAATTGCAATTTAGAACGTTTTTTACAACGCTTTTTGTGCATTTTGACCCCCCCCCCCTTTTAAATTTCCATTTTTTTAAGAAATGTCCTTAGATTCCATTGATATCTTATAACTAACTACTATTCTAAATTTCACGATTCAAGGCCCTTCCCTCACGCAAAAACCGCAATTTAGAACATTTTTCTCCTGCACCCGCTTTGGGGTAGTGGCACCGACATAAAACATAGCCTATGTTGGAGCAAGGATTTTCACCATCATTTTGACGCCATTATTTTTTAAATCGGTTTGGTATTTCCTGAGATTGTGTAGAAATCACCATTTAGAACGTTTTTTAGAACGCTTTTCGCGCATTTTCAACCCTTTTAAATTTCGAATTGTTTAAGAACTGTTCTTAGACATCATTTATATCTAATAAGCAGCTAATATTTCTAATTTCATATTTCTAGGCCCTTCAGAAATACAAAAATCGAATTTTTGGAACGTATTTTTGCTCTTGCACCCCCTTTGGGGTTAGTGGCACCGACATAAAATATAACCTATCTTGGAGCAAGCGTTGTCACCATCATTTTGACACCAATATTTTTTAAATCGGTTTAGTATTTCCTGAGATTATGTAGAAACTACCATTTAGAACGTTTTTTAGAACGCTTTTTGTGCATTTTCACCCCTTTTAAATTTCGAATTGTTTAAGAACTGTTCTTAGACATCATTCATATCTTATAAGTAACTAATATTCCAAATTTCATATTTCTAGGCCCTTCAGTAACGCAAAAATCGCATTTTTAGAACGTTTTTTTCTCCTGCACCCCCTTTGGGGTAGTGGCACCGACATAAAATATAGCCTATGTTCTAAGTTGGACTAACACCATCATTTTGATGCCATTACTTTTGAAATCGGTTTGGTATTTCCTGAGATTATGTAGAAACTACCATTTAGAACGTTTTTTAGAACGCTTTTTGTGCATTCTCACCCCTTTTAAATTTCGAATTGTTTAAGAACGGCTCTTGGACACCATTTATATCTTATAAGTAACTAATATTTCAAATTTCATATTTCTAGGCCCTTCAGTAACGCAAAAATCGCATTTTTAGAACGTTTTTTGCTCCTGCACCCCCTTTGGGTAGTGGCACCGACATAAGATATAGCCTATGTTCTAAGTTGGGCGAACACCATCATTTTGATACAATTACTTTTGGAATCGGTTCGTTAGTTCCTGAGCTTATCTCCGACAAATAAACAATTTTTTCCTCTTTATAAGATGACTAGCAAACCCCGCGGCTTTGCTCGCGTAATATTTGAATATGCCAAGTGATATTTATGTGCCTAATTTTTATTAAAAAGTACTAACTAAATTTTTATTTTATTAAAAGGTAATATTTTATTATTAAAAGGTACTTATTACTTTTAGGAATAATTAAAAAATTGCTATTTAAAACACAGTTTGATTAAACATCATTATTACACTGCATTAGGCAGAAATGAGACTTAAATAAATAAAACGAAATAAAACTAAATAAATGATAATTTAGAAAATATTTAAAACTTTTATGCTCAATTAATACGCTCATTTCAGTATTCATTTGAAGTTTTGAATATTTTAGAAACCATCTTCTTACATCTTAAAATTGACTATCATGTCAAATTCCAAGTCCTACCACATCTCTCAACATAAAGGGCTATATGTTGAAATAAGAACTGTCACCATTAATTTGCCAACATTAATTTTGAAATCGGTTTGTTATTTCCTAATATTCCACAGAAATGTAATTTAGAAAGCTTTTAAAGGTCTTTTTTAGAACATTTGTTGTTCCTGTGAACCCCAGGTGGTAGAATCCTCCGCATAAAATATAGCCTGTGTAGGATCAGAGAATGTTACCATTGATTCGCAACTATTACTTTTATAACCAGTTTATATTCCCTGAAATTGCATAGAAATTGTAATTTAGGACTTTTTTAGAATGCTTTTCGCACCTCCCCTTCGCTTCACCCCTTTTTAATTCGAATTTATTTTCGACAGTCCTTCAAGGGCATTTATATTTTGTAAGTAACTACCATGCCATATTTAAAGTTTCTAGCCTCTTCAGTTTCAAAATCGCAATTTAGAAAGTTTTCTGTTCCTGCAACCCTCTGGTGGTAGTGGCACAGACATAAAATATTGCTTATGTTTGAGCATGTTCTATCACCAACAATTTGTCATCATTATTTTTTTAATCGGTTTGGTATTTGATAAGATTGTATAAAAATTGTAATTTATAACGCTTTTCGTTCACTTCATCTTTTTAAATTTGGAATTTTTTTTCGACTGTTCTTAGAAAGCAGTTGCATCTTGTAAGTAAATACCATGCCATACTTCAAAGTGTTAGACCTCTCAGTTGTGCAAAAAACGCAAATTAGAACAGGTTTTGCTTTTGCAACCCTCAGATGGTAGTGACAGCAACATAAAATATAACCTATGTTATAGCAGGACTGTTACCATTGATTTGCAACCATTACTTCTGAAATAGCTTTGGTATTTCCTGAGATTGAGTAAAAATCGCAATTTAGAACGTTTTTAGAACGCTTTTCGCGCATTTTCACCCCCTTTTTAAATTTCCAATTTTTTCGAAACTGTTCTTAAATATCATTTATATCTAATAAATATGTACCTTGCCTAATTTTAAGTTGCTAGCCCCTACCGATCACAAAAATCGAAATTTAGAACGTTTTTTTGCCCTGCAACGTCTAGGTGATAGTGATACCGACATAAAATAGCGTCTATGTTGGAGCAGAGGCTGCCAGCATCAATTTCCTACCATTACTTTTAAAATCAGTTTGATTATTCCTGAGATATTGCTGACAATTCGGCATTTAGAACGTTTTTAAAACGCTTTTCGCGCATTTTGCTCCTGCATGTCCTCTGGGGTAGTGGAAGCAGATATAAAATATAGCATATCTTGGAGCAAGATTTGTCACCATCATTTTGACACCATTATTTTTTAAATCGGTTTGGTATTTCCTGAGATTGTGTAGAATCCACCATGTAGAACGTTTTTTAGAACGCTTTTCGCGCACCCCTTTTAAATTTCAAATTGTTTAAGAACTGTTCTTAGACACCATTTATACCTTATAAGTAGCTAATATTCCAAATTTCATATTTCTATGTCCTTCATTAACGCAAAAATCGCATTTTTAGAACGTTTTTTGCTCCTGCACCGCCTTTGGGGTAGTGGCACCGACATAAAATATAGCCTATGTTCTAAGTTGGACTAACACCATAATTTTGATACCATTACTTTTGAAACCGGTTTGGTATTTCCTGAGATTATGTAGAAACTAACATTTAGAACGTTTTTTAGAACGCTTTTTGTGCATTTTCACCCCTTTTAAATTTCGAATTGTTTAAGAACTGTTCTTAGACACCATTTATATCTTACAAGTAACTAATATTCCAAATTTCATATTTCTAGGCCCTTCAGTAACGCAAAAATCGCATTTTTAGAACGTTTTTTGCTCCTGCACCCCCTTTGGGGTAGTGGCACCGACATAAGATATAGCCTATGTTCAAAGCTGGGCGAACACCATCATTTTGATAGCATTACTTTTGGAATCGGTTCGGTAGTTTCTGAGCTTATCTCCGACAAATAAACAATTTTTTCCTCTTTATAATATGAGTATAGATGAGTATAGATATAGATAGAGTAATAATAAATTGTTTATTAAAGTTATTAATACAATAGTTTTTAATTTATTGTGTAAATAATTATTGTCCATTAATATTTATCATATGTGTGGTATATAATCAAATGATAGCGTATACTGATAACATTAATTGCCGTCCTCGCTTAAATGCATACCCCGCTTAAATGCATACAATTCAGTGGAACCAACTGTATGCAATTAAGCGGGCCGACTGTATTACTGTTTTTCATGTTTTGAAAAATTTTATTTTGCGGGGGGGGGGGGGTTGAGGGGGGGGGGGCACGTTTATTCTGCATTCATGCATGTTAAGTTAATTTCTTTTGTTTTTATTTTAATGTCAATTTTTTAAGTATTTCTCTAAAAAACTTTTTATTAAAGCTTTTTTGTTTTTGAATGATAATTTTTTGTATTGTTAACATTATGTTTGTTAGTTTTAATTTGAGTTATTTTAGTTTTTTATGGAATTTGTTTAATAAAATAACAATAGTTTTTCAATATTATATGCGGGGTGAGCGTGTGTTCAGAAACCTGCAAATTTTAAAAGTGGGGGGTGGAGTTAGTTTATTGTCTGTCCTCCCACTGATGAAGAACAGACTGTTTTTTTTTTTTTTTTTTTTTTTTTTTTTTTTTTTTTTACCTGTCTTTCTTGTTCTTTTATGTATTTTATAGTTTAAAAATTTCTGCAGATATACACCTTCCTTTTGAAGTTATGGTGTTTAGGCATTATATATATATATATATATATATATATATACATAACGACAAACAAAATCTTCATTTGGCACCCCCTTTGCCTTTCGTTCTGGCGTCCGGGCACATGCCCCCTCTGCACCTCCCCTACTAGTTTCGGCCCTGTGGAAAACAAATCATCTACAGCAATGATGATTTTTGCATTAACTCTATTGCGTAAGATAGTAGCAAGGAGATGGGATCTTCTATAAGCAAAGAATTTCTCTTAGCACGAACGAATATATAAAACATACAACACTACTACTTGGGCAAATCCCCTTTAATTGTCTGAATGCCACAAACGCTTTAATTTTATTGCTGCCATTTAATGTACAATGCATTTCAAGAGAAAAAATAAATAAAATCAAAGAAAGAAAATAGGAGAGTGACACGTAAATTTATAAAGTCGATCGGAGATATAAGCGTCAATTAGGAAAATACTGACCGTATTCCGCGACAAAAACGCTCACAGCATTGATTTATTAAAAAGGCCTTTGTTATAAATAACAGGCTATTAGCGCTGAAGTATTTTCACCGATTCATTCACTAGCTTTATAATAGAAATCTCAACCCCGCCATGATAATAAATTTTATTTCATATTTAATTACTTCGGTTACGATTGGTTATTAGCCTTAATAATTATATATCTATTTGTTGAATAATAGTGATAATCGTTAGGGAAGATTTCGTTTATTTTATTTATGTTTAACTGGAGAAATTCAAGTTTAATTTTAGACTTAAGAGATGGAATCCGTTTAATTATGTAATTCGAGATTAATTAATACATCTTCTTTTGTTTATTTTTACTTTTTCCACATTTTTTAGGGTACCTGATTACATGTTATGACTTTCTTTGAAAGGAAGTTCGTGCTGATCATTACAGATTTGTGTATGAATTAGGAAATTACTGTAATATTAAGAGACATTTTTCACTACGACATACATAACAATTACTTTCATTTTTCATTGTCAAATTTATGTTTGAATGTTTTTCAACTTAACCTTCTCACCGCCGCGAACTGATATATCCGTTCACTGAGCTGAAGGTTTCACTGCAGTAGAAGCAATTTATAAATTAATATAATTCTAGAAATATAACGCAGCTATAAAATATTTTCTGATGATTAGCATGCTCAAGGCTTATACTCCAATACGTAATTAAATTTTTTATATCTAATTAGAAAAATAATCTTTTTTTAGACATTTAAAAAAAATACAAAGAAAACAACATTTACAGTTCTGCCCTTTTGCTCGGCGGCCAGGGGGCTATGTAACTCTGGCAGTTGTCAGTTATACATTTTTACCTTCGTAGAGATAACAATACTTATATAATTTTTTTTTTATATCAATATCCTCTAATATATAATGTCACCGAACAATAATATGATAATAAAAAACACTGCCAATACCCTCTCATTTAATATATTCCTTATAAATAATTGCCTTTCTTTAATAATCAGCGTTCTTTAAGAGCCATTATTTTGAAATTCAGACAAAAAAGTGATATTCTGATAGTTGTATTTTTTAATTGGCTTGATTTTTTTTTTTTTTTTTTTTTTTTTTTTGAAGTAGATCATATTTAATGAATACTGTGCAATTTTGAAGCCCTGAAAAAATTTCCTGTTTCCTGTAGAAAATGTCAAAGTTCAAGATCATGAATACCTTTTTTCATGAAAATTGAAATGCCAGTATGTTTGGATTGCTATATCTCTGGAAAGCAACAACATTCCAAAAATCTTTTGTCATAAACTGTTAGTATAACACTACATGCTTAGTAAAATTTACTTGGTTCCAATGGGCATTGTTAATTTTCATTGTTATGTTGCCACAAAATGCAATCAAAATGACGTTTTTGCCCGTTTTCGGCACTTATTATCTTAGTTAAACAATAGTACCCCAAGATTTTTCTTATAGAATATGAAAGTTTACTATTAGGACAAGCTAAGTAATATAGAACTTTACCGGGATATCGGTGCTGTTAGCAGATATAATCTGCCATACATTCAAATGTTTCAAAATCTGCAACTTTTGAATTAGTCCTATCTCAGAACAGCATCACATTTGAATAAAACAAAATATATCAGGTAGTAGTCGAACATATGTACAAAAACATGAAAACGAAAAATAACTGGGGTCTCATGCTATTTTCAGGAAAAAAAATCGACAAACGTTACAAAAAGGCAGTGTCCATATCAGGCTTTTTTCCTATAAGAAAATGATTTATCCCGTTTCTCTTTCCCTTTCCTATGTTTTTACCTTATGAGGATGTGGAACATCCCTTTTCTCTTACTCCTTCTAGGTTAAAAGCTTGATTATTGCACTGCCTTTTTGTAACGTTTGTCATTTTTTTCCTTCTGAAAATAGCATGAGACTCCACTTATTTTTCGTTTCTATGTTTTTGTACATTTGTTCAACTACTAACTGATATTTTTTGTTTTATTCACCTGTGATGCTGTTTCGAGATTAGGACTAATTCAAAAGTTGCAGATTTTGAAACTTTTGAATATTTTACAGATTATATCTGCTAACAGCATCGATAACCCGGTAAAGTTCTATATGACTTAGCTTGTCCTAATAGTAAACTTTCATATTCTATAAGAAACATTTTGGGGTACTATTGCTTAACCAAGATAATAAGTGCAGAAAACGGACAAAAACGTCATTTTGATTGCATGTTGTGGCAACATAACAATGAAAATTAACAATGCCACATCGAACCAAGTAAATTTTACTAAGCATGTAGTGTTATACTAACAGTTTATGACAAAATAATTTTGGGATGTTGTTGCTTTCCATAGATATAGCAATCCAAACTTACTGGTATTTCAATTTTTATGAAAAATGGGATTCATGGTCTTGAACTTTGACATTTTCTACAGGATACAGGAAATTTTTTCAGAGGTTCAAAATTGCACATTATTCATTAAATATGATTTACTTCAACATAAAAAAACAAGCAAAACAAAAAATACAACAATCACACTTTATCTGATTTTCAAAATAATGGCTCTAAACCTCTTTAATTTCTACTTAAATTAGAAAAATAATATTGTACTCCACTTTCCTTTCATAGTTATTAAAATAAGAGTTCAAAGACCGCTATGAAATATGCAACAGTTTCCCATTTTAATTCAGTCAATTGCTATTGATGTTCATCTTTGAATTCAATATACTCCCAATCTAAATTTTGTCAGTTCTATCCCTTCGCTTCTGGGGTCCTCATATAGTGAACCCATACAATGTACTGGTATTCGTGCTATGTGCACACTTACAGTATAGAGTAACTGAGGTTTATGACAGTAAACTTCAGTAATATAGACCTCAGTCAAATAGAGTAATGGGTTTTGATAGCATTAGAATAACTGAGTTTCTGGAATGAATAACACATATTCTTTTCAACGAAATTTTATGATATCAAAGTCTTCTGTTATTTTAAAGGTAAACTAAAATGTTAGCTATGTTTTAGGATATTTTTTGCTTTAACAACAACAACAACAACAACAACAACAAAAAAAAAACAGTGTTATAAAATTATATTTTGCAATCTCAAACTAGTTATCCAAGCTGAATCAATGGCAACAAATCTTAACCTCTAATAGGTTTTGAGTACTGCTTTAAAATAGTTTGCTATTTTTTTCTTCAAACGAAGACATAAGTTGCATTAGTGTTTTTCGTAAATTGGAAAACATTTCGAAACAATTTCTTTGTAGTCGTAATGTGTTATTGTTTCTTTAGTTTGAACTTATAAGAAATGAAAAATCAAGATTTTCAGAATTGCTTAAGAATATAGTATATGCTACGATTTTGAGAACGTTTTCAATATTCATTGTCCTTTAAAACTATAAAGTTTATGATACAATACATCTATAGTAATTAGAATATTCTGACAGCATGGAAATATTCAAATTTTCCTCTTATGTATAATGTATTTTTTCTAGCAAGAAAAATTTAAAGTTTTGGACCTGTCTTATTTTAGAGGAAAACTGTAGTATTATAGTAGTTAGGTGAAATTAATAGATGGTATGAATTATAAGTTGTGTAGGTATATGTATAGTAGTTGTAAATTGTTCTATGTAAGTGCATCTGCTTGTTGTTCGTAATTACGGATGTAAGTGTACAAATTTCTTCTTTGATTATTTTTTTGCAGTACTTACTTAGTCTAAGTAGAAAGTATGTGATGATACCGGTAGTGTATTAAGTCTAGATAAAAAAAATATTAAGTAATTATGCCAATAAGATTCATTTTCTGGCTTTTTAGGGTTCCGTACTTAAAAAGTAAAAACGGAACCATTATAAGATCACTCCTGTGTCTGTCTGTCTGTCTGTCACAGCCATTTTACTCGTAAACTATGGAACGTGGAAAGTTCAAATTCGGGGAAGTAATAAAGACCATTGACCCACATATTTTCAGATTAATAAACATTCATAAATATATTTAGTAAAAAAGTAGAGGGGCTAATTATGCTACTTGAAAAAAAAAATCTTTTCTTTGCATATCATGTGGAGTATCCTGTGAAAGCTTTTGTAACGCTGAACTCAAAAATACATTTCTTTTAATTTTAGGTATTATATTTTCAAAGATATTGTTGAAAATGTAGCGCAAAAATATGTTCCCCCCCAACTATTTCCGAATCTACTGAAACTAAAATTATGAAAAAAATAGAGATAGTAGACGTTAATGTAAACCTTGCCGAAAAATTATAGCGACTACCCTAGGTCACATAGTTTTTGAGTAATTAGCATTTTTCTGTTATACACAAATATCGATTTACGAGCATTCAGAAAATTGTTGAGCATCGCTGAATATACCTATCGTTGCAGAAGAATAAAAGCATTGTTGATAATGATTTTCGAAAAAAAAAAACCATCGTTAAATAGCCGAGATATTAACCCTTAAAGGTACGGTCAGTTTGGACATACACAAGGACAGGGGCGGCGTACTCTATGCCTAGTTAACAACTTTTAATGTGTAATGTAATGTCCAGTAACAGTATAAAAGCAATAAACGCCAAATTGTTAAAAACATATTAATTTAAGGGTCTCGGGACTCTAAAAAGTGGAAAAAATGAAAAAAAAGACCATTTTCAACATTTAATGTCTTAAAATGTATATGATTTTAAAACACAATTTTAATTGGGATAAAAAATTGCAAGATACAGAATTAGTATTTATATTGGGCTCGAAACTGTTAGACATTTGTCGAACAAAACATTGGCATAACAGTTTACGCGCAGGATTACAAAATAAATATTGCAACTAGAATGAAAATGTTGGTGCTTACTTATATTTCAGATTGTAATAATTTCCCTGAACTTAAATAAACTTGTATTTAAAGTGTTTTTATATTGTTAATGCAATGTTGCATTTAGCTAATACAAAATTTTGAAAATTTCAACAGTAAAATCACCTAAAAAAATATTTTTTTGAACAATAAAAAGGAAATTTTAGGTTCAGTTTATACAGACTAACATGAAATATATGCTTTGAAAATTTCCTGAAAAAATATTCAGAAGTTTTTTGAGGTATCCTGCGCGTTATGCCCCAAAAACGCCATTTGGAAAATAATGACTTTAAAGTTTCGGAAACGCCGCTTCAGCTATTGAGCGGGTATAATTAACAATTATATCAAAATATTCAGAAAAGATGGGAGTTTAACGTCTAAAAAAATTAAATTTTTTTAAATTTTGAAGCTTTAAGAGTCCTGCGACCACTTAATCCTTTCCGACACGGAGTAATTATAAACTTATGAAATAAGGAACTGACACCAGAATTTATAAACAAATTTATTAGAAAATGTGAACTTGCTTATTTCCACGTACATGATAAAAGGAAAATTTTAATTAAATATTCTTGGTGCCGTTTGTCTGTTTTGGACTTAAAATTAGGTTCCGTTTTTTAAGGGCATCGCCCTCGAAAGATTTAATTAGAATGAATCGCATAAATACTGCGGGATTCGCGATAGTTTGCATTGATTGTATCTCTCAATACGCCTCGAGTGACTTTAAAAGTTAATTAAACACCTATCTGGAAAAACGCGGCACTGACCGAGGCGGCGTTGCAACTTTGAGACCTCAATTCGAAGCGCGCTTAGCACAATGTCAAATTTAAACTTTGAACAAAGGTTTTGTTTTAGCTACACTGTAGAAATAAAGGTTATTACTACGCTGAATTTAGTTTCATGAAATGCCAAATGAAGTTTAACTATGCACTGCTTTTATTGTTAGTACCGAATTACGTTCATCATAAACAGATTAGGATAATATTAAAAAAAGAGTTATACGAATAGCTATATTTGATATTATTTAGGTTCCATATCTCTTTGAACTTTCATGGTATACCCATTTATACTTTTCTAATATATACAGTTGTACCCAGCCCTACGTAGTATAGTTTTTTACAAAGTCTTAGTATTCTTTTAGCAACTTTTTTTTTTTTTTTTTTTTTTTTTTTTTTTTTTTTTAAATACAATTACAAATTTATATATTTATTCTACGGAACCCTCTGTGCGCGAGTAATGCTCGCACTTGACCGTTTATTAATTATATATACAGGGTGTCCCAGAAGTAATGGGGCAGACTTTAAGGGGAGGTAGGGGACATCACAAGGATTCAGATTTGCATAGCAACACAGGGTCGGAATCGCTTTCCTGGCACGGTAGTGACGACACAAAACACAAGAAAGACAGGATACGAATAAGAGGAGAAAACATGTTTATTATCCTTAGTACATCAAAAAACTAAGAAGAAAGCACATTAAAGGGACAACGATCGTCATCAAAGTAGGTGTTCGAAATTACGACCCCGGGCCGTGATGCATGAAAACGCATCTACGGCGTATGGAAGATCTAATGTTCTCGAAAATACTGGGAGTGCCCCGGACTTCCCCAGCAGCTGCCACGATGCGTGCAACAAGTTCCTCAACACTTTCCAGCATTGTCCCGGTATTTTTGCAGTACTAAGAATAATAAACATGTTTTCTCTCCCTGTTCGTGTCCTTTCTTTCTTGTGTTTTGTGTCGTCATTACCGCGACAGGAAAGCGTTTCCGACCTTGGGTTGCTATGCAAATTTGAATCTTTGTGATGTCCCCTACCTCCACCTTAAAGTTTGTCCAATTACTTCTGGGACACCCTGTATATATATATGACTATTAAAAAAACATTACAAATTACAATCAAACATAAAAAAATAAAATAAAATACAATTAGCAGAAAAAGAAAAATGGATATTTGTAGAACTTAGATCTCAGAATCTTCAGATCTCAAATGCCTAAAGTTCCACAAATAAAGTGTGTGGTTTCATCTTCATATTAGCCGTAAAAAAGCTAAAGAATATGAATTTGAGACTACCAACATACAAAAATAGAGAAATAAATTATGTAAAACAAATAAGTTAAAAATAAAACTGTAGAATTAAACCATTTAAATATATGAAATTGACCAATATTTATGTAATAACCAGTTATAAATAAAAGAGACATAAAACTAGTTAAATAACATAGAACTGTTAAATGACGTATGAAAAAAAAAATGAAAGTTCAATTGGATAGATGCAAAAGAAAGCTTATAGTGTATTTCACTTCCTCATTCGTACATGAAATACAAATATAAGCAAAACAGAGTCAATTTCTTTATATATTTCACGTAACAGCAGCAGGATGAATTTCAAGAAATTGCTGTTTCCCTTAGCATTTTTATCATCTTACTTTTAGTCAAATTAGGTGTTATTTTATGTAACTCACTCTTAACCTAAGTTCTAAAAATGTTTGGATTTGGACTACTTGTCTGGACGTTTGTTACTAACTGAGTGGTGCTGAGTTCGAACCCCGATTCATCCTTGGATTTTTGTAGTAGGCCGGATTTGTAAATTGGGGTCTCGTTCAGTTTTGTCCTTTCGTTTAAAAATATGATCGCTGTGCTCAAAAACAATATTTAGAATCAAACTGATTTCTTCATATTTCTAATGATTGAGAAATGAATTATTAGAAAATCGTCAATTAGCGACTTGTCATGGGACATGACTGATAAAAAGTCACAAGCAAATAAAATTCATGATAAAAAAAAATATATATCGTGTAATGAGGGTTTTTAGGGTCGTTATCCTAAATTGATGTCGAAATTCCGCAAATGACTTCTAAACCTGACGGAAAAGTAATCCATCATATAAATGCCACTAACTTCAAATCCAATTCTTTTTCCTTTGTTCTGCCTGCAATTGCATTACACCCCATTGAGCTCCTCGAATTCCAAAAAATCTCATCGCCGATTTCCTGAACAGGGGGAGGGGAGAGGGAAATCGGGAATCAGAAAACCACCATATTATCGCCCCCTCCCCCTCTCTTTCGTTCTAAATCACAAAATGAAGAGAATGTGCCGCCAATCGGTCATGTTTCAATATCGTCTGCCATGGGGCTTTTGACTCCCCAGGAAAACGCCTCAACACAGATACATCTCAACCCCACTTCAACAACATCTATTATCTACCCCCCCCCCCCCCCCCTCCTTCTTCTGAACATAAAGAACAAGCGTTTCCGTTCACATCCCCCTTTAATATGCGACTCCCCTCTGAAAAAAAAAAAAAAAAAAAAAAAAAATCGTCAATAAGGGTTTTTACACAGTGTTTTGTATCGCAATGCCACTGTTTTTTGAGCGGTGCAGTGGCGTAAGTCGGCGTTGCGGAGTGATAAAAGGGAGAAGCTCCGACTGATTAATTTGAATGAAAAAGAGCATATTTTCTAGATGCGCTGTAAAAGCAGTCTCTTAATTTAAGTCGCATTTACTTCAGGTATATTAAGCGAAAGGATGGCTGCTGGAAATTTTACGCCATTGAGCATCATCGCAAATTTTATATTATTGGAAAAATTATGTAGCTCAAGTTTTGGTGTCTCGACTTTTCTAGAAAACATCGGTTGATGGATTGCAGGCGCAACGGTCATCTTTTCCACATGAGGTCTAAACAGACCGGAACGTCTGTTTAAGGCTGTTCTCAAATCCAAAGAGTCAACTTTCTGACATAAGTTTTAATTCATTTTTTTTTTTTCGGAAACGCATGAAACTAGAAAGTGTTTTTATTCAGAAACTATGGAATAGAGCTATTTTTTCCGTTTTCTTGTAAACGCAATAGATCTTTCAGAAAATACTGTCAAAGTTGGCATTTTGAACTGAACTTCCGAGCGAAAGAAGAAAATCCAGTCAATAGAGGGGGGGGGGAGAAAAATGCCGTGTCACGTGATCAAAATCGCTTATAACTCAATAGGTAATTGTTTGATCAAAAAATGGAAAAAACAGTTCGATTCCAACTCGCTTGGCCAGGCTTTCCAATTTTATCTTTCCGTTAAAAATTGAATTTGTAAATGTGTCAAAACGTTTTGCGCTTGTTGAGCAGAGCAGTTAAGAACAGCCTTAAAGTGGAATCCAACCCATTGCAAATATCCGTGTCTGAGTCGGGATTGGAACCCAGCACCTATTTGTATAGTAGCTAGCGCCATAACCACTAGACAAGCAGGTGGGGTTTTAGAAAAGGTGTTGGCACGAAATGTGCTGTCAAGTGTACATTGCGAAGGTCGTATCTCTGTCAAAAATCAAACGGGCACTGAGTAATGTACTATGCGCGGAAAACCCTTTTTCGAGCAATAAAAGCATTAATAATAATAATAAAGTAATATCATATGATGAAGTAATGAAGCATAAATTAAACAAAAACCTAATTTGCAGAACAAATTAAAAAAACAAAATTTATTTCCTAAATTGTTTAAGCCCGAGAAGGGGCAGATATTAAGATATTTCATTCAATTCGTTCTACATTTAATGTTAAATTTTTGTAACAAATAAGTTAAACCAATTGAACATTAAAAAATAAAAATGAAATTCATACAATATAATACTTTAAACACCTATATAACTTAGATTCCGTTCAAATGAAATCGAAATAAATCTTAGACTTTTTTAAAGTTTTGTATTTTGCATGTAACTTATCATATTATGTACGATGGTCATAAACATAATGCAGTACAAATACAACTTAAAAATGGAAAAAGTCTAAGATTTATTTCGATTTCATTTGAACGGAATCTAAGTATATAGATATTTAAAGTATTATATTGTACGAATTTCATTTTATTTTTTAATGTTCAATTGGTTTTAACTTATTTGTTACAAAAATTTAACATTAAATGTAGAACGAATTGAATGAAATATCTTAATATCTGCCCCTTCTCGGGCTTAAACAATTTAGGAAATAAATTTTGTTTTTTTAATTTGTTCTGCAAATTAGGTTTTTGTTTAATATGTCAAGTTTTTTAATAACTACTGAATTCAGACGAACACATTTCAAAATTAATGGATATCATCATCAGGCTTTGATTTGTGCGATATCGCATCACAATTTGTGATGCAATTTACCTATGTATAATTCAAAATGTTTCACCAGTGCAGTAATGTAGGTTGCAGCAGTTTGGTCAAAAAATTACAATCTGAACTTAAAAAAATTCTTGAAAATGTCATTTTTATTTCCACTATGACGCCATATTCATCTTCTTTTTAATTCTTAAAAAAAAAACTATTTCAGTTTCTTCAGTTTCATGTTTCACGTGAAAATCATTCAACTAAATATAGGCAAATTATTATTACGGCTTTTGAATTATTTACAACAATGAAGGGAAAAAAGTTAAATTTTATTAGAAAATGTCCGTTGATTCTCAATGAAAAGAGCGAAATTTGGAATTATTAAGAAAAATATTTGAATAATGTAAATAAAAATTAGCCCATGTTACTCTCTAGATTATAATCCACCTACATGCAAAGGCATTTTATGATCCGTTTTGTCCCTGACGTCAGGCAAATGTTTTTACACTTTGAATTTATAATATTATTAGAATTAGCAAAGAATTAAAATAAGTGGCATCAGGGACAAAAAGGTGGGAAGAAAAAATGAAAAAGTTACCATCTCCATAGGCTTTTCTATGTTAAATTAACATTGAGAAGTGACACTGGAAATAAATAAGTACGCAAAAGCATAAATAAATAATATTTGCTACGATGACGCAAAAGACAGAAAAAACAATTGCTTTTTAGGCAGTACATATACATTGTGCTGTATTGTATTATTTTGGCTGGACCAAGAAATGTTTCATTTAAAACAGATTTGCATTATAAGTAGGTACGTTTTCATAAAAATTTAAATATGAGATGCCAAAAATGCTGCTCAAAATTGTTTAGTCTATAAGGACTTAACCACAATAGCAATATCAAAAATGCTATGCACTACAGCATGTGTGGCTTTTGGCATGGTAGTGATAGTTATCGTGTATTAATTATTATTGTATCGCTACCGTCAACCTTTGGTCTTTGCAAGGTTACTTTGATCTATCCCATAAAAATGTTTTTATTCTTTGTATTGAACAAACAATACAAGATAATTTGGAGTTTTTGCCCTTGAAAAATATTTTATACCCTACTATAGGGTATTTGAATAGTTTGGGGGTAATTAAAAATTTTTAGTGGCAACACTGGGTGTGTTTGTAAAGAACTGTTTTCGTGTGTAAATTTTAACTCTCCAAACTTTCTATAGTGAAACAATCTGGATAAAAGCTACAAATAAGGCAAGTGTCAAAATATTATCTTTAGTAACCTGTAACCCATGGGTGATCATAATTTTTCCTTTAACTTTTTATTTTGACAGGAAATGGTTAAGTTTTCATAAAGCTAACATGAAAGCTAGTATTTCGGGGCTACTTTGTGCCTGACCTTTTTTGGCCCGAAAACAGCCCCAATTACTTAGAAATGCCTTTTATAAAACCAAACCTCTAAAACCAAACCTCTTAAAACATGTTTTAAGTAACTACAGCAAAATGTTACATTAATTGTTTTTGTTCCAGTTGCTGAGGATAACATGACGAAAACTGTTTCTCGTTTCTTTAACCTTAACATTTTGGTTTATTGTGTTTAAATGTTTAAAAAAAGAAAAAAAAATTGTTTATCGAATTTGCAGTGTTAATTTATTAGCAAATGCTCTTGCAAGGGAGTTTCAATAAAAATGTATTCATTATTCATTTACATATGAAATGTATTCATTTTATATTAAACGAAGTGAATGGATCAAAGAAGCCCCCAACAGGGGCTACTTTGTTCCAAAACTATAAAAATAGTTTTAAAAAAAATCCTGTTTAAAACCATACAGTTTGCTTCATTGTTTCATGTTAATTGTTTACAACTGCATTTCGACGTTGAAAAATCATATATAATATTTTTTAATAATGGAAATGTGAGTGGAACCAGGAAAAAGGGGCCCAAAGTAGGTTGACGGCATGATTAATAAATATTATTGTATATTTTAGTTGCAATATAAATGTGCCCACCCTTGGCACTGTCAAAAAATTTTAATTTTCCATCAATTCTCACCCTTTTTTTTCTTTTAAAAATTTTAATAATATCTGAAAAGTTCTGTGTGTAAATCGGTTTTTTTTTCTTTGTTAGTTTAAGTTTTTATAAAATTACAACAAAAAGGTCTTCTCCTCCAGGTTTCACACTTGTAAAATGAACTTTATTTATTTTTTTTTTTTATATTTTTACCCCTCCCTTCCCAAGTTTTGATTTCTTCAAAAATTCGATTTATGGGAGCTACTCAATAGTCTCACTTATTTTTTTCTTTTTATGGTTTCTGTTCGTCTGACGAAACCCTATTCGTCTCACTCCTCTGTCTGTCTGCCCGCCACAGAGCCCATTCTCAGAAACTATATATATTGGAGGCATGAAATTTTGGATTCTTATAGCTGAACACCTCACATCAAACGACAAATCATAAAATTTTGAAAAAGTCTTATATTTTCTCCTCTGGGCTCTAACTTTTATATTTTAAGCAATTTTTCTAAGTCAGCCCTTAATTATATTGGAGATGTGAATTTTTGCATACTTATAGCAGAACACTTGCGATCACACGGAAAATCATAAACTTTTCAAAAAGTCTTATATATTTACCCTTCAGGGCTCTAATTTTTGTATTTTTAGCAATTTTTCTAACCTCCAAACTTTTCACCCGGGGTGCACTTTTCTAACTTTTGTCGACACTCCTTTGACCACTGTTTCATATTATGCAGCATAGCCATACATATTTTAGTTCCAATTTTTACAGCCAGGGGCACCTACCTATCTCGGGTTATATGAGCTCGATCCCTTCGACAAATATATCTTACGGATAGTTTGTAAAACGGAGGTTCGTTCGGATAGAGGTTTGTTTAGAATAGGGTGTGCCCCCTGGTTGCAAAATGTGGAACTAACAGATTTTGCAAAAGGATAAAGTGTTTTGAAAGGAATATTAAACGAAATCCTCTGTGCAATCTATGATCGCACTTACCCACTTGTTTTTTCTTTTCCCCTTTAATGCCTGTAATTATATTGTCACAAAGTGCCATTTTCGATATTTTGCTTCTTTTATTTTTTAACAGTCATTTTTATCCGATAATTCAAATAAAAAAAGACCCCCCCCCCACACTTTTAAATATACAAAATAACTAATTAAAGTTATTCATCAAAATACAGCTGTTTTCGCAATTTTTTTGAGTTTTGAAAAATGCTATTCTGCGCAATTTTTATTTAACTATTTTAATATGAGGCTGTCTCAACGAATTTGCTATCAAATAGTACATGAGCTTCAAACAACTGCATGCCGGGCCGCAAATGATGATACGAATTATTTGACGGTTTTAACATCCGTGACGAAGGTTTCCCCCCCCCCGGTACGGTATACTATTTCATCTCCCAACTTATTTTGTGTATTCCAAAAAATAACGTTACCTTACAGAAGCCAGCCGTAAAACAAAGCAGTACGATTAAATACTCTATAGCAATTTTTTAAACTTCTAAGAATCGCACATGTTCGATTTTTATACCGTGGTATTGGAAAAAAAAAGTTCTTTTAAATGCATTTTGTTTGAAAACTGTATCTCCATTTATTTTTGAAATATTAATTTTTTTTATAGTTTTTAGAGCCATTTGCTTAATATTGGCAACGGAAGAACTCCATTTCTGTAGAAACTGAAAGAAAAACAGCAATTATATCCTTTTTGTTGTCATTTTCCCATAAAAACTGAAAAAAAAAATTAAATACGTGCTATTTTGAAAAAAAAAATATAAACTAATGATTTCTGTTAAAACAATGGAGCTATTAGAAACTAAATTTAATTTTAAATATCTATATTAATAATACAAACAAATGAAGGACTGTGAATCTTTAGGTAGCCGATATTTTTGTCGAGTTTTTTGAATGATGAAATCTCTTTCTTTGTGTGTGTGTGTGTATTATTCAGCGATAGTGACGTCCTAAGCGTACTTTACTGTAGATGTTGTTTAACACTGGATCGCAAATGATGAATTCTTCAGCTGATGTGGGTGACGTCACTTTATGTAAAATAAAATCGCGTGTTACGTATATAAGTCTTAAAACTGAACTACAGTACAGTCCCGATTATCGAAGTTTCCGCTTTCACCGAGTTATTTTCTTCTGATGGACTGATGTCTTCCATTATTATGAAACAGTCATTATAAATGAAGTGTTAGGTGAAGATGAAAGAGCAGCCGTAGAAAGTTAGAATTCTGATTTTCTGGTCAGAATGGGTAGCAATTTTTTTTTTCCATCCTGACCAGAAAATCAGAGTTCTAACTTTTTATGGCTGCTCTTTCATCTTCACCTAACACTTCACTTATAATGACTGTTTCATAATAATGGAAGCCATCAGTCCATCAGAAGAAAAGGATCCATTCGAAAGGTATAAATTCGGATAATCGGGACTCTATTGTATCTATATTTATATACATATATTTTTTGTCTTCGGGGGCGACACTAAATTCTGAAAAAGCAGAATTCCTGATTTCTAGTTTTTTTTTTTTTTTTTTTTTTGTATGAATCGAATCTAGAGCTTACGTGAATAGAAAATTATTATTTTAACCCAGTCAAACTGATTGGTAAAGTTAACATATGAATTGAATATTTCCAACTGAGTGAAAAAATGCCCAGGCTGAGAATCGAACCCAGATCCTTGCCTTACAAGTTTTACAAGGTTATCTGAGCGAGATATGCTGACTGCTTGTCGGCCCAGTTAGCTTAAACGGTAAAACATATCCTTGTAAGCCAAGGATCTGGGTCCCAGCCTGGGCATTTTTTCGCTCAGTTGGAAATATTCAATTCGTATAGAAAGTTATGTTGTCCAGATTATTATTAAGTCATTGTAATTGTATTTATAAAATTTCTTTTGCTTGAAGGCAAACAATTTTAATTTCTTGTAGAATATGTGTAATAGAATAAGTTAATTGTTGCGAAGAGCTCAAAATGAACTCACAGTTCACTAGTTTCATCATAATGAACTAAAAAACTAATCTAGTATACTTCTGGATGCTGTCAATAATGCCAAGCGACCTTATCACCATGTAAGTCTATATACAGGAACTTTAAGTTAATATTTTTACAATTGAAATATACATTCAGAACATAAAGTTTGTCAAATACATTTGTTTCATTTTTAAAACTTGCCAGACATTTTAAAATTTTGTCTATTTTCTAGAAAAATCATTGGAAGTATTGTTCTTGAGTTTTACTCCAGTTAAACTATAATTCTTCGAAGTTTTCAACATTATTTAAATTTCCTTTATTTTATTTTTTTATTTATTTATTCTCAAATCCAAACTGGCTCCTTTCTGACACATTTTTACTTTCTTCTATCTTTACAAGAAGAAAGTATTGGTTTCGTGAAAATTTTCGAATTCCAGTTTTCGACGGATTTACACGTTTTAGGGGTCAGAGATTCCGAAAAACATGTTTTTACAAAATGTCTGTCTGTGAGTCTGTCTGTCTGTCTGTCTGTCCGTCTGTCTGTCTGTCTGTCTGTCCGTCTGTCTGTCTGTATGTGACACAAATTTTGTGGGCGCTCTATCTCAAGAACTAATGCACGGAATTTAATAAAAAATGATATTCAGTTAGAACCTGATATAAATTGGTGCTGATTAGTTTTTGGTGTAAATCGCTCAACAGGTGGCGCTGCTATGTAGCATTTTTCACGATTTCTGCAATAGCTCAATCTCCAGAACTAATGGACGGATTTTCATCAAACATCAGATTCTGTTAGTCCTTGACATGAATTGAAGTTTTATGCATTTTGGTGTAAATCACTCAGTAGGTGGCGCTGTTGTGCAGCATTTTCCACGATTTTTCAAATAGCTCAATTTCCAGAACTAATGCACGGATTTTCATCAAACTGCAGATTCAGTTAGTCCTTGACATGAGTTGAAGTTTCATGCATTTTGGTGTAAATCGCTCAATAGGTGGCGCTGCTGTGCAGATTTTTTCACGATTTCTGCAATAGTTCAATCTCCAGAACTAATGCATGGATTTTAATCAAACTTCAGATTCTGTTAGTCCTTGACATGAATTGAAGTTTTATGCATTTTGGTGTAAATCGCTCAATAGGCGGCGCTGTTGTGCAGCATTTTCCACGATTTCTCAAATAGCTCAATCTCCAGAACTAATGCACGGATTTTCATCAAACTTCAGATTCAGTTAGTCCTTGACATGAATTGAAGCTTTATGCATTTTGGTGTAAATCGCTCAATAGGTGGCGCTGCTGTGCAGCATTTTTCACGATTTCTGCAATAGTGTAATCTCCAGAACTAATGCACGGATTTTAATCAAACTTCAGATTCTGTTAGTCCTTGACATGAATTGAAGTTTTATACATTTTGGTGCAAATCGCTCAACAGGTGGCGCTGCTATGCTGTATTTTTACTTTCTTCTATCTTGACAAGAAGAATGTATTGGTTTCATGAAAATTTTCGAATTCCAGTTTTCGACGGAGTTACACGTTTTATGGGTCAGAGATTCCAAAAAACATGTTTTTACAAAATGTCTGTCTGTGAGTCTGTCTGTCTGTGAGTCTGTCCGTCTGTCTGTCCGTCTATCTGTCTGTATGTGACACAAATTTTGTGGGCGCTCTATCTCAAGAACTAATGCACGGAATTTAATAAAAATTTAGATTGAGGTAGTCCTGATATAGATTGGTGCTGATTAGTTTTTGGTGTAAATCGCCCTGCAGGTGGCGCTGCTATGTAGCATTTTGCAGGATTTCCGCAAAAGCTCTATTTCAAGAACTAATGCACGGATTTTTATAAAACTTCAGATTCCGTTAATCCTTGATATGAATTGGTGCTGGTAACGTTTTGGTGCAAATCTCCCAACAGATGGCGCTGCTGTGCTGCATTTTGAAGCATTTACACGATTTTCGTAATAGCTCAATCTCAAGAAATAATGCACGGATTTTCATAAAACTTCAGATTCAGTTAGTGCTTGACATGAATTGACGTTTTGCCCCTTGTGGTGTAAATCGCTCAACAGGTGGCGCTGCTATGCTGCATTATTTGAGATTTCCCCAATAGCTCTATCTCAAGAACTAATACTTGGGTTTTCAACAAACTTCAGATTCAGGTATACCTGGATATGAATTAGTGCTGTTTATGTTTTGGTGTAAATCGCTCAACAGGTGGCGCTGCTATGCAGCATTTTTCACGATTTCCACAATAGCTCAATGTCCAGAACTAATGCACGGATTTTCATCAAACTTCAGATTCAGTTAGTCCTTGGCATGAAATGATGTTTTGTACCTTTTCGTGTAAATCGCTCAACAGATGGCGCTGCTGTGTTGCATTTTTGTGATTTCCACAATAGCTCTAGCTCCAGAACTAATGCACCAATTTTCATCAAACTTCAGATTCCGGTATACCTTAATATGAATTAGTGCTGTTTGTGTTTTGGTGTAAATCGCTCAACAGGTGGCGCTGCTATGGTGCATTTTTCAGAATTTCCCCTACAGCTCTATCTCAATAACTAATGCACGAATTTTCATGAAACTTCAAATTCAGGTATACTTTGATACGAATTGGTTCTAAATTGATGTAAGTTCTTTTACTATTTAAATGATTTAATTGACGTGATTTATATAGAAGAAAGTTTTGTGATGGCCACAACATACTAGTTTAGTTTATTTTTGTTTCCAAACATATCAAATTGGCAGGTACTTTTCTTAAGAAACTAATGTAATCGAACCGCTTTTTCGTTTTTCCATAAAACCAGAAGAATTTCCAGGAAACACTTTCAAGGTTCACGTGGCAGCGTGGGAAAGGAAAAAAAAACTCTCGTCATAAGGCAATAAATGCTTATAACTCAAGATGTAATTAGTTTATAGGAAAATGAGAAAAACTTGTTCGATTACAAGTCAGTTAATTTAATAGTCGTGTCTGCAAGTATCAAGCTTTTATGTTTAAAAATGAGTCAGAAAATTTTGCATTGGTAAGCAGGGATTTTTTTTTTTTTTTTTTTTTTTTTTTGAGAATTGCTTTAAGTTATGTTAAATTTCTGTAGTACTTATGAATGCCTTCCATATTCCATTAAGTAATGTCATATCCTCTTAAAAATGCATTACTTAGGGCATATATTTTCTGTCAGATGCCTCATAGTGCGAGGAGTTGCCGTTGATCAGGAAATTTCAAGTTAGTTCTTCGTGTCTTGTAATCCCCACCAATACTGCCGAATAAGGTTCAGAAGAATTCCACTTTCACTTTGCTACACCTAGAATAATTTACAATATTTAAGAAAAAAAAAATTCGTTTTTTTTATCACACAAAAGAAAAACAAAAAGAACCCCTAATATGTTCGAAATGTCTCTTTTAAGGATCATTGCAATACGTAAGAGAATAAATTAAAACAGAGTTAACTTAAGAGTAAAATAAGTTAAACCGAGAATAAGTTAATGCGTGCTTTAAATTTTGGAATTTGTGCTACAGTCTAATAAATTATAAAAAAAAAAAAAATCATAAAAATCGATATTTTTATTATAATGTTTAAAGTTTTCCTGAGTTTTTTCTTAAAGGTAATTTATTCATTTTTAAATTATTTTTGTTGAAAAAAAAAAAAAAAACCGTGAAATTAAAAAACATTTTTTTGCTTAAATCTGCTTAAAACCTACCCGAATCTGACACATTTCAACCTTAACCCGAAATATTCTGTCCCGAATCTAACCCGAAATTGAAGTAAAAGATAATCAATTCATGTTTTAATGCAATTATGGAAAAGTAGTCTACAATTGTATCGCTAACATCATTCAAACTCATTAATATTCTAATATACCGTTGTTGTTTTTTAGTACAAAAATATTTAGGACTTTTGAAAAGTCGGGTCAACCCGAACGTGATCTGAAGGAATCAAAACTCGACCTGAAACCGGCCCGAACCCGTAACATTTAAAGGGAACCCGCCAGCACAGAAAAAAATAGAGTCAATCCGAACCGAACCGAACCGCGCCTCGAGTCAGGATCGGGTAGAATCGTGCAACCCAATCCGATGCAGGACACAAGTTGCCACAAATGCGAATATTTATTATTAACTAGGAGACAGCAGAGTAGGGCAAATATGTAATTACAGTTTAATTGTATGTAATTAATTATAGTTAAAATTAAATACCGTAAAAATGTCTTGCAGCACTGTGACCAGAACCGCCCCCATCCCATTATTTGACAAAATTTCTGTGTTTGAATGCGTGTAACTATAATCAAAGACATGCAATTAATCTGTAATTACACTGCGGGTAATTGAGATTACAAATTTGCCCAGCTGTCGAATATAGCCTGTCAGAATGACATGTTAACATTAAAAAAAATGGGATAGCATTGCATTATAAAAAGATATCGATTGCCTTAAATTGGCATTTTTAAAGAAAGTTTTAATGCATGGAGTTCGTTCAGATCGCTATATTGCCAATGAGCCCCATCGTCTGTATTTTAATCGGAAACATTCATAATAAAACTTTGTTTTTGAAATCGTGAAATATTTGCAAAAAGTAGTAAAATATTTTTAGTTTTGTATATTTTATATTGCCAACTGAGCAAAATTATTGCATCCATGGTCTATATTTTAATGAATCTCAAAGGAATGAATCGCATATTGTTTACCATTAGCTGATTGCTGGGTCATACGATTTTCAACGCAAGATATATGGAAAAACATGCATATTTCGATATAGCTTATCACTCAAGTTGTTTTTGTTTTTCAAAATCTTTCTAAAAAGGTTAATCTTATGCAGCTTTATTGAAAAAAAAATTAAATATCTGAAAATTAAAATAAAATGGCTTATTTTAACGAAAGATTACAGGGATCCGGATGAGTTCACTCCGGAAGTGTTATACACTTAGCGCTACTATATACAGGGTGCAATATGTTATCTATCGCCGACCTTTAATTTCTCAACCGTTGGTCGTAGCCATATAGTTTCAATTACAAAAACGTTTCAAATGACGTAAATATTCATGTTGTAGCATTATTTAAAGTAAAAAATCAATTTTACAAAAATTACGAAATCTAACTTTTTATATGGCTCCCCAGTCCCTATAGTTATATTTAGTAAAAGATTACACATATCATAACAGATATAACACAAAAAGTTTGACATCTGTACTACAAAAATTGACAGAGTTATTAAATTTCAAAGTTTGAGATTTTTTTCGCATGATTTTCTTTCAATGAGGGATCAGTTAAAAGATGAATTAAAGTAATTCGAGACCAAAATCGGGATGCAATGTCCTTTTTAAGGCGAAACCACCTTTAACCGGTATCGCCAAATTGGAGTATCACCAAAGAGGGTTATTTAATTTTAAAATTTTAGCTGACTTTTAGGGGTCGTATGCAAAGCGAAGAATGAAATATTGAAATTAAACTGAAAAATAAATATCAATTTATTATAATATGAGAAAACGGTCTGCTATAAAAAATGAATGTGTCAAATGACGGAATCTACTAGAGATACTGCTCATAGTGTTCTCCATTGGTGGCAATGCACAACTGAATGCGTGACAGCACTGAGTCCTGGGCACGTTACAGCTCAGAAGATGTGTAAACTGTGCGACAATCAAGGATGATGCGTTGCTTCAGATAAACCAAAGAAGTGGTCTCAGTCACATAGACCTATGCCTTGATGTAACCCTAGAGGAGACGTCCATGGGAGTCAAGTCCGGCGAACGCGGTGACCACTCTAACGGACCACCATATCCAAGGATCTGTTGACCGAATTCGGTGGCCAGATACGCCCGGATGTTTGATGTTTTGTGTGGAGAGGGCTCCATCATGTTGAAACCACACTCGGCATTCATGTCAGAGAGGCAGCTCTTCATACCAATCACATACCGTGTTTGTAGCAGATGCAGGTGACGATAGCCCGTTAAGGTCCCATCGTAGAAGATGGGTCCAACAATCTGAGTTCCCCATATACCGAACCACACGTGTCGTACTGCGCGGGCGATGTGGAGGTTTTCCAGAGACCAGTAATCCACATTGTGCACGTTCACAATGCCACCCCGTATAAACATTGACTAATCTGTCACACAGAATGTCACAAAGGAATGACGGATTTTCCTCTAAGATGTTGAGCATGAAATTTCAATAAACAAATCGTCGTGCGTTGTCACCCAGCATCAATGCTTGCATCAGTCTCGGATATAGTATGGATGCTCATCAAGTGCATGCAACAAATGCCAGACATGCTGACCACATGCCTCGCTTATTTCCGCCGTGCTCAGTTGTGGAATTAAAAGGGCGAATCACAGCACCTCCCCCGGTGTCACTCGAACATTACACCTTGCCTGTCTACTTGTTCTGAGTCGTGGTGAAACAGACCCGGTCTCTCTAATATGGTGCAATGCATTATTTATAGTTTCATGCACTGCATGTAGATGCTTAGGGAAACGTTCTGAATAAACACTCGCAGCCTCTCTGGCATTCCTTTGACATTCACCATAAATATGTATCTTTTCGGCATATTGCAGGCATGCGTAGCTTGCCATCACGATCTCAACGCTGACTAGCATGTCCACTGCTAGATAGATGACTCGTGTTTTATCCCGAACGTGTGGCGATGCGGTACTATTGTAATTTGCATAATCCTAATTTTCATACATGCTATAGCTCGGCTGGCCGTTTGCATTCCACTGCCATTTATCTAGTCCTTAGTGAGTATGTTTTATTTTCCGGTTGTCGATTCTACCTACTTTGACGTTTGAAGGTTGTTCGACCCATAAAAGTGTTAAACAAAACTTTGAGCAGTATCTCTAGTAGATTCCGTCATTTGACATATTCATTTTTTATAGTAGACCGTTTTCTGATATTATAATAAACTGATATTTATTTTTCAGTTTGATTTCAATATTTCATTCTTCGCTTTGTATACGACCCCTAAAAGTCAGCTAAAATTTTTAAATGAAATAACCCTCTTTCGTGATACCCCAATTTGGCGATGGCTAAAGGTTGTTTCGCCTTAAAAAGGACACTGCACCCTGATTTTGATCTCGAATTACTTTAATTAATCTTTTAACTAATCCCTCATTGAAAGATAAAATCATGCGAAAAAATCTCAAACTTTGAAATTTAATAACTCTGTCAATTTTTGTAGTACAAATGTCAAACTTTTTGTGTTATATATGTTATGATATGTGTAAACTTTTACTAAATATAACTATAGGGACTGCTGGACCGTATAAAAAGTTAGATTTCGTAATTTTTATAAAATTGACTTTTTACTTTAAATAAATGCCACAACATGAATATTTACGTCATTTGAAACGTTTTTGTAATTGGAACTATCTGTCTACGACCAACGGTTGAGAAATTAAAGGTCGGCGATAGATAACATATTGCACCCTGTATATGGGTCAATATCACAAAATACGAAAATTGCAGTCCGCACAATAAAATTTCTATTTAATGTTATATAACACAATTTTCTTTCTTACATTCTAATAAAAAATATTCTTAGAAGTATTTTCAAGAGATATTATATCCATAATAACACAAAAATAAAGCAATTAAAATATTTAATGTTTCATATTGTCATTTTCCTGGCATGTCACACTGTGCAAAGTAAAAGGGTTTCTTCTATCATGTACAAATATCTTTTTCTAGTTTTTTTTAATTTCTAATTAATAATTATACCTTATATAACACTTGGAAGGTATTATATAACATATGGAAGGTAACAAGTTCTATATTTTACAAATAATTTTCCATAATTAAAATATGATTGTCATTGAAAATGAATGTCATTGTCCTGGCCTGCTTATTTTAGTTCTTTATGAGGTATAAAGACGGCGCTGCAGAGTAATTCTGCTTGTTCTTGACATACTTCAAGTCAGAAGTAGTAAAATAATTGTTACCAGCAAGATCTTTTAGATATTTCTTTGAAAATAATGTGTTTAAAGGCTTTGTAAAAATTGAGTTGACATTTATTATGTCTTTTTCCTGGCTTTTATAAATTACAAATAAAACTGAACATTACACTGAATTTGAGGTACTATAGAGGAAACATAGAGGAAACAACACAAAATTAAAATGTTAGATCTAAAAATACAAAAAAACAAGAATGTGAAAAATGTTTTAGAATGAAATTGTCATTATACTGGCATACATAGGCCAAGAAAATGACATATAATTATAATTACATAAAAATGTATTTACGTTCTTCAAACTTTAACAATTTTAGATAGAAATTCCTTTATTGAGCTGTTCAACGAACATTTAAAAAAAAAAAATCAGAAGCTTTGAAACGATTTAAATTTTCAAAATTTTTGTTTTTAGAATCTCACATTTTGTGATATTCACCCATATAATATTCAATTCAACAAAAAGTTACATTTTAAAATATGCAAAAGTCATATTGAACTTGACTTACACCACTTGCGTGTTTAAACACGGCTGTTTTGTAAAAACCCTGCATTTGTGTTAAATGAACACCCGTTCACACTGTCTAGATAGCTGAAGAAATAATACAATAGATTTTTGCCGCATTCCCCTCTTAAAAAGCTGGGAACGCTTTTTTGCAGCATCCCTGTTTTGTCGTGCGTTATATTTTATGCAGATTTCCTTCTACTCGAAATGAAGAGAGGGAAAAGTTTTTTGGTCTGGATTCATTTCAGCGCAAAAAGATATTCCAAGAGATTCATCATTTATCACTTTTTCTTTATTTGGTCTCCATGGTTTCCAAATTCTCATTGTTGTGGCTTTTGTATGAGTGTTTAAAACAACGTCATTACAGAGATTGTGTTTGTCTGTTTGCTTTCTTTTTGGGTTTTTTCTCCCTCCTTTGGAGAAGAAGTTTATTATAAAAAAATATTTATTTGGTCCATATATCATTAGTCTATATTTCATTACGATTTATTCAAGTCGTTTTATAAAATGAGACAAATGATATTGTTACTTGAGTAAAAATTTTTATATAAAGTTTTTTACTGATAAAAATTCACTAATCTTTTACTTATAAAGTCACATCAGAAGGCTCAAAAATTGATTATAAAACTCACTGTTGCAGACTTTATATGAATTTCTAAAGAAATATCATTTTAGAGGGTGTAATTAATGATACTGATTACAAGGCACAAATTTTTATGTAAAGTCTTTTTCTTATAAAGATTTACTAATCATTTACTTATGAAGTCATACCAAAAAGCTCAAAAATTGATTATAAAACTCACTGCTGTAGACTTTGTATGAATTGTCAAAGCAATATCATTTTAGAGACTGTAATTTATGATATTATTACATATGTACAAATTATTGTATAAAAGATTTTACTCATAAAGATTTACTAATCTTTTTCTCATAAACTCATATCAAAGGGCTAAAAAATTGATTATGTAATTTCCAGGTGTAGACTTACTAGTTATCAAAGCAATATTATTTTTGAGACTAATTTATTATATTGTTACATGTACACAAATTATTATGTAAAATCTTTTAGTATGAATAAGTATTTATTATTATTATACTTATCAAATCATATCAGAAAATTCTAAAATTTATAATAAAACTTACTGTTCTCGACTTTATATGAATTGTCAAAGCAATTTCATTTTAGAGACTGTGCAATTAATGATATTGTTACATGTGTATAACATTTTACATAAAGTCTTTTACTTATAAATTGGCACAGAAATATCACTTTAGAGACTGTAATTAATGATTTCCACATGTGCACAAATTTTTAGATAAAGTCTTTTACTTATAAAGTTTTACTCATTTTTTACTTAATAAAGTCATGTCAAAAGGCTGAAAATTTTATTATACAACCCATTGCTGTATAGATTTTATATGAATTGCAAAAGCAATTTCGTAGTATATATACGTCAATAAGAAAAAAACTGAAGGAGGGGAGGGGGAGTACAATATCGAAACTGATCCTCGAAAATTTATCTCTTATCTATATGCCCAAGTACATAATCTTTAAGAGGCTACTTCAGTCAAACGAAAAGGCCCATTCGCTAATGCTAATCCTATGGATGGCATTTATAAAGATATCTCGTTTGAATTTAAATATTTTTAAGTGACTTTTTTTGCATTGAATAGTTGAGATCGATCTGTACAAAGACCGTTATTTACTTTTTCAATTTTGTTTACAAGTATTTTTAATGAGGACACTTTCATTTTCGGAACCGGTTTCGAAAGTAAAAGCATCCTCATAAAAAAGATCTGCAATCAAAATCGAAAAAGTAAAAAAACGGCCTAAGTACAGATCGATCGCAATTATTCAATGTAAATATATATATATATATATATATATATATATATATATATATATTGAAAGGCGACCGCGATATCTTATAATATCTTATAATATCTTTAATATCTTATAATATCTTTATATATCTATAAATTTCTTCCATAGGATTAGCATTAGCGAACGCGTCTTTTCGTTTGACTGAAGTAGCCTCTTAAAGAAAATTACTCTGCAAATTTTTCGCTGTGGATGATCGACACTATCTCCGGTCAATGTAAATGTCCTGTTTTTCGTGTAGCATGTTAATGTTCATATACATCATACGCCCATACGCAAAATAACCATTACCCCTTATTCTTCATCGGTTAGAACTTGGTAGCACAATGGACATTTTCATTTGACCTCGTGAATAACCATCCGAAACACATTCGGCACTGTATCTTCTTTCAATTACAGTCATTCCGTCTTGAGCTTCCGGAATCTAACAAAATACAGCGGAGTGAAGATGAAGATGCAATCTTAGGACCTTGTTTAATATCGTGCATTAGGTGAGGATGAAGAATACAAACTTTGCAAGGGATATTTTTATGGCTGTATTTCATACCTGAACAATCGACTCAGAGGCTTGAAAATAGTTTTTGAGGGGACACAGGACCTTTAACGATTTCGGTCCCTGGGTATAATACGGGCACCTCTGTTCTTTTCCTTATAAAAGCTAAAATGTCCGATCTTTTTACATTTTCACATCACTTCCTAATAGCTGAATGTTTTTTGCGTTCAAAGCAAACAAATAAATGGCAGCAAAGCTGATTCCCACATAAAATAAATGCTATTTTCATCTGAGTTTGCAAAATGCCTAAAAATGCCCGAAAGACGGTTATGACCAAGAAAGTGAGAAATTTTCATAAGTATTTAACTTAAATCTTTTTCAATAACAATTTTTGAGGATTTGTAGATTATTTACTTGTTTAAAGCTCTTAAATTTGTGATTGCGTTAATTTAGGTAAATGGTTATTAAATGGATGTTTCTAAGAGGGTTTGTAGTTTTAAATCCATATTTTTGAACCTCAATTACTAAGCGCCTAAAGGATCCATTTCAGACAAGATATTTTTTCGGTCATTTACGATGTCATTTTGTTTAGAAAAAAACCCAATGAATAAGCATTTGTATTATCATTTTAGCTTCGGAACTGAAGAGGTTAAACTATCAAAGAATCAGTTTTCGGTTTTTGTTAGATTCTGAGCAATCCCATGAGAAACGGACAAAATGTCCTGCACATGACGCTTACATATAGGGCGTGAGTTTCAAAACTCGCTTTATCCAAAATTTTAAAAATCTGGTTTTCTCTATCAATCTATTCTATTGGTAAACATGCAGCAAAAAAATACAAGAATGTGCAAAAAAATTAGTTTTATCCTGTATTTCTACCATTGTAAAATCTTAGTTGACAATGAAAACCATGCAATGAATGCAGGTAGAGGTTTTTCGCGATTTCCCAAAATTTCATTTTCTGGATAAGGTGAGTTTTGAAACTCACGTCCTCATGTATAACTAACTATACGTGGGTCATTTTCAAAATCTGACCATGTTTTGGAATAACAAAATCAATTTTTTAGAAATAATCAGAAAGTTTTAATGTTTTGTAAATAATTACCTTACATCATAAGCATTAATAGACAAGCAACAACAAAGACCAAATTACTATAGTTAACATTTTCAACCTAATTTTTAAATTTTAATTAATTTGGTTAATGAGATAAGTGAGCATGGTAATGACATTTATGGTAATGACAAATTAAGTAAAATACTTTCCTTTTTCTCTAGGCATAAATGGCAGCCATTATATCTTCTGGCCCATACAATGATTTTCTATTTTTTATATAATAAAAGCAGATTAATAAATATAAGTTCATTTAATTATCAATAGGTACGGTAATGGCGTACAAAAAATACTCACCAAAACATTAAGTCTTTGCTTGTTTTATTGAAACTATAAAACTATTTATTCTATTCACCTAAACATGATAACAAGTAGACTTTTAAGAAGTATTCTTGCCTTGATAAAAAGGCATGTGCTGTCCTCTTAAAAAATTCCAGATGAACTTTTTGTCAGAAGCATGGCAATGACACTCTTTCTTGGGACACGGTTTAAAATAATTATTAAGAATTATAGATAAGTTTAATTGATGAAAATAAATATTTTTTAATTAGTAGCATCTTGGTAAATAAAAATGTGTTTAAAAACTTATAACCATCTGTTTTAAATAGAACCTAGTCAAATCTTTACCTAATAAATTGATTGTTGGGACAACCTACAGTAATGAGATTTTGACTACAGAAGAATATATTTCTTATTTTAAAATTTTTTTATAAATAATAATATACATATGTAAATTATCATTAAAAAACATGATAGTTAAAATGCAATAATTAAAATTATGATATTTAACTATTTTTCTGTGCAAATGTGAAAGGACAGTAAAACACGACACTTTTTGAAAATCACCCATGTGTTAACTTATAAGTTGTTAAAATATAAACTATACATTAAAATTAACAAAATAACCTATATTTTCATATTAGCACACTCTAAAATTATAGGGACTGTATATAATAAGAACTGATCTCCTATTCCTGTTTTTTTTTTTTTTTTTTTATGAAAATTGTATTTAAGTTTTTTACGTGTTCTGATGAGTGAATCAATCGAAACTTGGCAATATTTTAATGTTTTTTATTGATATTTGACGTCTTTTAAGCAATTAAAGTATTTTTAGTATATATGTTGAAGTTTTTGGAATATATATTTTATGGTGTTACTATTAAGGGATGTAAATTAAGACATTTTCTTCATATTTAATATAATATTTAAGAAATAATTATTACTTTACGCAATTTTTTAGATAACTGCGCAAGTAGTTTTTATTCTGAAAGAAATAACAATAGAATTGCATTCTTCCAAAACAAATATTTTGATACAAATAAAGGCACAGTATAGAAGGAAAATGCACGTCCCAGAACTGGTGATACTACAAGCATTCCTTTTAGTTTAACTTCTCCAACAATTTTTCAACTTTTAATTGATGTCGTGTACTAGACTGCAAAATAAAAATAAAAATATAAATATAAATAAAATGTACTGCTTCATTGGCAGATTTTATGTAACTCGGTTAGAATAGCTAAAGAATAATACTTTTTTAGTTTGTGTTTTAAATGATGTATTTCTAGCCTACTCTCGGGTGCTCACCTTCCCGATGAATTCGGACACATCCATAATTCCATCTTGTAAGAAATTGTACCTTTTAAAACCGTAATAATTTAAATTGTAAAATCTTACAAGAAACATGAAATTTATAACTGGAATTTCAATATTTGACAAATAAAAAGTTATATCTGAATATTAGATATTTATTCATGGCTTTACACACGATTTTTTTTTTAAGTATGCGGAGGGTGGTACATAGAGGATGCCCCCTCCACCCCCCATCTCACCTCCCTTTTACGCACGAATATATATTTAGCTATTTATTATACAAGTAATTTTTAATTAACACTTTTTAATCATTAGAATTATGAATAAAAGCATCTAATAGACCGCCGGGTTCGAATCGATCCAATTTTATAATAAGAATTGCAACTGAAATAAGCGTGTATTAGAAATATAATAACAACTGAATACAATATATATTTATGTTAGTTTAACTACATATCAAATTAAGGGAAAAAGAAAAAAAAAGCAGTTTGCAAATTCACATTAAGTTGGTAGTATTTTACGTATGCTAATCAAACAAGAACTTCCTAATATTAGCCCTCGGAAAGAGTTTGTGAAAATTATTAACAGCTATAATGTAAGTCTTATACTACAATTATACGTTAGAAAATAAATTTTAAGTTTAAAACAATAAATACTTGTCACTATAAACCGCCAAAGCTTAATTTTTTTATTTTAATTTTTTTCATTCAGATGAAGTACGAAAAATAACAGTTTCGCCAAATATAAAGTCTTCTATATATATACAGGGTGTATCTAAACTCTTGGGCAAAACTTTAAGGGGTGATAGTACACATCAAGACAAACAATATTAAATAGGAAACTAAGGGTCCCAGACGTCTTTCGAAGGAGATAGGCGCCTTTAAAGTTTAGGGTCCAAAATTTCAAATGATTATAAAAAACGGAAAAATTGGTTGATTCGTTTGCAGTTTTCACTAAAACTATTCTTTATGTCAATATTTTCTTGAAAATAAATTTTAAAGATACAGTTCAAAAAATGTCGATAGAGGGCGCTTTAGACTTCGGAGTAACCAACAACTATTTTTTACCGTTATTTTTTGTATCTCATTACATGCTTTCAATAGCTTAGACTTAAACTTAAATTTTGAGCTCAAAATCTGAATCGTTGGGAGTGGTTAAGTAGCGCAAACTGAACTGTGTTCAGGAGTTAAAATTTCAAATGATTATAAGAGACGGAAACATTGGTCGATTCGTTTTCGTTTTTCACTAAAACTATTCTTTATGTCAGTACTTTCTTGAAAATAAATTTTAAAGATACAGTTAAAAAAATACCGATAGAGGGCGCTTTAGACTTTGGAGTAACCAACAACTATTTTTTACCGTTATTTTTTGTATCTCATTACATGCTTTCAAGAGCTTAAACTTAAATTTTGAGCTCAAAATCTGAATCGTTGGGAGTGGTTAAGTAGCGCAAACTGAACTGTGTTCATGTGTTGAAATTTGAACCCCGCTCCTGAACACAGTTCAGTTTGCGCTACTTAACCACTCCCAACGATTCAGATTTTGAGCTCAAAGTTTATGTTTAAGTCTAAGCTTTTGAAAGCATGTAATGAGATACAAAAAATAACGGTAAAAAATAGTTGTTCGTTACTTCAAAGTCTAAAGCGCCCTCTATCGGTATTTTTTAAACTTTATCTTTAAAATGTATTTTCAAGGCAATACTGACATAAAGAATAGTTTTAGTGAAAACCGCAAACGAATCTACCAATTTTTTCATTTTTTATAATCATTTGAAATTTTAAGGGGGGTAAGATACCTTTAAACCTACAAAATTTTCGAAAATTTTTTAAGGCATATTTTGATTCCGTAATCATTTCTGAACAATATGCAAAAAACCGCATTAAAAAATCCCCATTAGTTTACTAATTATAGCAGTTTTATTAAGACTATATATTAAGACTACATAGGATAATTAAATTTTAAGTTGCGTTTATTTAAAATGAGGAATTTTGAAACTGCACGCAGCGTTACTAAAAAAACTATGCATGGCAATCAAAAGAAATTTTCAAAATATACTCATTTCTGTATTATCAACAACTTAAAACCAGAAAAATGTAATATTTTTTTTTCAGTTTTTTTACTTTGAAAACGTTTTTTTTTTTTTTTTAAGTGAAAATTTTTAATTTTTGTTAATTTTTTAATTTAGTCAATATTTTTTTCAAATATTCTGGTTTTAGCATAAAGTTAACGTTATTATATATTTATTTTCACCAAAATTTCCTCTTTATATGCATATTTTCAGATTTTATCATGCGCGCAAGATTTTTTTCTCTTATCTATACTCCTATTATAAAGAGGAAAAAATTGTTTATTTGTCGGAGATAAGCTCAGGAACTACCGAACCGATTCCAAAAGTAATGGTATCAAAATGATGGTGTTCGCCCAACTTAGAACATAGGCTATATCTTATGTCGGTGCCACTACCCCAAAGGGGGTGCAGGAGCAAAAAACGTTCTAAAAATGCGATTTTTGCGTTACTGAAGGGCCTAGAAATATGAAATTTGGAATATTAGTTACTTATAAGATATAAATGATGTCTAAGAACAGTTCTTAAACAATTCGAAATTTAAAACGGGTGAGAATGCACAAAAAGCGTTCTAAAAAACGTTCTAAATGGTAGTTTCTACACAATCTCAGGAAATACCAAACCGATTTAAAAAATAATGGCGTCAAAATGATCGTGAAAATCCTTGCTCCAACATAGGCTATGTTTTATATCGGTGCCACTACCCCAAAGGGGGTGCAGGAGAAAAACGTTCTAAATTGCGGTTTTTGCGTGACGGCAGGGCCTTGAATCGTGAAATTTAGAATGGTAGTTAGTTATAAGATATCAATGATCTCTAAGGACATTTCCTAAAAAAATCGAAATTTAAAAGGGGAGGTCAAAATGCGCAAAAAGCGTTGTAAAAAACGTTCTAAATTGCAATTTCTATGCAATCTCAGGAAATACTGAACCGATTTCAAATATAATGGTGTTAAAATGATGGTGACAGATCTTGCTCCAAGATAGGATATATTTTATATATCTTTCCACTAACCCAGAGGAGATGCAGGAGCAAAATGAGCGAAAAGCGTTCTAAAAATGTTCTAAATGCCGATTTGTCACCAATATCTCAGGAAGAATCAAACTGATTTCAAAAGTAATGTTAAGAAATTGATGCTGACAGCCTCTGCTCTAACATAGACGCTACTTTAAGTCGGTATCACTATCACCTAGACGTTGCAGGAGCAAAAAAGCGTTCCAAATTTCGATTTTTGGGATCGGTAGGGGCTAGCAACTTAAAATTAGGCAAGGTACATATGTATTACATATAAATGATCTTTAAGAACAGTTTCGAAAAAATTGGAAATTTAAAAAGTGGTGAAAATGCGCGAAAAGCGTTCTAAAAATGTTCTAAATTGCGATTTCTACTCAATCTCTGGAAATTCCAAAGCTATTTCAAAAGTAATGGTTGCCAATCAATGGTGACAGTCCCTGTTATAACATAGGTTATATTTTATGTTGCTGTCACTACCATCTGAGGGTTGCAAAAGCAAAACATGTTCTAATTTGCGTTTTTTGCATAACTGAAGGGTCTAACACTTTGAAGTATGGCATGTTATTTACTTACAAGATGCAACTGCTTTCTATAACTGTCGAAAGAAAATAATTTCAAATTTAAAAAGATGAAGTGAGCGAAAAGCGTTATAAATTACAATTTTTATGTAATCTTTTCAAATACGAAACCGATTAAAAAAATAATGATAATAAATTGTTGGTGATAGAACCTGCTCAAACATAAGCTATATTTTATGTCTGTGCCACTACCACCAGAGGGTTGCATTAGCTAAAAACTTTCTAAATTGCGATTTCTGTGATACTGAAAAGGCTAGAAACTTTAAATATGGCATGATAGTTACTTATAAAATATAAATGCCCTCGAAGGACTGTCGAAAATAAATTCGAATTAAAGAGGGGTGAAGTGAAGGGGAGGTGCGAAAAGCATTCTAAAAAAGTCCTGAATTACGATTTCTACGCTATTTCAGGAAATATAAACCAAATATAAAAGTAATAGTTGCGAATCAATGGTAGCAGTCTCAGATCCTACACAGGCTATATTTTATGCCGATGATTCTACCACCTGGGACTAAAAGGAACAACAAACGCTATAAAACAGGCCTTTAAAAGCTTTCTAAATTACGTTTCTGTGGAATATTAGGAAATAACAAACCAATTTCAAAATTAATGCTGGCAAATGAATGGTGACAGTTCCTATTTCAACATAGCCCTTTATGTTGAGAGAGGTGGTAGGACTCGGAATTTGACATGATGTTTAATTTTAAGATGTAAGAAGATGGTTTCTAAAAAATTCAAAACTTCAAATGAATACTGAAATGAGCGTATTAATTGAGCATAAAAGTTTCAAAATATTTTCAAAATTATTATTTATTTAGTTTTATTTAGTTTTATTAATTTAAGTCTCATTTCTGCCTTATGCAGTGTAACAATGATGTTTAATCAAACTGTGTTTTAAATAGTAATTTTTTTAATTATTCCTAAAAGTAATAAGTACCTTTTAATAAAATAAAATATTACCTTTTAATAAAATAAAAATTTAGTTAGTACCTTATAATAAAAGTTAGACATATAAATATCACGTGGCATATTTCAAATATTACGCGAGCAAAGCCGCGGGGTTTGCTAGTTATAATATATTTTTAAACTTATCATTTCAATATTTATTTATGAATTTACAAGCATATATATATTTTTAAATACAAATTTAAATTTGAGCTTTATATTTAAATAAAGTTTGATTTTTAATTTTGACTTATTACACAAGTTTTGAAGCTTGGAGCAAAGGTATTCTACCCCCTTAACTCCTGAACACAGTTCAGTTTGTGCTACTTAACCACTCCCAACGATTCAGATTTTGAGCTCAAAATTTAAGTTTAAGTCTAAGCTTTTGAAAGTATGTAATGAGATACAAAAAATAACGGTAAAAAATAGTTGTTTGTTACTCCAAAGTCTAAAGCACCCTCTATCGGCATTTTTGAACTGTATCTTTAAAATTTATTTTCCAGAAAATACTGACATAAAGAATAGTTTTAGTGAAAACCGCAAACGAATCGACCAATATTTCCGTTTTTTATAATCATTTGAAATTTTGGACCATAAACTTTAAAGGCGCCTATCTCCTACGGAAGACGTTTGGGACCCTTAGTTTCCCATTTAATATTATTTGTCTTGATGTGTACTATCATCCCTTAAAGTTTTGACCAAGAGTTTAGATAAACCCTGTATATTACGCTATCGTATGTGACCCAGACACCATGATTATTTGTTAATTGTTTAATGGCAAAGCCCGAATGAAACGCTTCTCATTGATTATTGCACAGCATTTAATGCATCTTCATACCTATAAGGGGGACCTTGTTCTGTCGCCAAATGAAGCGAAGCCAAGTTTGTCACCAACCTGACAATATATCGCCAAATTTGGCAACCAAAATGATTCGCCAAATGTAACGGCAACTTGGCGATACCTCTAAAATTTCGTCAAATTCCCATAGACTTCCATTGTAAACCAATAGGGGTTACTTGCTTACATAAAATAAACCAACTGAGACATTTTAATGCAACAAAAACTAATATTAGCTTAAGGGATTGTATTAATTATTTTTAAGGGAGTCCAAGTAAATTAAATTATGAATAAAAGTTACATGATACAATGCTTAGCATGCTTTCCCAAACATAAATTTTAAGGGAGGCCAAAAACTGGTCGCCAAGGACAGCGGACAGCTAATTTATAGAAATTCTCCTCCTAGTTTTTTCTTCTTTTAACCCCTTATCGCCGCGCTCTATACCTTCAGGATCAAATTACCGGTGAAAGTATTGGACGAGACGATTAAGGATTATGCACTTTCCTTTTTTTTAAATCTACCAGTAAAAATATTTTATTATGATAGATTTAATCCTTCCAATGACGAATAATTTCATTGTTGCGGAGGAATTTTAACAACGTCGTATTTCTAAACATTAATAACGAGGGAGATTTTAAGTACAAAACAATCTTTTTAAGCACAATTGCAGACTTTATATTAATACGGCTGACAAATGATCAATTGTTGAATGTTGTATTACAGGTACTTATACTACAGATAACGTCTAAAAGATACAAATAATTACTTCGGAAATTTTGAGTAATATAAAATGAAAACAATGGTTATTTTTTCTATCTATACTAAAATGAGTTTGTGCTGGCAATATCGATGAAAAATTGCGTTTGATAAATTTCACATAAATGATGATAATGTCCTAGCATGAATGTTATTGCTTCCGTCTCTTGCTTTTTAAAAATTCAGAAACATGGATTAAAGAATAGAAGGAAAGCATTTTCAGTGTTTAAAAATAATAATAAATAACTATTTTTTTTTAATTAAGGCAATTCTAAAATAATATATTTTCCCTCGCTTAACAACGCGAAACTTTCTCATACATTTACGGGCACATTTATTAAAAGTAAAAGCTTACAGGCATGATTATTACAGTGATCGAACAGGTTTTTTTTTTATATTTTTCGACAAATGAATTAACCCTTAAATGCGCGATTTTTTATTTTGTTTCGAAAAAATTATATATGATTCTCTGAAAGGTTTATTACACAGGGAAAATATAATGAAAAAAAATCAGAGATACATTTTTCATATAACACGTCAATCTTTTCTTCTGTTGCACATGTGCAATATAAGTAAAAAGTACTGTAGTGTGGCTGTTTTACGCTAAAATATTGCAAATTAGTAAATATTTTAATAAGTATGCCGCCAAATACCTTATTTTATACAATTATTTATTTTATAAAGCTTAACCTTTAACCCTTTAATTGCCATGATTGAAAACGTTCCAGAAATTACGCAGTCCAGAAAATATGACTTTACACGAGAAAGTTTCAATGGTTAATTTCGCTTTATTTAAATACGGAAAGTCTATTATTATTTAGAGCAAATATTGCTATTTTAATTTTCTGGTGTGAATTAGGTATATACGAATAAAAAAATCTATTACATTCAAAAACTGTTGTTTGCATATATGCAAAGCTGCGCACTAAATGGTTAATCCTCAATTAAAAGCGATTATTAATTTATGACGGTAGTTTTTTTCCTTTTCCTGTGTCATTACGTGCGGATAATTGGTCCAAAATTCAAATAGCATTTTCTGAAGGTTCTTCTGATTTTACGGAAAAATGAAAAAAAAAAAAAAATGTTTGATTTTATAGTTTCTGAATAAGAGCAAAATAAGAGCTGAATAAGAGCAATTTCGGAATTACTCTCCAAAAGTTAAACGCCACACAGACATAAAATCATAAGCTGTAGATTACGCGAAAATACTCCCCCCCCCCCCCCTCCACTTCCTCCAAAAAAGTCAAAACAGAAGCATTTATTTGAATGATATGCGTAGTTATATGTTATAAATTATAATTTCCATTTGATTTTATGAACATTTCATTACAAAGAGTTTTATATGTAACTAAAGCCGCATGACAATATTTAAATAAGATGAACTCTTGGTCAATAGATATTTTTACCTTATTCCATGTATTTAATTTATTTTTGTTCAGACGAAAAACGTGAGATGTTCTACGATGAGATTTATTAAAATGCAGTAAACCAACGTTTAAAATGCACAAATAATGCGTGAAAAGCAGCAAACAGCTGTTTCGAATCTACAGCGAGATTCTTCTTCAGTGCATGATAGGGAAAAAAGAACAGCGTGCTAGAAAAAGCAAGGCTGAGCAAAATGATAGACAGAGGCGCGCTGCCTTGTATACCCTATGCGGGTAGCGAAAGCGCCAGAAACAACCAATGAGAGAGAAGCGGTGGAAACGACTGGGTGGACAAGTAGCGACATCTACCGGAGAAGGAGAGAAAAAGAAACCAAAAAAAGAGGAAATTAAATTAATGCTTTCCAAACACTTGGAAAATCTGAAGTACTAGATAAGTCATTGACTAAAGAGTGAGAATTTTTAATGATGTGGTAAGCTTCCCAAAAATCAAGATCAAGGTTAAAAGAACATTTTTGGATAATGGTGGCTGAGGAAAAATCGAAACTATGTTGAAAAGACCAAGAATGTTAAGCAATAGAAGTACGTTTGAGCTCCTGATTTTTAACATAACCTTCATGTTCTTTTAAACGAAATCTAACAGCACGTTTAGTCTGGCCAATATAAGAAAGGCCACACTAGCAACATATTTGGTAAATACCCCAGTTATACCCAGTATACCCCAGTTTTTGCTCAGCCTTGCTTTTTCTAGCACGCTATTCTTTTTTCCCTATCTTGCACTGAAGAAGAATCTCGCTGTAGATTCGAAACAGCTGTTTGCTGCTTTTCACGCATTATTTGTGCATTTTAAACGTTGGTTTACTGCTTTTTAATATTCCTGCACAAAGGCTTTAATTGCGATTTTTAATTTTTGATGAGATTTATGTTGATATTATTATTTTATTTATTTATTTATTTATTTATTTATTTATTTTTTGCTTTTGATGTGTATTCGTAGTTGTTGTGATGTGATTGTCTAAATGAATGTTTTGTGTATTTAAAGAAGTTATGTTTATAGTAAAATAATTATCATTATTTTAACTAAAATGTTAAAATTAAATGACAATTTGGTAGCAGAGCGTGGTTTTAAAAAGCGAATTTTGTATTTTGACAGCACAAATAAGAAGAGTAAATAAATGTTAATTGCATTGAAACTAGGCCTAATGCAATATAAGAATTTGTTCCAATTGGACTAACCGCCAATAGGAAAAATTTAAGAGGTAAGAAATTTATATGCATTTAAAAATTGTTTGGAATAACTGTGTATGGACTTGAACTACGAGTGTATCCAATATGTTTGGAATTCCTAGAATAGAACCGTTAACAAGTAAAAACTATACATTATGGAGTATGCGAGTTGAAGCTTTAATTAAATCAAAACATTTATTTGATGTTATCGAAAATGATGAACCGGTGAAAAATGAAGGTGATCCCGATAGTTTAAAATTGCATGGTTAGAAAAGAATGATGAAGTTTATGGTATAATTATATTAACGTTGTCAGCAGAACAAACGATGGCAATTAGAGGGATTTAAAAAGCTAAGGATTTATGGCAATTACTGAAAAAGCGCTATGCGGGAATTGGAAATCAGAGAAGAATTCAATTAAAAATTAATCTTGCGAGAATAGAGAAAAACAAGAGAGAAACGATTGAAGAATATTTGATAAGAGCTCAAGGGATAGCTAATGAAATATTAGAATTGGGTAGAAATTGATGAATGCGAACTAAAAAGATTTATTATAGAAGGGCTCCCAAAGAAATATAGCGAAGTAACAACTGCGATATCATCAAACCCAAACATAACTTATGAATTAATTTGAGAAACTTTGTTGAGATATGAAAGAAAATATAATAGATTTCGCGAAAACGAGTCTAAAGCATTTAGGGCTAATGAAAAGAAAAAGGTTCTATGTTTTGCTTGCGGAAAGCCAAATCATATAGCGTGGAATTGTTATAGTAAATCGAATATGACACACTTGCGAAATAATAGGGAATATTCACCTAAGAAAAATTTTCAAAATTATTATAGTAATAAAGTTCAAGATGTAAGAGAATATTCAAGCAACAATAAGAATTATAACAATATAATGTTTCAAACAAGAAAACAAAGGAATACACACGTTTTACAAATGAACATGCACTGCAGTCAAATGAATTCAATAAAAATGTGTGTAAAGAATCTGAAAATAATGGGGAAATTACCTGGATGTTAGATTCAGCGTGCACTTCGCATATGACGCATAAAGAAGATATTGTTGTAGAAAGAAAACCTGAAGATATAGGAATTGTAACTGCTGACAGAGAGCGATCAATACAAGTGAAATATCGTGGAAATATTCATGTTACGACTTACGATAAGAAAATTCGCGAAACAAAAATAAAACTTACAGAGGTCCTTTGCGTACCTAATTTAAGAGAAAATTTAATGTTAGTTCCAAATTTAGTCAGAAAAGGAAAATATGTGATATTTGATAATGAAGGAGAAGCCATTTATGAAAAGAATACAGGCGAATTAATAGCTAAAGGAACATTTGAAGATAATACATTTAAAATGAACTTAGCTGTACAAGAAACAGATGAAGTTAGAAACGAATCTTGTTTACGAACAAATGAATCAAAGAAAGAATTATGGCATAGAAGACTTGGACATATAAATTATGTATACTTACAAAGAATGTCGAGAGAAAATCTTGTAAGGGGATTAGAAAAGATGAATGGTGAATAAACAAGATGTGAAATATGTATTCAAGGGAAATTAACAAGAACACCATTTAATCCTGTGATAGAAGGAACAACACGCATTTTAGAAAGATTACATGTTGATTTATGTGGACCAATGAACACTCATTGGGAGGGAGTAAATACATGCTGATGGTAATAGATGAATATAGTAGAATATATCTTCTAGATTTTTTAAGAAGTAAAGATAAAGCAAAAGAAAGAATTATAAATATAATAGAGAGAAGAGAAAATGAAATCGGCAAGAAAGTAAAAGCGGTTAGATCAGATAATGGTGGTGAATTTACTAACGAAGAGCTCGTGAATTATTATAAAAGGAAGGGTATAAAGAATGAAAGAACCACAATTCATAGTCCAGAAAGTAACGGGGTTGCAGAAAGAGCTAATCGGACTGTTATTAATATTGCAAGAACACTGCTGATAGAAGCAAAACTACCTTTATCCTTTTGGGCCGAAGCAGTATCAACAGCTGCTTATATACATAATGTTACTCCAAAAGCTATGAGAAAGAAAACGCCATTAGAATTATGGTCAAATACTAAACCAACAGTAAAGCATATGAGAATATTTGGATGTAAAGTTTTTATCGCAACGATGATATCAATAAAAAGAAATTTGATGTAAGAGCAAAACCAGCAGTATTTATCGGATATTCAAGCGATCGGTGAGCATACAGATTGTACGATTTAAAGGAAAAGAGAATACGTGAAAGCAGAGATGTAGTATTTATAGAAGAAAAAAATGGGATATGAAGATATAGCTAACAAGGAGGAAATGACTGATGAATTTGAATACATCAACATTACCAGTAATAAGAATGTAATAAATGAACAAGAAGAGAATAATTTCGATGAAAATGGAGAAGAGTTAAATCAGAAAAAGGAAACAATTGAGTTGTCAAATGATTCTGTGACAGAAGAATATGAAGTAAATGATATAGTTAATGAAAATGAGGAACAGCAAGAAAAAGAAGCTAATGAGAATAAGCTGTTTGAAGAACATAGAAGATCATCACGAATTAGGAAACCGAATCCAAAGTATTTAGCAAATCTAGTGCACGAGGAAGTTCCAAAGAATTACAAAGATGTATTAAATTCTAAAGATAAGGATAAATGGATAGAAGCTATCAAAAGGGAATTACACTCGTTAGAAGAACACAAAACGTGGAAAATCATTGACGAACCAAAAGATGTGAAGGCACTAAGAAGCAAATGGATTTTTACTATAAAAGAAAACGGTGAAGATGTAAAATATAAAGCAAGATTAGTAGCCGACGGATCAAGACTTAAATTTGGAACAAATTATCAAGAATTGTATAGTCCTGTAATGAAAACTGAATCATTTAGAACTTTATTGGCAGTCGCAGCAATGAAAAGTTACAAAACTAGATTTTTCGACGTAGAAACAGCATATCTGAATGCAGATCTAGAAACTGCTGTTTATATGAAATTACCGGAAGGTCTACAAATTGAAAGAGGGAAAATATTATTGGAACAGGAAATTTATATGGGTTGCCAGAAGCAGGAAGATGCTGGTATGAAAAATTAGTTAATATATTTGATAAAATTGGGTTACAGCCATGTAAAGCAGATCCATGTGTGTTTTTTAATAAAAATGATAATAAATTTATTACAGCTAGAATATATATCGATGATGGAATAATCGTTAGTGAATCCGAAGAATTAATAAATAAATTGATACAAAAATTGAATAAAGAAGTAAAAATGAAAGAGCTGAAGAAAAACATTAAATTCCTTGGTATTGATATTGAAGAAAATAATGGAGAATTTTTGCTAGGGCAAGCTAAGTATGCAGAAAAGATCTTAGAAAGATTTGATATGGAAAATTGTAAAAGTGTGAAAACGCCTGGTGTTTCTGGAATAAATTTAGATAAACATGAAAGTGAAAATAAAATTGATGAAACATTATATCTAGAAATGCTTGGAAGTATAGGATATCTAGTAAGAGGAACAAGGGCAGATTTAGCTTTCACTTTAAGTAATTTGTCTCAATATTCAAAAGATCCTAAAGAAATTTATTTACAGGCAGTGAAGAGAGTTTTGCGATACATTCAAGGCACTAAAAACTACAAATTTAGTGTTGCCGCTAGAAGCGCCATCTATGTGGATTGTTTGGAAACTTGTGAGTTGGGTTCGAGACGCCGATCAGAGGAGTAGTGTAAATATCGGCTCTCGATCAATTTATTGTTTTGTGAATTAAAATTTAATTAGTAATACACTCCGCTAGTTTTATTTTATTGTGAGTTGTGTGCAGTAATGATTTGTGATTGAGCTATTGGCGGGACCATCTATTTATGGTCCCCCTCTCCGGAGTAAAAACCAAGCATTTAATTACGTATTTAAAGTGGTTTCGATTTTAGAGTCAACGAGTATTAGTGTACAGAAACGAATTAAGTGTTTTCTTTTTTGATGAGAATTTGTGAATTTCCTTTATTATAATATTACTTTAATAGTGTGGTGTTAAAAAATATATATACTTTATTACGAAGAGTTTAAGTCAAGCAGTTGTTTTGATTCAAGAACAAAAATAATTATGTTCTTTCAGTGCAGTGTTGCGCAATCATAAGTGATCATTTAACGCAGAGAATAAACGAAGTTATCTAAAAATGTTTATTTTGAGAAGACAAATGAAATAAATAAAAGAAACAAAATATTTTTCTCCCGTGGCTTAGCAGTTTGGAAAAAGTGATTCGCCTTTATTTTTAGAGGTATGTGAGATTTATTTATTTATTTATTGTGAACTTTAATTATTAAAATGTTCAAAAGCGCGAAAAAGGAAGACTACCACAGGATAAATTTTGAGTTAGGGATTGATATTTCTGATATAAAATTAACTAATTATGATTTAGTGAATTTAATAAAGGAAAGTGAAAAATATAAAGCAGATTCTAAATTGGTAGAAGAAATGGCCAATAATATTATAGAGGAGAGAAAAAATGAGGAAGTGAAGGTACTAGAACTTGAAAAATTAAAAATTGAACGTACAAAATTAGAGCCCGAATTAGCTAAAGCCTGAGCAGAAACCAAAAGTGAAAAATTAAAGGATTTCGAAAAAGGAAAAGGTATAGAATCTTTAGACTCTCTCATTAAAAGTATAAGAACACTTACAATCAAAATTCCGTCCAGACCGGAAGGTTGGGATATTTTTTTCTCGTTTTTAGAAAGGGCCCTTCATTTCAAAAAATGTCCCAGAAAAGTATAAATCGGAAGTTCTTCTAAATCAGTTAGAGGAAAGGGCAACAAATGTTATTATATACATTAAGGATGGGGAATTAGAAGATTATTCAAAGGTGAAAGCTATAGTACTTAGAGAATTTGAGCCAACTCCCCAAGCTTGTTTAGAACATTTTAGAAAAGCACAACGTCAACCCAATGAAACGTATGTACAATTTGCATCCCGATTAACAACGAGTTGGGATTATTATTTAAAATTGAGAAATGTGACAGATTTTGAAACTTTAAAAAAGTTAGTGATTTCTGATAAAATTTGTCAGACGCTTGGTAAGGATGTTACGTGTTTTATAAATGCTAGACAAGGAGATTCTTGGTTTCACCCAATTGAGTTATCTCGGGAGATAGATTTATATTACACATCAAAGGGAAAATCTGTGGTTGATAATTCTAGGTCGAATAATAAAAATAATTATTCCAGGCCAGTTTCTAAAGTTTTTCTAACTGATGTAAAAAATTCTAAATGTATTTTGTCATGTATCGAAAATCATCCTTTGCATAAATGTCCTGTTTATAAAAATATGTCAGTGAGTGATAGAATTGAGCTGGTAAAGGCAAAAAATCTTTGTTTTAACTGTCTTATGAATCATAAAGTAGTCGATTGTAAATCTAAATTCTCGTGCAATATTTGTAGGAAAAGGCACAACGTAACTTTGCATTTTCCTCGCGAACAAAAAATAAATAAAGTTGAAAACCAAGAGGTAATTTCACAGGAAGTGAGTCATATAAACAAAGGAGGTAATAAATCTAATTTGGATGTTTCGGCTCCAGCATTTCAGCCTTTCCCAGCTAATAATCAAAACAGTTTATTCTCAACGACATGTAATTTGGCTAATGACTTAAAAGCTATGTTACTTAGCACATTTGTTTGTTTAATAAAAGATGAATTGGGTAGTTTTCATGAAGTACGAGGTTTATTAGACGTTGGCGCAAACTCTAACTTTGTGAATAAAATGCTAGTAGATAAACTTAATTTGAAAAGAGAAAAGACTAACATTTCTATTTCAGGCATAAATAATTTATCGCTGAATGTTAGATCTAGGGTTAACACAACTGTTTCAAATAGAGACAAGGATTTTCATTTAAAATTAGACTTTTTAGTCGTTCCGAAAATTACAGAATTTAGCCGTCTAGGCCGCTTGAGACTTCTATCCCATTGTTAAATAACATCAAATTAGCCGATGAAAAATTTAATGTCCCAGGTCCGATTGATTTGCTTTTAGGTGCAGAAAATTTCTGTGAATTTTTAAGACCAGGTCAAATTTATCCGCAAACAATAAATTCTAAAATTGTGTTACAAAACAGTGTTTTCGGGTATATTGTCAGTGGAAGCCTTCCGACTAGGGGTGAAAGTAATATACATTACAGATAATTTGGAATTAGAAAAAGTAATTACAGAGTTTTGGGAAATAGAAAACATAGAGAGAGAGAGACTGAAATTTCTAAAACTAAGGAAGAAGAAATTTGTGAAGAGCATTTTCTGAAACATTATTCTAGAACTGAAAATGGACAATACATGGTGAAAATGCCACTAAATGAAGATCCGTCTTGTCTTGGCCAATCAAAAAAAAGGGCAATGAATATTTTAAATTCATTATGGAAGCGCTTAGTTAGAGAACCTAAATTTAATTATCTTTATAAAGCATTTATGGAAGAATATGTAAATATGGGTCACATGGAAGAAGTGATAGAATCTGAAGAGCCAGAAGTCACTTATTATATTCCACATCATTGCGTGTTCCGTACAGAATCAGGTAGCACACCATTACGAGTCGTGTATAATGCTAGTTGCTTAACTTCTACAGGAAAATCATTAAATAGTTTGCAGTTTAACGAAGGAACAGTTCATTGAGTTATTTTCTATAATGTTGCGATTTTGAAAGCACCAGTTTGTTTTTGTAGCTGATATAAAAAAATGTATCGTATGATATTAATACATCCGAGTCAAAGAAATTTATTACGAATAGTATTTAAACCTGAGGTGAATGAGCCAGTAAAAGTGTACAAGTTATGTACTGTGACTTATGGCACAACTAGTGCTCCTTTTTTAACTACAAGAACCTTAATGCAATTAGCCAGAGACGAAGGAAATGAATTTCCTTTAGCTGCGAATGTGTTGTTGCAGGATGTTTACACGGATAACATCCTAACAGGAGCAGATGATTTAGACACAGCTAAGGAGATTCAGCAACAACTGATATCTTTGTTAAATAGAGGAGGCATGGATCTCCATAAATGGACAGTAAATAATTTTGCTCTTTTATGTAATAATTCAGAATCTGAATATTCTTTTTCTAATGAGACAAAAACTTTGGGAATATTGTGGAAGACTCAACCAGATTGTTTTGGGTTTAACTTAATTATCGAGCAAAGCGAATTATACACTAAACGATCAGTCTTGTCACAAATTGCTAGAATATTTGACCCTTTGGGTTTGATAGGTCCAATAATTACAAGGGCCAAGGTGTTTCTGCAAAAATTATGGTTTCTGAAGATAGATTGGTGTGATTATCTCCCAATAAAAGAAAATAAACAGTGGAATAACTTACTTACTTCCTTAAAGAGTGTAAATCTGACCAGTATCCCTAGATGCATTCTTATTGCTCAGTCTATTTGTGTAGAACTACATGGATTTTCCGATGCATCTGAAATTGCTTATGGTGCATTTACGTGAAATATACTAATTCTTGTGGTGATTCTGTTGTTAAACTACTCACTAGTAAGTCCAGAGTAGCTCCTCTAAAGCATGCCACTATCCCGAGTCTTGAACTTTCTGCTGTAGTCCTGCTATCTAAGTTAATGAAGAAGGCGTTAAGTGCTTTAAAATTAGAAGTTTCTAAAACTTATTTTTGGACAGATAGCACCACTATTGTACTTGCATGGTTAAAAAAGGAATCCAATGATCTTAAGACATTTGTAGCCAACAGGATATCGATTATACAAAGTTTAACTTCGGTTGAACAGTGGCATTACGTACCTTCTAAGCAAAATCCTGCAGACCTTATTTCTAGAGGTATAGATCCCATCAAGATTCAACAGTGTGAACTGTGGTGGTTCGGTCCAGAATTCGTACAACAGCCTGATGTGGTCGAGTGTCCCGATAGCAATCCTGCTGAAACCAATGAGCTGTTTTTGCGTGAATTGAAGTCACCATCAGTGACTCAAGTATGTGCTTTAGTTAACACTCTTGAACCTTTAGACATCATTAATAACTATTCTTCGTTCATCAAACTACAAAGAGTAGTAGCATGGTGTAAAATATTCATATATAACTGTAGAAACCCCTTATATCCTACAGCTGGAATTTTATCTAGCAGCGAACTCTCTCAGTCCTTATTGTGCATTGTAAAGTACATTTAAAGGACTTCATTCGTGAAAAAAATCCAGTGTTTAGAAAGGGGTACTGCTATCCCTAACAATAGCAAACTAACAAACTTGTGTCCATTTTTAGAAAGTGACGGCTGCATTCGTATTGGTGGTAGACTGAAAAACAGTAACTTATCCGATCAACAAAAATATCCTATGATTATTCCTGCTAACCACAATTTTATATTTTGTGTTATTAATTATTTTCATGTTTTAAATTTCCATGCAGGGTCAGAAACAACGATATCCCTCATCAGAACAAAATTCTGGATTTTAGCTGGCAGAAATGTAGTTCGAAAAATCATTTTTAAATGTATTATTTGTAAAAATAATTAATTCTAAAAATTCGCAGCAACAGATGGCTGATTTGCCAGCAGCAAGAGTAACGGTATCCAGAGTATTTATGCGTACTGGATTAGACTACTGCGGTATTTTTGAGGTAAAAAATTCGACAGGTAGGAGTAAACAGGTGAAAAAGGTTTTTCTTTGTATTTTTGTGTGTTTTACTACAAAGGCCTTGCACTTTGAAATTGTCAGTGATTTAACAAGTGCAGCGTTTTTAGCAGCGCTTAAACGCTTTATTGCAAGACGAGGCAAACCTTATGATATCTTTAGTAATAATGGCAGAAATTTTGTTGGCGTCAATAAAGAATTAAGAGCAATTCTCAGATCTTTATTTAAGGATAAGAGTGAGGAGGAAATTCAAAATTATTTAGCTAATGAAGGAATTAAGTGGCATGTTAATCCCCCCTTCAATCCTTCACTTTGGAGGTTTATGGGAGGCAAGTGTTAAATCACTTAGATATCATTTAAAGCGTGTTGTAGATAAAACTATTTTAAGTTATGAGGAACTCTTGACTCTCATTATTCAAATCGAAGCTGTTCTTAATTCTCGTCCACTCTGCCTTCTTTCAAATGATCCAAATGATGTTGAAGCTTTGACACCTGCTCATTTTCTTATTGGCTCATCTTTAATGGCCTTAGCTGAACCGAATTATACTGAAATCCCTATGAATAGGTTGACCAGGTGGCAATTAGTTCAGAAATTGACACAACATCTTTGGAAAAAATTGTCATCAGAATATTTAAATAAGCTCTTAAATAGACCTAAATGGCATAAAGGAAGGGTAGAGATAAAAGAGGGAGACTTAGTACTAATAAAAAATTCTGATAATTATAGCCCTTTAAAATGGCATTTGGCAAGAATTGTTAAAATCCATCCAGGCCAAGATGGTATAGTTAGAGTTGTAAATTTAAGAGATAAAAATGGCACATATAAAAGGCCAGTAACAAAAATTGTTGTTTTGCCTCATGTGAATGAAAGCACATTAACTACTTGAATTCATACATTTTATTTAATCAAGCAAAATATTGTAGTGTAGTGTATTATTACGTTCTTGTGTTTGTATTTGTAAATTTATTATTTCATTTAGTGTATGCGCTGCGAAAAAATTTGTATTATTGAGATTGTATCCTAAATTGATATCGTATTTATAGTATTGAATGTTTGCAACATTCAATGCCCGGCGGTATGTTGCCGCTAGAAGCGCCATCTATGTGGATTGGAAACTTGTGAGTTGGGTTCTAGACGCCGATCAGAGGAGTAGTGTAAATATCAGCTCTCGATCAATTTATTATTTTGTGAATTAAAATTTAATTAGTAATACAGCCCGCTAGTTTTATTTTATTGTGAATTGTGTGCAGTAATGATTTGTGATTGAGCTATTGGTGGGAACACTTAGAATTAAAAATAAAAAGGGTCAGTTATCACTTTGTTCTGATGCTAGCTGGTGTACTACACAAGATTCAAAATCATTTAATGGTTATATCGTGAAGATAGGAGAATCATTAATTGAATGGAAAAGTAATAAACAGAAACTGGTTGCGCTTTCTACAATGGAATCTGAACTTTTAAGTTTATGTGATGCAGTTTGTGAAGGAAAATAGTTAATGGGTCTCTTGGAAGAGTTAAACCAAGAAGAAATGGTGAAGCGTCCAGTAGAAATCAGCACTGATAGTCAATCTGTAATTGATTGGATTAAAAACCCAAGAGTGAATAATCGCAACAAACATATAGGTAGAAAATATCATTTTGTAAAAGATGAAAGAGTGAAAGGAGAAATTGAAACAAAATATGTAAACTCCTCTGAACTGGAGGCAGATATAATGACTAAGAATTTGAGTTATGATGTCATGAAAAAACATATTACAAGTCTAGGAATTTCTGAGGATTATTGACGTGCAAAAGGAGGGATTTGTAAGTAAAGTCGCATGACAATACCTAAATAAGATGAACTCTTGGACAATAGATATTTTTTCTTTACTCCATGTATTTAATTTATTTTTGTTCAGACGAAAAACGCGAGATGTTCTACGATGAGATTTATGTTGATATTATTATTTATTTTGTTTTATTTTTTATTTTTTGCTTTTGATGTGTATTCGTAGTTGCTGTGATGTGATTGTCTAAATAAATCTTTTGTGTATTTAAAGTAGTTATGTTTATAGTAAAATAATTATCATTATTTTAACTAAAATGTTAAAATTAAATAACATTATATATAGGGGAGACTAGGGAGGGTTGATCCACTTTTTACAAAATGATTTTCTATTTTATAAATACTGAACGTATAATAAAGTTTTATATATCATTTTATTCATTATACAATCAGTTATCAAAATAAAATTGCTACACAAGTGTAATAATACATAAGAAATTTGAAAAAAAGATTGATTTTAATCATGAGAAAATAATGGTTCAAGCCTCCCCACATATGGGAAGGTTGACCCACTTTATTTTATAATGAAATACTTGTGAAGAGAAATAAAATCTGTTAAAAAAAGCAAAATAACTTTATGCTACATGCTTTAATTATTATAAAAAAAATATTTTTGAAAATATGATGCTTAAACAAACCTGTTTAACGCAATCGGAAGTCAGAAGAGAAAAATTTTGTTTTAAACCACATTTTGTCTGCGCATGTATAATTGTACAGCAGGGAAAATGAAATTTTACCATTTACGACATTAATCCGTTAGAGACAGGTTCCGTTTCATAGGGTTTCGTGTATTGTTATGTCCGGATTTAGGAGCTACTGTCCCGCTATTTTTTTTGTCTCCTTGTCCAACTTTTTGTGACACTCGATCTGACAACTCGAGTTGTCACATAGTTTGTCTTCATCTTACTGTATTCATCCTGGTGAAATTTGTCTACATACCTTCCTAAAGTTCCTCCCTATTTTCTTTTGCAGCCGCATGAACACTTAACTTATCATTAACATCTTTTAACCCTTTCAGGAGCAAAGTTTTTTCAGTAATAAAATGTTGAAATGAATGACTGGCACTGGAATTTAAGAACACATTAATTTGGAAATAAGAAAAAGGCTATATTTTACATACATATTAAATGGAGAAGATTTTAGCAAAATTCTGGTGCCATTGTGGCGTTTGGGAATTAAAATTAGGTGGTTTTATAAACATACTACAGCCTTGAAAGGGTTAAGACTGCTGCTTTCATACTCTCTAGTCCTTTCAAGTCTTTTCCACTTTTTTTATTTACTTATATTGTAAGACATATTTAAATGTAAAAAAGTCCCTATCAACTTTCCCATTTAAATTTCATTACATTTTTTCTTCAATGGATACTATAGCAATTTTTCATATCTTTCTTTAATCAGTTTTAAACATTTTCTTTTCCATCACCCCATTTTACCGTAGCTTTACAGAATAAATTTACATTCTTTTTTATATATAACCATTAACCTCTCATTATGCATAGTGTATAATAAAAAGATTACCAAATCCACTTAATTAAGGGAGCCTTGAGCATCTGACCAACCCTCCCTCACACTGACTTGGCCAAGCCTCCCCACATAGCCCTTTTCTAAAGAATAGCACATTGTTATATTAAGTCTAACTTACTATACAATCTTTATGCCTGGAATGAAAGCTTGATATTTCTGTATTACTTAAAACCTACTTACTTAAATTTCTATGATATATTTTATCTGAAAAAAGCTTACAAAGATTTCTAAAAAATACACCTTTTAGCTTGAAAACGCTTCACAATTGATTTTTTGCACACCTGTTTCGATTATCTACATGAAACAGAGACTGTTCTTTGAGAATTCCAGTATAACTTTGGTTGACACCTATTGATAAAACTTTGGAATTCATTTAAATATAAAAACTAATGAATGGGTTAAGCCTCCGCTATGGTCAACCCTCCCTAGCCTCCCCTACTACAGTTCATACGAATTTACAAAAATGAAAACACGTTTTTGTACCGACTGTACTATTTCTACTTCGTCTGAAAACTTTAACCTTAATTTTCTATTGGTAAACGAACCATACAATTAGCTGCTAACTAAATAAATAAAAAATAAAATAAGGAAAAATCAACGCAATATTACTTTTTCCCTTTTGCACATTTTAAACAAAGGTTAATCAACGTCGATACGCAAAGCAAATGATTACGGTCATAATGCTACTGTACATATCATCAAAATAACCATATAGAATTCTCCAGAGACTATAAATGATGCCAAACGGAATTAAATAAAACACGAATTGCGTCACTTTTTTTCCGAGTTGTCCACGCAAAACTCATATTATGTAAGGATCTTTCAAGAAATAGAAAAAAAAAAGTGACTACGACTGTTTTCAGCAATATATGGCTACCGCGAATCGCTCGGTCAGGGCTATAATTTTACCCTATAAATATATACGCGCTTGTACGTGTCTCAATAAGTCGTCTAATACTTATATCACGTGATGTATGTAATCGTCGCGTGATATTATGAGTCGGTATGCACATAACGTCACCACACTGTTTGTCCAAGGAAGTGATGTGTATTTCATATTATATGCACGCTCGGTTACAAAATTAAATGGGATATAGATATAATATTAGTTTCGATATTTCGTTCAGCATGCATGTAAAGTGTGCGTAATGCGTGATTTTACATATGTATTATTCTATAGCATGAGTTTTATAACGATTAACGTGATACATTGATTTACTTAAATTTAACTCATGTCTTTTACAAATAATAAAACAGTTAACATGAAGTTTAGAAGGATGATTGATGAGAACGTGAGACGAAACTGTTTTTAAATCGGATATTTTATGCAGTCTAGAAGCATAATATTTTTAGATAGATTTCGTAAGAAATACTACCAATTACATTCTCTCCTATGTTGGAATTTCTGAAATATTTTTGCAGATCTACGTCGATTATGATCACTAGAACCCAAAACCACCTCCTAGTTCACGTATATATCGCTCACCCACAAGAAAAGTGACACATTTCGCAAAAATTTATTTTTCGTTTTATTCCACGAATAGGTCTGTTATAAGTGCGTCTTGCTATACAAAAAGTTCCATAAGTGTAGTTATTACGGAAAATCATTTTATTACGCTACTTGTCCATTTGCGACCACAGCAGAGGGGTGGATTATGTGGGGAGGTAAAATTACACAACCCACCAAACCTTATCCTATGTCTTAATTCTTAAAGTTTTTATCCTTTTATGCACGTTTTTAGGTGCGTTCGTAATTATATAAATACGTAGCACCTATAGTCGTCGTTCAGTCCGTCCGTCTGTCTGTCTGTCTGCCCGCATGTAACAGAGCAGAAACTACCCAACCGAATCGTCTGAAATTTTAAGTATATGATTGTTGCAACATTTTGTCGAGCCATTTCAAATTTTATGAAAATCGGATGTATAGTTTAATTACAGGGACAGTCAAAAGTTTTTCTTTACATTACGGCCAATGGGAAAAATTATTGCAAGTGCATTTTAATGATGTTACAGCATTCCGAATGGTCTGAAATTTTAAATATATAACTGTTGCAAAATTTTGTCGAGCCATTTCAAATTTTATGAAAATCGAATGTATAGTTTAATGACAGGGACAGTCAAAAGTGTTCCATTACATTACGGGGAATGGGAAAAAAATTATTGGAAGGTCATTTTAATGATGTTACAGACTAGGCACCTTATGAAGTTCAAAAAATTATACATTTAGTACAATATGGGGTGCAAAAAATAATTATAAAACTAGTTATAGTACGAACGCACCTCATTTGCCACGTTTGACGAGCAATTTCCAACTTGTTATTCCTGCATGCATCGCTAAGTGCTATAAGTTCATGTTACAGAAAAATCATGCAAATTTTCTTTTGGATCTCCTGTGAAATTTACTTTTGAAGATATGTGTCACTTTTCTGGCGGGTGAGCGATAAGAGGACATCAGAAGCCAAGGGGTACAAGTGACAAAATTGTTGGCAAAAAAGCCACCTCTGTTTGGCGCAGTACGACACGCGCGCTAATGTTTAGTTATTAAAACTAGCTTTTCTTAATAAATCAATCAAATATAATAATATAGGTAAATTTCTTACCTTTATGTTTCTTGCACAGCAATCCCTCGTTTCACAGTATGGCCGAGTAATCCGAGTCGGGTCTCCTTTGATGAAATGTACTTTGGCTTTACATTAGAGTGTAATAATAAAAAAAAAAAATGTGTTGTTTATTTTATATTTTCTGCACATATGAAGTAAATCCATTACTGAGCCTATTTTTCTTTGTTTATGTTAATCTTATATTTAATGGTTAGGTTTACAGTATTAAATTAACTATTTTAACATATATATTACGCTGCGTTGTACATCAGCAATTTTATATTTTAGATGTTTCTAGGATGAAATCTAACAGCACAATAACATAATAATAAAAATGTTTTTGAGTCATTTTGAGTTCTTTTCGGTAGTGAGGTCAAACTCTTGCATCATGCATGGGATGGAATAAACAGTTTTTATTTATGGTTATAACTGTTCGTTTTTGATAAACTTAATTTAGGTAATTTAAAAAGTTTGATGGTTGCATAATGATGAATTGCAGTCTAATTTATTTTGATAAGAATTAAAAACTTATTGTCCTTGAGAATTTTTATTTCAATTTCCTGTATTCGTTGTTTATTGCTTTATCTGAGTATGGTTATCAAAAATTTCGATTTGGAGTAAATTGAGTTCAAGGATAATTGGCGTTAAAGTTGAACATCAATAATAATTGACTGAATTGAAATAGGAAACTGCTGCTTGTTTCACAGTGGTCTTTTAACTTTTATTTCAATAAATGTGAAAAAAGTAGAGTGCAATTTTCTTTAAATTTATTATTAATCAATGTTGATCATTATTCAGCAAAAGTGGTTGATCTCTAAATTACAACACATAATTACTAGAAATGACTTATATTTCCTTACCTGAAAAGAAAAAAGATATTTCCAGGTCGCTTGTGCACTTTAATTTTTTCAATTTTGTCACTTACCCCTTGGCTTCTGGAGTCCTCATATATATATAACTTTTTTATGGACACGATCACTTCCATAATTTTGCACAAATCTCTTCCAAACTGATGCATAAAATCAAGGGGCAGAAAATCTCGGTCAAGTTCGTTAATGGGCAAAATCGGACGAAGGAGGTGAAAATGAGTAGGGATTTTGTGAAAATAGATAAAAACCATAACTTCTTAATTATGATACGTATCGAATCAGTTTAAAGTTATTTATAATTTTCGGAAAAAGGGAAGAAATTATGTATGACAGATTTTTGATAAAATTAAAAATGGGCTCAAGGGGCGAAAAAGATAGGGTTTTAGGGAGAAAAAAATTCATAACATCGTCAATTCACAAGATATCATATCCGCTTAGATTTATTATAAGTCTTCTTAATATTATCTACAACTTTTATATTGAGAAGTTTTTGATAGGACCAACTGGTACAGCAGAAACAAATTAAAGAAAACTAGGGGTTGAAGAAGAAATTATCGTATTAACATGATTCTCATAAAACCAGAAAAATAAAATTAAAAACTCGTCAAAAGCGGCCAGAAAAAAATATTAAACTGTGTTTATCTCTAATCTTGATTTAGTTTTTGTTGGTGAAATTAGTACTTAACTTCGAAATCTACCTGCGCCTGTAGGCCGAGCCGGCAGGGATTTTTTTACTACAGTCTTCACACTCTACACTGGTCGGTTTTCCAAACAAACTGTGAATCAAACGAAATATATTGGTGAATACGTTTCCTTCTGTTTTAAAGCAAAACGGACCTTTACTTGTAATGCACTTTTGGTTTGCTGGAAACGATATGAATGCCATTGCGCTATTATATTTTCTAATGTGTCTGAGAAAATTTGGACTGGTAAGGATCAACTTACAGTAGGATTTGGTAAAAAACGATACGATGATATGCAAGAACTAAAACCATACCTGAAAAAAATTGCCTAATTAACAATGAAAGTCTCATCGAAATCCGCTCAGTAGAACTTTTCAAAAAGGCTCATCGTTCTCAATCGAATTCTCTTGATTTTAGAACTTTCCCTCATAAATTTGTAAATAAGCAACGTAGAACCATATGCAATATATAAAACCACCCCTGAGAAATTATCTAACAATGCAATCCATTCAGTAAAACTTTTAAAAAAGGATCATCTTTCTCAATCGGGTTCACATGATTATAGGACTTTCCCCCATAATTCTATAACTAAGCAACGCAGAACGATATGCAAACCTATAATGTGATATATGTGAAGTGATTTTAGCTTTATTAATTAAGATATCAGTGTCTATATCTTGATTTAAAGGGATTGGTCAGTGATAAAAGAAAAAAAAGAAAAAAGAGGTAAATTAATCAAAAGAGGAAAATTATCCCGTTTAAATTAAGATACATACATTGATAGTTGTCTTATTCAATAAAGCTAAATCTTTGCACATGTATCACATGTAATATTTGCATCATCATAAAATCCCTAGAGATATTAATAAGTGGGAGAAAAAAAGTAATGATGTATCATCCTATCATATTCCACATGTATGGTTTAATTTACTTAGTTTTGATTTTGCATTTTGGTTTTGATTGACCGCTCCTCTTTTCTATTTCAGCCACTCTCCTTCTTTCCCTTCCCCCTCCTATTTAGTGTTTTTGGTTTCTCCCCTTGCTACTTAGCTAGTGTATACCTTTGAATCTACAGTATGTTCTCATTTTAACTCCCCTGGTGATGGCTAGTATATAGCTGAAAGCGCTCGGGAAATTTTGACAAGATTTGACATCTATGTTTTTTACATCTTGATAGTTTTAATTTTACAAAACATTTATATTATGTTTGCACTTATTTTAGTAATAAATGAATTGTGAATTAATTTATTCACGTTGTCTTCTGTGAAAACCACTCGTAATTTTCCGACATTCTAATAAATCCACAGAAATTGAATAAAATACAAGCTGACAAAACAGGACACGAGTGGTCTCATGCGACACCATGGAGCAAATAAAAAATTTGGGGCCCTTGCAAAATTTTTCCGTATTTTAACAGAAAATTTTCTGTAATTTACGGGGAAAAATTTTCGTAAAAATACGGATTTCTGGAATGTATGAGGGGGGGGGGGGATTTCAGTTAAAATACGGAAATAGTACTGGCGTCTCGATTGCCAGTAGAATCTCCGTTTTTTTTTCTCCAGCGTATACCATTGGGGTATGACATCTTTTAACCGCAATTTGTACTTATTTTAAGAGAAAATATCAGATTTTCAGCATTGAGTAACCCAATATAAAATGAGCTACAACCATAGGCGCCGACTTGAGAGCAATCTGGCAAACTTCCACCACTAATTTTAAAATGTTATTTTTGCCTTAATTAATCACAGTGATTAAATAAGGAAATAAAAAAAACTTTTTTTTAAAATACTTAAAGTACGCTTGATTGTCTATTTCGGCCCCGTGAAGTCTGCGCCTATGGATATAACACTACACCGGAAAAAAAAAAAAAAAAAAAAAAAAAAAAACGAGTACTCAAAATTGAGTAAAAAGTATACTCAGTTTTAAATACTTCACATACTCAAAATAACTCCGATCCAAATGTACTCAAAATTGAGAAACACATGTACTCATTTTTGATTCTATGGATGTGTTCAAATATAAAATGCTATGTACCGCCTTCCTCAACCTCCCGTTTACTACTGATTAAAGTAAAAACAAAAAGGACATTTATTTCTAGTTCAAAATTATTACCAAGAAACATTTAATTCATTATTTATTAAGGAAAATTAGCAAAATTATTATCAGGATACCCAAATTAAATTTTTTTCCCAAGCACTTTTAAATTATTTTAAAATACAATGCATAATTTAGTACTTACATTAATAAATATTTTGTATGGCAACCTGAATGAAAGAAACCATTACAAAGTACAGAATTATCGTTTCGTTTGGTTTTGACAACATGTGATGTTTCAAAAATGAGAAAGCATAGGTTCATTTTTCACCCCTCAATTCGATATGAGTACATCTATTTACTCATTTTTAAGTATTTCATTTTTAGGTGCGTTCGTAATTATATAAATACGTAGCACCTATAGTCGTCGTTCAGTCCGTCTGTTCGTCTGTCCGTCTGTCCGTCCGTCCGCATATAACAGAGCCAAAACTACCCAACCAAATGGTCTGAAATTTTAAATATATGATTGTTGCAAAATTTTGTCGAGCTATTTCAAATTTTATGAAAATCGGATGTATAGTTTAATTACAGGGACAGTCAAAAGTTTTTCTTTACATTACGGCCAATGGGGAAATTTATTGCAAGTGCATTTTAATGATGTTAAAGCCTTCCGAATGGTCTGAAATTTTAAATATATCATTGTTGCAAAATTTTGTCGAGCCATTTCAAATTTTATGAAAATCGGATGTATAGTTTAATTACAGGGACAATCAAAAGTTTTTCTTTACATTACGGCCAATGGAAAAAATTATTGTAAGTGCATTTTAATGATGTTACAGCCTTCCGAAAGGTCAGAAATTTTAAATTTATAATTGTTGCAAAATTTTGTCGAGTCATTTCAAATTTTAGGAAAATCGGATGTATAGTTTAATTGCAGGGACAGTCAAAATTTTTCCGTTTCATTACGGGGAATGGGAAAAAAATTATTGCAAGTGCATTTTAATGATGTTACAGACTATGCCCTTATGAAGTGCAAAAAAATATACATTCAGTACACTATGGGGTGCAAAAAATTATTGTAAAATTAGCTATAATAAGAACGCACCTCATTTGCAACGTTTGACGAGCAATTTCCAACTTGTTTTTTAAAGTGTACAGTGATATAGATACACAGATATAGCACATACCGCGTGTCCCAAAAATGACTGATGGATTTTAATATTCAATAACTTGCAAACGGTGACAGATATTAAAACAAATTCTTGCAGGAGTGTTATATATGATGTCAGGAGTTTTTTTTTTTTTTTTTTTTTTTTTTTTTTTTTTTTTTTTTTTTACATTGATTCTTGATTTTAGTTCGAATTTCGAACAATAGATGACGCGGAGAACAATAGGTGCTCAGTCCAGACTCGATTTTTGTTACTTCAAGATCCATTCAGTGCATTTTAATCTCCTTTTTTCGCATGGAAGAAGAGAGAAGCCAAAAAATCGAGCTTGGATTTAGCGGTTATTACTTGCAGCGTCATCTGTTGATGATGTTTGTAACTAAAACTGAGAATCGCAGCATAAAAACTCCTGACATCTTGCATACCACTCCTGTAAGAATTTTTGTAATATCTGTCATCATTTGCATGTTATTGAATTTTAAAATCCATCAGTCATTTTTGGGACACCGAGTATATGGATACGGCGCATATGGCACTGTTCATTGTAAAAGACCTATTAATATAGTATATACTCTCTAATCAAAACACAAATTGAATCAACATAGTCTTTTTCCTATAAATAAGCCTCTTATATAATAAGTTTGGTTCAATTTCATCCCATAGATATCGAGATATAGCCCAGGGTGTAACCAAACGGGGGCAAGGTGGACTGAGTTCTCTCTAGACGTCAGAATCTTTTAATACTAATATCAGCAATATTACATGTAAAAAAATTAAAATTTTTCAATCAAAAGCTTTCTGACAATGGGCGCGGAGAGAAGGAAGGGTGGGCGGGAGATTTGTCCTTTACCTCTGTCAGTATTTATATACCATTATAAGAGGAGAAAAAACAAGCTGTAAATTAGACCTGCCAAATAATTTAAAAGTCCCCTCTGACTTTGCCAAGCTGTTACTACCCCGGCTGTAGCTACACAAATCGTAAAAAAAAAAGAAAAAAAAAAAAAAAAAAACACAGCATAACAACGCCGCTTGTTTCACGATAAATCAATCAACGAAAAAATTATGTCAAGGTCTAATATGACGTTTTATAGAATTCTGTGCATTACATAGTTCTTGAATTACTGTGTTCAAAATGTTTTTTAATACATAGATAGACGCCAGACATCGCTCGAGAAACAAGCAAATGTTTCTCCAGCAAAACCACAACATTCCCAATCATCTAAAACCAGACGTCAAAAATTTTTAAGAATACAATACTATTTTTATGAATACAGAAAAAATACTAAAAACGGAAGGGATAATGACTTGTATTTTTCGAAAGTAAATTTTTTAAGTTCTACCTTGTGATCATTTTAGAAAGTTTCTTAACCACCGAGATTTTTTTTTTTTTTTTTTTTTTTGCCGAATTATAAAGAGCGCAAGTTCTAACTTAAAAGAAAAAAAAATCTTAATATATTTTGCTTCGACTGTGCATTTGATATTTTCTGTAATTGTATATCTTATGCAAGCGATATTTCACTTTAAAACAGAAAAAAAAAAAAAAAAGGCTGCGAAAAATTTCTCTTTTTAATAGTTTTTAACCTCTTTAAAATTATTTCCCTTCTGGTGAGCAATTTGTCATTTGCTTTGTGCGCAAATTTTATCAAACAAAACCCGCAAATTTCTGAGCTATTCCCATCACATTCTGCAGACAGCAAATTGCACAGTCAAACTTTTTTTGTCAACTCCCCCAAATTTTTTTATAGTTCTTCTGGGACTAAGTATCAGTAGCACACAACGCGTTACGCACATTAATATACAGCTTTACGTGAGTCTACAAATACAGTCAAATAAAGTTCAGGCAGTAGTAGTTCCGTGTAGATTTTCCGAAGGAGCACGCGATATGTTCATTTCATTTTACAAAAATGATTCTCTCAAGTCTATTTCTAGAATCTGCATGGTAGAATATTTCAAACTATTCTTTTTATTATTATACGAAGAACGTTAAATGAATAAATATGGAAAGATTATAATATATCTGAAATATTTTGTGTCTCCCTACGAGGAAAAAAAAACTATAAAGGCTAAGCGTACAATAAGATACATGCTTTAATAACATACTTAATTTTTGTGACAATCTAAACTTATTTACAAACTTCGTATATGCTGTGGCCATTACAGCACTTTTTTATATGTAAATCAAATCGTCTGCAACATAAATGATAATCTATTTGTTCTTGAGATAGAGCTATAGCAGAAATCGTGAAAAACAGAGCATAGCAGTGACATCTGTTAAGCGGTTAGAAGCAACCCTAATAAGGACCTATTTATGCCAAGGTATAACAGAATGTAAAGTTTGGTGAAATTTTGTGCCTTAGCTCTTCAGATGTATAGCTATCACAGAAATCGGGAAAAAAGCAGTATATAGCAATGCCACCTGCGAGGCGATTTACACCAAAACCTCATTATCGTCTATTTACGTCAGAGTCTAACAGAATAGAAAGTTTGATGAACTTTTGTGCATCAGTTCTTAAGGCTGTTCTCAAATCCAAGAGGACAACTTGATGACATAAGTTTTAATTTATTTTTGTTCGGAAATGTATGAAACTAGCAGGTGTTGTTGTTCAGAAACTATGTAATCGAGTTGTTTTTTCCATTTATTTGCAAACGCAATTGTTCTTTCAGAAATTACTGTCAAAGTGGACGTTTTGAAACGAATTTCCGCGCGAAAGTAGAAAATCACTCAACAAAGGGCGAAAAACGTGTTTGTCACGTGATCAAAATCGATTATAACTCTATAGGCAATTTATTTATTAAAAAAAAGGGGGGGGAACACAGTTCGATTCGAAACCGCTTCCCTGGTCAGGCTTTTCAATTTTATATCTTTCCGTTAAAAAATAAATTTGTAAATGTGTCAAAACGTTTCGCACTTGTTGAGCAGAGCAGTTGAAAATAGCCTTAAAATTTGTTTCACATACAGACAGGCACAGACTCACGGACAGACAATTTTCTAAAAACAGTCAAATTGTGTTCAGGATCTTATTAAACGTATAAATCCGTCGAAAACGGAAGCCGAAATTTTTCATGAATCCAATAATTTCAGCTTGTGAAAATAGAAGAAAGCGAAAACAGGAGACAGAGAGAAGGAGAGAAGAACCGAACCCATAAGCATCATTTTTCAGTTGTGTTGAAGATTGTTAAAAATGCTGGTTTTACGGTATAATGCTGCCATCCCAGCTGCCAGTATTATGTCGTAAAATTAACACATTGTATGCGGGCAATTTTTCGAAAATGAGTACTAAATTTAGGTTCACAAGTGCCACTAAAACCTGCTCACAACCAATAAGAAGTAAGCATGCTTGGATTACACCTTCTTTTTTCGTCCGTACAAAATTTCCGGTACCAGTAATAATTTCTGTCCCAACCCACAAAAACGTATTTTTACGTGTCCCGCATACAATGTGTTAATATAATAATAAACCATAAATAAGCAGTAGTATGCCATGAGGCAGTAATGTACAGTTTAATTCATTTATAAGACTGTATACTACTGCTTATTTACAGTTTATTATTGTTGATTTTACAGTAAGATATTATACCATAAAATCTACAATTTTTTAGCGGTGTAGAGCAATGATGTATAGTAATCAATTGCTTTCAAAATCTATTCCTGCACATTGGTGGACTGCATTCATCTTGCTATTCTTCTGATAGCAATGTGTAACTTTTTTGTATTTTCTATATGCTGTTTTTCGAGTACAGTATGGTATCCTTTTTTGTCTATAGTATAAACATTAGAAATACCCCCAAAACTAAATGAAACGACTGAATAAATAATTCACAATACCGCAACAAAAACGATCTTCATCAGTTTCTCCCAGAATAAAACATTACAAATTAATGCAAATCACAGGGGTCTCATCAGTATGTGTTTCTCATAACTCTTTATTGTTTGGAAACTGCAAACAGTGTTAAACATTACGATCACGAACTTTGTAAATCAGAAGGATAATTGAAACAAAATAAAACGAAGATAAAAATCTCGCTATTGAGGCGGTAAAAAGGAACTTTTTTATTTACTTGCATGTTCCATATAGGTAAGCAGGATCTTCTCTAAGAAAATAAAATGAGTTTTTATTGTTCCTGTATCCGAAAATGGGCGATTTTCGTTGTCCTGGAACCGCCCCGAAAATTTACTCTGTAATCAACAGCACCTCAGCTCAATACAAATCGTCTTTTATTTGCATAAATCATTTAGATGGCCAATTTCAAATTGTAGCTGCTGCCAACGCAACTCTTACAATTATATCGAGGATATATTTGGGAATATTTTCGATGTGTTGATCTGAAAATTTAAATAGAAATACTGAAATATAATTAGAATTTCAGTTTTACATTGTATAAATTAATTAATATTGTCTTAACAATGCATTTCCAATTTTTTTTTATATTAATAAAGCATGCTACTTCATATTTTCTTTATAATTATTTTTGTGCTCAATTCCGCCTCGAATTAATTCACCTCCGTGTTCATTTTATTTTCTAAGTTTATTTTCAAATAGAACTTATTTCCTAATCAAACTTTTAAGATTTAGAATTCGATTCGTTATAATAAATAGTTTTTTTATTTTAATTTTATTTACTATTTAAAATATTGATTCTAAGCTTGATATTTAACAGGGATTTTCAACCAGTGTGCTACGTGAGAGAATTTCAGATGTGCCACGAAGATGTTTAGTCAAGTTTTATGAATACTTTACTAATTAACAAAAGTACATTTTATTTTAATTCCAAGACCCTAAATTGCGCGAGTTACTTTTTGATAAAATTTAGTAATAAGAAGCATTCTTTGTTGGTTTATTTCAGTATTTGAACCCTTAATAATATAAACATAGATAAAAATCAAAATTATGAAAATGTTTTCCCATCTACAAGATAAAATTAATGCTGTCTCAGAAAAAAAATTGCTTTGGAAGGCAAAAGTTTAAAACAAAAAAATTACACAGATTTTTTTTTTTTCCAGAACTACGGGGTTCTGCCCCCTACGAGCTACGTTCGCCAACCCCCGTTCAGACACCGCAGACTCTAAAAGCACGCTAATTTGATCGGCTTTGATTTCGGAAGATTGAATTATAATTTAAAAAACAGTGGCGATCTGCTGTTAAAAGATACAATGGCTGTTTTCGTCTTTGATTAAATAAAATCAGTTAAACATATCAAAATAAGCTAATATAAAATGAATTAAGTAAACATAGTCTTTGTTTACCTGTTTCTTTTAACAATGCGAAATGAAAGTTCTTTTAAATAAGACATTTTAAATGTATCGTTTTTAATCTGACGTAATTTTCACCCAAACTTTTCTTTCTCTTTTTAATATTCACGTGTAAATACTTTTGTTAGAAATGAAATTTTATTTGCGCTGTCCTAACAAAAATAGTTGAAAAGATCTTATCAAAATATCAAATAAATGTCCCGCACAATTTTTAAATTTAAACTGTTTTGCAATATTATTTTTTGTTCATTTTACTTAATAAGTGTAATGTGACGTAATTTCTCCTATTTATGACTTCTAACGCATGTTAATGAATTTATTATTTTACAATATCTTTTCTCTTTTAAAATTCACGTGTAAATACTTTTGTTAGAAATGAAATTTTATTTGCGCTGTCCTAACAAAAATAGTTGAAAAGATGTGATCAAAATATCAAATAAATGTCAGGCGCAATTTTTAAATTTAAACTGATTTGCAATATTATTTTTTGTTCATTTTTCTTAATAAGTGTAATGTGACGTAAATGTGACGTAATTTCTCCTATCTAAGACTTCTAACGCATGTTAATGAGTTTATTGTTTTACAATATCCTTTCTCTTTTAAAATTTACGTGTAAATATAGTTTTTATGACGTAATTTTCAGTAAGTTCCTGCTTTTTATACCTAATTATTTAATTCTAATTTGAAGATTTTTTTCTTTTTATAATAGTCACGTGTAAATAATTTTTTTATTTGAAGCAAACATTATTGTTTGCGCTGTTTATACAGTTGGCAACAGTTTAAATTAAAACCATTTTCTAAAATCTCTCTATTCTAAAAAAAAGTAACTACCGCTGTCACCGCCGCCGCCGGTTTTGATTTTTTTGTGACCGGAGGTCTTTCTTCGTTAATATTGAGAAAAATAATGCATACAAAAATATGAAAATCAGTGGTTTTATACAGAAATATTTGATAAACACGCTGACGCAGACAGTTTTCAAATCGAAGAATTATTTTAAGAGATATTTAATGCTAAAGTTGGACAAAATCGTTCCACTAAAAAAGTTTTATAGCAGCAAAAACTATACATGGCAGTGTAATCATTTTTAGATCATTTTATGCGTTAGAATTTGCCGGATTGCAGATTGCATTAATTTTTTTATTTTGACTCATTTTTTCAGGTTTTATTTCTATTTTAAATTCAAATTTTCAGCATTTCTAGAGATATTTTTTACAGATTTCAGAAAATTGTTCAAATTTAAACTGTTGCCAACTGTATAAAAAGCGCAAGCAATAATGTTTGCTTCAAATTAAAAAATTATTTACACGTGACTATTATAAACAGGAAAAAACTTTCAAATTAGAATTAAATAATTATGTATAAAAAGCAAGAACTTATTAAAAATTACGTCTTAAAAAGTACACACGTGAATTTTAAAAGAGAAAGGATATTGTAAAATAATAAATTCATTAACATGCGTTAGAAGTCTTACGAGAAATTACGTCATATTTACGTCACATTATAGTTATTACATAAAATGAACACAAAATAATATTGCAAAAAAGTTTAAATTTAGAAATTGCGCTAGACATTTATTTAATATTTTGAGAGGATATTTTCAACTATTTTTGTTCGGAAACCGCAAATAATATTTCATTGCTAACAAAAGTACTTTCACGCGATTATTTAAAAGAGAAAGAATAGCTTGGTAAAAATTACGTCAGATTAAAAACGATTAATTTAAAATGTCTCATTTAAAAGAACTTTCGGTACTTTTCGGTTAGCCGGGCGCCAGTGTTTATATACATATTTATATACATACATATATGTAAATATACATATATTTACATATACAAATATTGTATATATATACACACATATATATATGTAAATATATGTATGTATGTATATATATGCAGTGGCGTAGCTAGAGCATTTCGTTTGGGGGGGGTGTGAAGATCGAATTTACCGAATGTTCATAGTATTTTTTTTTTTTTTTTGTATTTACAGTACAGGACCTATTACCCAGAATCCTCGGAACCGAAGGCTTTCTGGATTTTGGAATTTTCCAGATTTCGGGTCCTCTCAAATTTCACGTTTTTTTTCGCGATCCTTTGACGAAATTTGCGTTTTTTTTCACGATCCTTTGACGAAATTTGTGGGGGTTTTTTCGCGATCATTTGACAAAATTTGAGTTTTTTCGCGATTCTTTGACAACATTTGCGTATTTTTTCTACGATCCTTTGACGAAATTAGCGTTTTTTCGCGATCATTTGACGAAATTAGCGTTTTTTTCCCGCGATTCTTTGACAAACTTTCAGATTTTTTTACGATCATTTGACAAAATTAGCGTTTTTTCGCGATCATGTGACGAAATTAGCGTTTTTTCCGCGATTCTTTGACAAAATTTGCGTTTTTTTCGGGAACCTTTGACAAAATTCGCGTGTTTTCCGCGATTTCTTGACAAAATTTGCATATTTTATATGATCATTTGACGAAATTAGCGTTTTTTCCGCAATTCTTTGATAAAATTAGCATATTTTTTCTACGATGATTTGACGAATTTACCGTTTTTTCACGATCATTTGACGAAATTAGCGTTTTTTCCGCGATTCTTTGACAAAATTTGCATACTTTTTCTATGATCATTTGACGAAATTAGCGTTTTTTCGCGATCCTTTGACAAAATTAGAGATTTTTCCGCGATTCTTTGACAAAATTTGCGTTTTATTTCAGGATCCTTTGACAAAATTCGCGTTCTTTCCGCGATTCTTTGACAAAATTTGCGTATTTTTTCTACGATCATTTGACGAAGTTAGCGTTTTTTCGCGATCATTTGACGAAATTCTTGTTTTTTTTCGCGATTCTTTGACAAAGTTTGTGTTTTTTATCTCGATCCTTTGACGATATTCGCGATTCTTTGAAAGACGTTCGCATTCTTTTACGAAATTCGCGTTTTTTCTGTGATTCTTTGACGAAATTCACGTTTCTCTGCAATTTTTTGACGAAATTAGCATTTTTTAACGATCCTTTGACGAAATTTTCGTTTTTTCTTCGAGATCCTTTGTCAAAATTCGCATTTTTTTCGCGACTCTTTGACGAAATTTGCATTTTTTTTCAGAATCCTGTGATGAAATTTGCGGGTTTTTTGCGATTCTTTGACGGAATTTGTGTTTTTTTTCGCGATTCCTTGACAAAATTCGCGTTTTTTCTGCAATTCTTTGGAGAAATTGGCGATTTCTTCTGCGAACGATTGACGTAATTGATTTTTTTTCGGCTCCCATTTGTCGAAAATCGCGATTTTTTTTTATGTCCGAATTTTCGGACTGAAGACCAATTTTTTTTTAATTTTCGGAAAATTCAGAACAGAATCAATCACCCCCGGTGAAATATCTGACGATTTTCATTTTTTAACGAATCTTAATATAAATTAATTTTATACTAAAATTGGAGAGAAAAAATGATTTTTTCCTATTGTCGGGGGGAGGGGAGGACGGCTTCGTGTTATCTGGCGGCTGAAATAACATATTTTAGTGGTTACACTTCGTAACACAATGGATTGAAAAAAAATTAGGAATCGGTAAAATTTTCAAAAAATTTCAAAATTTTAGTACAAATTTACAAATTTAGAAAATTTTCAAATAATTATTTTTTTCGGATTTCGGGTCTTTCCGGATTTTGGAATTCCGGATAATGGGTCCTATACTGTATTTGTATTTATTTGTATTTTGTATTTTTTCACATTGTTTTCTTTTGGGCGAGGAGGGGGGGGGGGGATTTGACATTTATTTATTATTTCAGTAATATATAAATAAGCAGACAAAAAAATTTTAACAAAAAACTAAATAATTTCAACCATTTAACATTTTACAAACTGGAGGAGCGAGGGTAGTAGAAATTATGAATGGAGGGAGTGAAATAGATAACTGCTGATTTATTTCTCGTATTGCACAATTACAAATAAAGCAGAGGAAAAAAGTAATTTTAAAGACTTTAACCCTTAACTGATCAGGTAAGGTGTTTTCCACCCCAGAGAAATTTCATTTATGAAGAAATTTTTTTTGTGGTATTTAGATACGTGTATTTATATGTATATGTATGTACACTTACAGTACTTTTTCAGTTGTTTTTATTCAAGTAAATAATGCAAAATTCACATGAGATTTTCTTACTTTAATTCGTAAATTTTGTTGAGTGCACAAGACAAGAAATCAAATTTTGGGGTTGTATACACACCACCTCACCACGTTATATATATATATATATATATAAAACACCTCATCACTTAAGGTTTAAGCTTTTCGTGCTCGATACTTCAGTGAGGGGGAAGGGGGACAAAGGTAAAAGGAGTAATTTGAGGTGAGGTGTAAAAAGACAGATTTAGATTGATTATTTATTATTACAATAAAAATAAGTTTAACAGAAAATATTTTAAAAATAATTATTTTTTTCTTTTATTTATAACTCAAAGTTTGAAATTTGCAATACTTTTGAAATTTTAAGTTAGAAGTCTGTACGGGTAGAAATATTCAGGCCCGGGCCAGGCCGATCCATAGAAAAAAAGTCAACCCGGCCCATTATAAAAGATAGGCCTGAACTCGGCCAGACCTGTCAAAAAATTTATTGCACTGGCCCGGCGTTATAGCAGCTAAAAGTTCAGCCTGAGACCATTCTGGCCCGAAAAAAAAAAAAAAATGAAAATCTAGACACGAGCCTGGCACGGCCCGAGTGAATTTTTACAAAACATTGATTTTTACGTCGATTTGGTTAAAAATTTGTCTGTACGAGGAATCTTGATCAAAAATACTTAATCTTAGCTTTTTTTTTGTAATCTTTATTTTTATAGAAATGCCGTAGGTTGCGATATTGTTTTTTTTTTTTTTTTTAATAAATCTCTATTTGTTATATGCAAATGCTTCGAGTATCATTATTTTTGTTAATCCATATTCCATGTATTGGAGACTTAAAAATCTAGAAAATGCTATACAGTAAAATCTTCTAAGACGGAATCGCACTGTAAAGTAAAAAAATGCATTACAGACAAGTTCCCTTCTTAATAGGTGTAAATGTATTATATATCCTTTTCTCACATATTATTATATTAATTTTGCATGGATCAACACCTTTTTCAGTTTAAAACAGGATTACGCATAGGCAGGTTCTTTTTCACACGCGTTGCTATATTTTAATTTAGCTTTATTTTGCTACCAGGCCACGCTCAGACAATGATTTTCATACGGGTTGGGTGAAAACCGGAACTGAAAATTTTGGCCCATGAAGACTTGGAAGAATGAAACCAGTCCCGGCTCTGTACAGAAAACATTAATTAGGCCTAGTCAGGCCTTATTTATGTTTTGCCAAAGCTGACGTTTGTAACAGATTTTTTTAAAACGTGGCAAAAGATCATTATGAGGTAGCAATTGATTATAATTTTATATGTGATACATTTATCAGAAAATTTAAAAAGTCTATTGGATTTCAAAGCACTTCATGCCTTATGCCTGCTGATTTCATGCTTCTGGATTAAAAAAATGTCTACTTAAATGTGTCAGAAAATTTACCATTCGTAAGAGGAGTAAAAATATTTTTTAAGAACAATGGTTTCTTTTTTGTTTGTTTGTTTGTTTTCATAAACGTGGCATTTAATTCGAAGTTAGAAAATTATTTAGTTATTTCAAATTTTAATCCGTGTATGGTATATTTGATAATTTTGATGATATGTGACAGAAAAATGCACAATATAAGAATAGGAGGATTTTTGGATTTTATTTTTTCTTTTCTTTTTTTTATTTCTCTTTTTCCATAAATATTTATCCAAGTAAAAACGTAAGATAAAATAAGAAAATTAATAAAAATTAAATAAAAATATATGAGAGAATTGGTTGATTAGTAGTTTTTATTTTCTCTGGTAATTAGAATAAGGATAATTGTTGCAGATTACTTCAATGAGAAAATTTCAACTGTGTGCCCCCCAAAGGAGATCAAAGGACCAAAACAAACTACAGAGAACGACGGAAACATTTAGTAGACAATGTTGCATAAAACCGGACAGAAAAATTTTATTACTTGGAACTTTTTTACAGAACGTTTTTACTTGGATTTATAGAAAAAAGAGAAAGAAATAAAAGAAAAAAAAATTCAAACTCTCCTATTCTTATATTGTGCATTTTTCTTTCACATATGATCAAAATTATCAAATACACACCATACACGGATTCAGATTTGAAATAACTAAGCAGTTTTCTAACTTCGTATTAAAAGCCACGTTTATGAAAAAAAAAACACTTGTTCTTAAAAAATAGTTTAACGAGAATGTTAAATCAAGAATGAATCAAGAATGTTAAATTTTCTGACACATTTAAGTAGACATTTTTTTATCCAGAAGTATGTAATCAGCAGGCATGACCGCATGAAGTATGAAGTGCTTTGAAATCAAATAGCACTTTTAAATTTTCTAATAAATGTATTACATATTAAGTTATAATCAATCGCTATTTCATAATGATCTTTTGCCTATTGTCATGTTTTAAAAAAAATCTGTTCCAAACGTCTACTTTGGCACCATTTTCTGAAAGACCAGTTACCTTTATAGGAAAAAAGAGAAACGCTATTCGTTTACGAATAAGAAAGAATATCTGCAAATTTCGTGCATTTAAAAATGAAAATTTCTTCACGAAAGTGTAAAAAAAGATACAAGTTACGATTTCAGATCAGCTTTAAATAGTTTTTAAAAACCACAAAATGTGGCTAATCAAACCTGCACTTTATTTGTAGGATATTTTTTCTGTTGAATTTTTAAGCTGGAACTCGTAATATAGAAAGTTATCAGACTTGAAATAGTCAAATATCATGTTGAGCAATTGAGCATAAGTATACAAAAATTAAATATTATTTTAATTTGCAATAATAGAAAAAGAGTCTTGAACACAAAAAGAATTTTTTTAGATGGAGAAGGAGAAGGGGAGAGAGAGTAGACAGTGTGGAAAATTATTTTGTGTTCTGCAAAATTACTTTGCTTGCATTTTTTTGTGAGCTGTAGCGTTGATTCTATTACACGAATTAGCCTGATTGAAGTCAAAGGATTTTTTTAAATCAATTTAAATTAACTTTGAGATCCCTTCATTTCAGAAAACAAAGAAAAAAATGGCTTTCAGTTTTTGCAGCAGAATGTAAATGTATGTCTCAATACGCCAATTAGAAGAAAAATTAATGTTTTATCATCAATGCACTTGCTTTATATATCAATACAACTGATGATTTTAAAACAAGTTCAAAAACATAAATAAAAAATATCTTTTCGAACTGAATGACAAGAACCAGTGTTGCAGTCGTAAAAAAACAAAAGGTATACGCTAAAGTCATGAACATTCATGGATACAGTATACGCCAATGCTTTATTTGAGAAGCAGAGGGTATGCGGAGCTTCTTAAAAAAATCCAGAGTGAAGGTATACGGCGTATATCTCCGTATACCCTCCACTACTACGTGACAAAAACAGATCCAGATCTTAAAACATATCGTCGGTTTATATTAAGTTACAAAGGAAAAAATCCAATATTTTATAGTTCTCTGTCTTATATTATTTTTCTTTAAAACGGTTCTCGAGCTTCCTACTGAACAACGCAAAAATTTTTCTGACACATTTTCTGTCTCATTTTAAGCATATTGGCAGGCTTGACTGTTGAAGCGGAATACAATGGAAACTAGTTTTACATTTTTTTGATAAAATTACTTATCACGTTATAAGCAAATGTTGTCACATGACGACAAGTTTTTTGCCTTTCTCGAGCTGCCGTGTCTGAATTTAGGTTCAAAACGTTAACTTTGAAAATATTTTCTGAAAAATCTTTTGCGTTTACAAAAAAATGGAAAACGTCTTTCGACTACATAGTTTCTGAATAACAACACCTGCCAATTTCCGAACAAAAATGAATTCAGAAATGTCTCAGAAAGTAGCTCTTCTGATTTGAGAATACCCTTAAGGATTTTTTTCCCGCATTTTTTTTAATAAGTTTTTCAAGAAATTTTTAGTTTTTCGAAGATACAATATACCATTATATATAGTAGCTAATAGGGATGTAACGAATATTCGGTATCTATTCTGTATTCGGCCTTTTCGGCCATATTACCGAATATTCCGTTAGGCCGAATATCAAGATATTTGGCCAAACCGAATACTTAAAAAAAACTTTTAAAACATTTTTAAAAATCTTACACAATTTCTACTTTTAGCTGTCAAATTATAAAGATGTTCATAAAAATTAGAAACAGAATCATATTTAAGTAAAAGAGAATATTTTTACATTATTTGCTTTTTGTAAAGTATTACTTAAGAAAATTAACCATAATGGAGATTTTCATAGGAATTAACAATGTAAAAAGGCAACTTCCTGAACCTTTTCTAGTAAATAATCGGTTTCTTGCTTTTTCACACAAAAGTGCGTTTCTAATCGAAACAGAAAAACTTTCAGGGTTGATAATACACATCAAGAAAGACAATTTTTGCTCAGAAAACCACAATCGAAATCCACTTATTCAGTTATAAATAAAGTGTATCTCATCTCATTCGAGGTCAAACTTGGATTTTCATTTGTTAACCCTAACGAAGATATCATAGCTATATTTTTTAACAAACTTGCTTTGATTTCTGTGAAATATAATATCATGATGAGGAGTGCTGGAAATTGCCATTTTTCATATTTAAACAACTATGAGGTAGACATTCCTTTATTCAGAATGCAATTTATAGTATTTATACTGTGTCACTGGCCAAAATTCAATCATTTTCAATGATATCATCACATTTAATACAAACTAAATTAATATGAAACAAATCTTGCTAAAATATCTTCATTTACTGATAAAGTTGTGAACGAAAATTCAGTTTCGGCTTGTAGTTGCACACCCAGAATTTTTGACTAAATATATTGTAATTTTAATTAAATAAATGGAGTGAGGTGTTGTTTTCTGTTCAAAATTTATTTGTCTTGACCATATTATCTCTGTTTTTTACAATTTTCTAGGAACAATGTGTATGTTTACAATCTCTGAAAATAATCGCCCATTCGAAACACTGATCTAAGATGCATTTAAAAACTTCCTTGCTAAATCAAAGACAGTAGAAAAGTTATTTTTGCTGAGTTGATTGTTTTAGAATTTAAATATACTAGGGGATCGTACCCGGGCTTCCCGGGTTAAAGAATATAGGTGAAATCATTTTTTAAAATTGAAAACTAATATTTTTTTTAATATTCCATAATATTTTTAGATTGACAACTTACATTAAAAAAGCATTTTTCATATGGAAAATACGAATTATACAATCAAATAAATTTTTGAAATTTATCAAAAGCGATATTTTCTTATTAGCCGCATGCTAAGAGTTATTTGCCAAGATTTTGCTACATATGGCTTCCTTTTATATTCTGATAATTTCAGAGCTTATACATGTCTGGTAAATTTGTGTTTTATTTATATTATTTTATTTATTTATTCATAGGGAATTTTTTAATGGATATTAGTCGTAAGAAAATGATGAAGTCTGTATTTTGCTTTAAGGGCAAACGGATTAATCTTTCGTAATCGAGCTCCGCGCGATATAGATAAATTAAAAAATTTTCATGCTTAAAAATTGTTTTTTAAACCATAGACAATCAGTAAACTGAGATGGACTTTGCAAAGTTATTCCATTAAAAAAAAATCCTATTTGGTGATCTAAAAATTTAAATTGTACGATTATAAATATGTTAGATTTGTTGTTTTTTCAATATTATTATTTTATTTGTTTATAAAAGAAGTATTAATTTCGTTAATTTGTCTTTCACAAATATGTTAGATTGGTGGTTTTTTTAATATTATTCTTTTATTTGTTTATAAAGGAAGTATTGATTTCGTTATGCAAAAATAGTCAGAAACAAATGCTGAAAAATGTTTGTTGCTTTGTGTGAAAAATGTTTATTATTATTATGTATTGAAACCGGCACGTGATAAGATAAACTTAAAAAAATCATGCTTAAAAATTATTTTAGAAAATATAATACATCAGTCAATTAAGATAAAGTTTTTAAACAAATTGCATTTGAAAGTAAATTTTTTCTCTATGCTACGAAAATTGAAAATGTAACGATGGTCAGAAGATTGAAAAATATACTTTATAAAGATACTCTAAATTTTTGTAAAATATTGCGTTTTATCGGTGTGTGATTTCGATTACATTATTTTTAAATGAGAAGCATTTTCACCTGTGAAGAATTTCAAAGCAGCTGGGCTGTGAAAATGACGCACTTCTACAAAACATAATTCAGGTTTAAGAAATAAAATACACGCTTTTTTATAAAATGACGTCATTTGCATCCGCTAAAGCAATCCACTTTTACAATCCAGTTTTAAACTTCGTCTACAGAAAAGTGTGCATATGACGTCATATCACAGAATAACAGACAATATTCTTGACATAGCCCATATTTTAATTTCAACTTTTTTTTTTAGGTTTTATGAGAAAATGGCAACAGAAAGATACAGTATCGCCTATTTTCGACTATTTTCCGTTTACTTTCAATGACTTTGAATGGAATGAGGTACTTTTGTTGCCACGATAAGAAAAATGGTATTAAAAACTACAAAAAAATTCATATCTCAAAAATAAATTGAGATACAGTTTTCAAACAAATTGCATTTAAAAGAGCATTTTTTTCCTTATACGACGGTGTAAAAAATTAAAATGTGCGATGTTTAGAAGTTTAAAAATTTGCAGTAAAGAAAATTGCAAAGCCAAAATTTTATTTCAAATTTCAAAGTGTTGCCATTCGCAAAATGACGTATGCGTTACGCACAGATATGTTTGTCCTTTATAATATAGATATATATTCACTTGGTTTAATTCACCAGAAGAAGCAATGAAATATCAAACTTTTTTAATTAATAAAATTTTAAAATTCTCTTCTTAAATAACACAAAGATTTTTTTCATGTATAAAGTTTACTTGTAAAAAGTTCTTGTTTATCAATATGTAAATTTCTGCATTAAATATTGTGTAAAATTATTTTAAAATTTAACATTTTAATGCCTTTAATCTTTGAAATATAAAAGTATTCGACAAGCCGAGTACTTGGTATTTGGCCGAATAGTTACTACTCAGCTGGCCGAATATTCGGTACTCGGCCTAACAGTTAATTCGGCTAACCGAATATTCGGTATACGGTTCGCTTGTAGGCCGAATATTCGGTAGAAAAGCTATTTTTGCTGAGTTGTTTGTTTTAGAACTAAAAAATATATATTCCCTTGGTGGTTTAATTCACCATAAGAAGCCATGAAATATGAAACTTTTTTAATTAATAAAATTTTTAAATATTCGACCAGCCGAATATTTGGTATTTGGCCGAATAGTTACTACTCGGCTAGCTGAATATTCGGTATCCGGTTCGCCTGTAGGCCGAATATTCGGTATTCGGTCAAAATCACTATTCGGTACATCCTTAGTAGCTGATGTAATTTTATTACACTGTTTTAATTTTCTTTGATAAGAAAAGATTCCCTGTTCTCTCTTATTTTTTGCTTTGAAAAACAGACAATAAAACAGAAAAAAATCTGGCGACATCCTGTCCACCGAAAAAACCGCGAAATATCAACCCCCGATAGCTTTCAGAATCAAGCAAAACAAATTTTAACGAACAAGAAGTCTGGCCTTCTAATTTCATTTGCATTGGTCAAGGAGTGTACGCATTTACCTTCAAGGCACTCTTCTCCAGATTCCTTTCTTGAATGAAGCGAAGATATTTTCTACCCTTATCTTCTAGCTTACAGGGACACTGCATAGAAATAGGAAGAAGGGGATTAATCTTCTAAGGGATACTGTAACTTGGACCCCTCTCCCTCCCCTTCTTACACCCATGGAATAGTTAAAAGGTGAAATTGCAATCGACTCCCAGCGAAAAAAAAAAAAAAAAAAAAAAAAAAAAATACATAGTGCAAAGAGAAAGAAAGTTTCTAATTAGAAAATCTATATATTTAAAATATTTAATAATTTCAAATATGGTTTGACATTGTTTTCTGTTTTGCAATACATTTTGTAATATGTTTTTAAAAATTCTTAAAAAAAAAGAAAAAAAATCAGAGCCAAATGATGCAATTTTTGAACGAAAGTGAAATTACCGAATGTATATGAGTTTACCGAAGTGGGGGGGTGTCGCACCCCCCCACACCCCCCCTGTAGCTACGTCCCTGTATATAAGTATGTATATAAATATGTATATAAAACACTGGCGCCCGGCTAACCGAAAAGTACCGAACTTTCTTTTCGCTTTGTTAAAAAATACCAGGAGACAAAGACTCTATTTACTTAATTCCTTTTATATTAGCTTATTTTGGAATGTTGTTACACGTGTCTACGTCATCAAGTTATTTTTATTTCGACGTTTTATTTGTATTTTTATTAATGTTGTACGAATTTATTTGTTCTTTCGTTATTTAAAATAAAAATTACGTCAACTTGTATAATTTGGCGAGTGGTTTGGCGATTTATATAATTTGGCGAAATTGGTCGACTGGATAATCAAGTAGTACCGCAGCGGATTTGGCGTTAAAATTCCCCGATCAAGGAGAAATGAATAGAAATTCGTTTATAAGGGAGATCGCCACTGTTTTTTAAATTATAATTCAATCTTTCGAAATCTTTTTAAAGCCGATCAAATTAGCGTGCATTTAGAGCCTGCGGTGTCTGGACGGGGGTTGGCGAGCGTAGCTCTTAGGGGGCCGAGCCCCCTAGTATGTAAAAAAATCTCTCTGGAAAAGCAGAAAATTTGAATTTAAAATAGACATAAAACCTCAAAAAATGAGTCAAATTAAAAAAATGAATGCAGTCTGCACACCGGGAACTTCAAACGTATAAAATGATCTAAAAATGATTAAATTCCCATGTACAGTTTTTGCTGCTATAAAACTTTTTTAATGGAGCGATTTTGTCCAACTTTAGCATTAAATATCTCTTAAAATAATTCTTCGATTTGAAAACTGTCTGCATCAGCGTGTTTATCAAACATTTCTCTATAATATCACCGATTTTCATATTTTTGTATGCAATCCTTTACTTGATACTAACGAAGAAAAACCTCCGGTCACAAAAAATTCAAAACCGGCGGCGGTGACAGCGTGAGTTACTTTTCTTTAGAATAGAGAGATTTTAACTCACTAATGTAGATGGAAATCTAAACTGGATAAAAACTGATAATTGAACAAATTCTACAAACTTTAATTTATTGTACACAAATTTTGAAGGATATATTCTCTCATCTACCTAACTTCTCTGGATTATTAGATGAGATATGCTTTTAAATGCCTGTACATGCAAACCAGCAAATTTAAATATGTGTATTAAATGATGATACATGCATGATTTAAAGGTTACGTAAGACAAAGAGCATAGTTTTATAGAATTTCTCTTGCCTCAAAATTATAAGGATGTTTTGTAATCCAAAGTGTTTTACACGAGTGTCTCCAACAAATTTTTAATAACGTAAATATGAACTTTATAAAATTAAATTTTCATGTAATTTCCGGATAGACTGAAGATCGCTAAAGTGTGTTGAAAAGTAACATAGTGAAAAGATGCACATAAATACAAGAAAATACTCAAACTCAAGAGGAATGTAAAAATCTTTTTTATCTTTTTTCTAATAGAAATATTCGACTTATTTACTGACAGAAACTTACAATGAAATAGGACAAAGATTATTATTTAGAAATAGTTCCATACATAATTTGGAAGCTTTTGCAGCTATGCAAAATTCACTTTGCAGCAGTAACTTATTACGGAAATTAACATAAATTACTGTAAATTTTACAAATTTCCTAGAAATATTTCAGCGACAATATTTACACAGATGATTTTGCTTCAAGTGAAAAATGTTAGTATAGTAAAAAAAATTATATTCGTCAAAGGATTAAATTTTTTTGGAAAAAATGCTTCTTTTTTTTAAAGAGCAGTTTGAAACACTTAGTATCTAATACAGCTTATCTAATATCTTAGCCGGGTGTTTTGGAATGCCGGTAATATCAAACAAAGTTCGATTAAAATTTGTACCATTAGGCATGATAAAGTGAGCATGAAATTATGTAATATTTCCACTTTGCTAAAGCTAATTACATCACTTTCACGCTCCTTTATTTTTTCTGCAAAATTACTGAAACAATATCCAAATTGCTTGAGAAAAGATTTACAACAAGATTTAATTCATGCCTTCCATCATCTATTTTATAGGAAAACACCCACGGCTCACTGTGTAGATCGCACATCGTAGATCGTATTCGTTATGTAGTAGACCAGCATAAAACTAGCCTCAGGCTAACTTAGTCTCAAAATAACCTAAAAAAATTGACAATGGACACAACCAGTGAGCCAACAGTGGGTTTATCCTTTGGGGAGATAGTTAATTCCATTGTAGCCACCGCCTCAATTGGCGGTATTGGTGTTGAGGTAGCTTGATGAAGCCTGGAAGTCAAAGCCTTTTTAGTTTCAGATATTAATAAGGTTCAAGCAATTAAACCTGCTGTATAATACCCCCATAGTATTTAGCAGCATCGCGGCTGCTGTTTTCCAATCATGATGTAATTGGAGCCAAATCTATGACCCTATACTTAAAGAAAGCCGCTTTGCGATTTGTAATTGGAGAAAATTAGTTGAAACCTCCCTTCTTGTAAAGTGCAGAATATTTCAACAAGCGCAACCGGTTTCTTATATACTCAGGACCACCCTGCATATATAAGTGGTGTTATGGACAGATGGTGTTAATAAGTACTTACAGTAGATGTATTGTCCATGATAGCACGGTTATGAGAATAAAAGTATTTGATAATGTTTCTAACAGCAACACATGAAATGAAGCAGCATTTAGGTAGCAAGAGCATGAGAAAAGCCAATTAATTTGGTTTTCTTACCACAGGATAATTTTGACGCTATGAATTTAAATCGAAGTATAACCATTTTAGATAAATAGAGAAGAAATAGAGAAAGTAATTATTGGAATGTAATTTTTAGTAGCCTTGTTGTGGAACTATATTTTTTCTCTTAAAAAGTAATTAATGGAGATTGCAGGATACGATCTTTTCTTTTTTTTTAATTGTACGCTGAACAGGTTCTTTCAGATCCCAACTGGAACAGAAGGTGTGCCATTAAGCAAAAATTTCACTGCATGCAATATGTATATGCACAAGCAATACAAGGGAGGGAAGCTTCAAATTTCGATGTTTAACAAATACTTGTTAACCCCTTGAAGGGTGGCGGTATGTTATATACACCGCTTAATTTTAATTCCCAAAATCCCCATTGGTACCAGAATTTTGGAATTAAATTTTGTTTTTTTATAATGTACGCGAAGAAAAGCTTTCACTTACTTCCATAAAAATTTGTTCGTAAATCCCGATGTTATTCAATCATTTTCGCATTTTAGCAAAAGAAGTATACTTTGCCCCTAAAAGAATTAAAGTGCTACAAACAGTGTTCATACAGCTCGGGGAATTTTTCCAAGAAAACTACCAGTATTTTTTTTATTTATTTATTTATTTATTTATTTATTTATTTTTTTTTTTTTTGCTGTTTATAGAAAACGAAATCTAGGTTAAACGCGCGAAATTTCGACTTCTATTAACCCTTTATCTACTGATACTGATGGTACTTATAAGTCTATTAAAATAACCTGTTGTAAAATTCGTTTAATACATCAATTAGTAGTAATATAGTTTAGAATGAGTTATAGATGCATTACTTTATCTTGTTCCAAAAGCATTATTGGTTACACAAAACCAAAATATATTTAAAAGGATGATTTCTTTTGTCTTTGCATCTTTTCAGTTCTCTTGACGTTGGGGGTGTGGAATTTTCCGTTCGGAAATATTTCTATATTTCTATTGTAAGAACATTATATTTGTAGATTTCCTAATTCTACAAAATACTAAGAAAAATATTTAAAGTAAAAGATTTGAGTGGGGTTATAAATATTCCACAAAATTCCTATAAATTCAAATTTAATGAATCCTTCTAAATCCTTCAATTCTTCTAAAAGTTTATGCAAATCTTCTAATGTAGTTTCAAATATTTACGAAAAATGCTTTGGAAGATAAAATTTTCCTGAATTCATAATTCAATACATAAAGGGTTAAGGCGAGATTTTCTATAAGAAAATACTGATGTCGTGGAATTTTCCCATCTGCAAAATTCCAGGAGGCGTACGAATCTTGTACAAATTTTCAATCTTTTGAAAAAATATTTCTGCTCTTAATACGTAAAGGAAAAAAAAATCTAACATTTTCTTCTGAAATAAGCATCAAGAGAGACTAGGAGACACTGAGAGGGATTTTTATTTAAACGTTAATTAAGAGCTAGATATAATCAGCTGCAGAAATTTTAGCCATTGAATATACAGGGTGTCCCAAAAACACTTACATCGCCTTTTATTCCTTAAATATTGATCATAGACAACTGACAAATGTTATAAATTACAAATTTACGTAAAAAAAGGTACAGAATTTTATGAAATTTAGTTTTATGTTTTCTCACATAAATAACACTTGGCTATGATTAATTCATTATGAATAAAGGCATCGTTAAGACTGTTTTTAAATCCAAAAGGGCAACTTTGTGACTTAAGTTTTAATTTATTTTTGTTCGGAAATGCATGAAACTAGCAGGTGTTGTTGTTCAGAAACTACGTAATCGAGCTGTTTTTTTTTCAAACTCAATAAGATCTTTCAGAAAATAGTGTCAAAGTGGGCGTTTTGAACCGAATTTCCGCGCAAAAGGAGAAAACATACTCAAGGAAGGATGAAAAACGTATTTGACACGTAATCAAAATCGCTTATAACTCATTAGGTAATTTATTGACCAAAAAATGGAAAATACAGTTCGATTCCAAACCGCTTCCAATGTCAGGCTTTCCAATTTTATATCTTTCCGTTAAAAAAGGAATTTGTAAATGTGTCAAAACGTTTTGCGCTTGTTGAGCAGAGCAGTTGAGAACAGCCTTCGAAATCCGGAATTTTCACAAATCCGGCTTAGTCACGGACCAAACGATGCCGGATTTTCGAGGTTATACTGTTTAACTAAATCATTTACTTTCCGTCTGCTTGAATAATAGCACAATTTAAACAACTGTGAAATCTTAATAATGTTTGCATTATGCCTGTCATGCCCAGTACGATTTAGAATATGGAAGAGTCGCAAAGAGAAATATATATATACCCTAAAAAACGTTTATTTAGCTAAATATTTCAGTTCTTTTTCATTCCAAATTCATTTCTCCGTTTGTTGCTTCCGGTAACGTTACGTGTTCCTGTCGTTTACCGTCCTGCAGAATACACACGGAATCCTCTGATTAGTTCCATTTGCTACGCAACTCGCATACTTACTACTTGGTCAGTCAGAGAGACATATTCTCTAATCACCAAAATAGGGCGATTTCCGATATCGTGATTTTTTGTAGAATTAAGCCAGGCTTTGACTTGAATTTAATAAGGTAAAAATTTCTCTCGCTCGTAATATAAACTTTTTCGGATAAAAACATCAGTTTGGGAGTTAGAAGTTTCGAAGGAAAGTTAGTTCCAAATGTGATGGATTGGGCCAGTGATTCTTTATAATTAAAATTGGCTTATAATAATAATGCAATGTAATATATAGTCTGTAGTTTGGCGGATATTCTTCTGAAATATGTAGGATTAAACATAAAAAAAATTAAGCGATGAACCTAGGAAAATTTTTAGAAGTTAAACTAATATATAATTTTTTACATCAGAAGCGTAATAAGAAGGGGGGGGGGATTAATAAATAATAATAATAATAATAATAATAATAATAATAATAATAATAGATGTCTAAACTAAAAACAAACTGACAAAGTTTAAGAAGGAGGAGGTAAACCGGTATACCTTTGTATACTACAAGTATAAGAAGAAAAGGGGGGGGGGGGGGGGAATAACGAATTTTAATAATAATAATAATATCAAATAGCAACTGCCTAAACTAAAACCTAACTGACTAAATTTCAGAAGGTAAACAAATACTATATACTTTTGCATATTTTAAGTATAATTAAAAGCGAGAAAATAACGAATTTTAATAATAATAATAATAAACAAATAATAATAAGAATAATAACTGCCTTATTGCTCGCCTGGTTGAATTATTTTTTATTTATCTTCAATAATTAAGGCCAAACTTGGCTACTTTCTGACACATTTTTAATTTTTTTTTTTTTTTTTTTTTTTTTTTTTTTTCCCGCAAACGTATCTAATTGACAGGTACACTTATTAAGGAATTATGTAGTCTAATTGTAATTTTTATATCGCTTTTCGTTAACAGCAGAAAACTTTTCAGAAATTCCAGTCAAATTGGGAGGTTTGAACCGAATTTCCCGACGCGACAGTGCAAGAAAGGGAAAAAACTTCCGTCTTGAGAAAACAATCACTTATAACTGTTCGATTCCAAATCATTTCATATAATATAATTTTAATCAAAAATGCATAAATTTTCCATGTCTTCTTTTCAATATATCAAGAAATCGAGCTGTGCTTCTCATATCTGACAAATACGCAAAGGTTTGGGTTATGTATATATAGTTCCAGCGTTTTCTTTTCTTTTAAAGATAAAGATTTTTTCAGAAAATATGTCAAAGTTACCGCTTTAAGTCACAGAAAGGTCCAATTATAATTCAAGACGCGCATTATCACAAAATATTCCGCGCGCCGGAATTATCAAAAAATTCAACACTTTATTTAAACTTCGGCTCTAAATATAGTAAATTCCATAAAATTTCATGCATTTACCTTAAAAAGAGACTACACCAAAGTGCCAGAAATATTCTAGTTATTGGGTGTGCGTGTGTGTGTGTGTGTGTGTGGGGGGGGGGGGGGTAGATTAGAGGTGTGCACGGAAAATGAAGGAAACATTTCTAACGGGCCGGCAGACTAAAGGCAATTTTTTGCAGAGCAGATAAAAAAATTCGGCCCGATATAAAAATTTAAAGTGATCAAACTAAGTGACTATGCTAGATCGACAAAATCAGAATGGAAATAAAACATGTCTACACTGTATTTTTCCCCGTAAATTACAGAATAAATTCCGTTTTTTCACAAAATTTGCAGAAAAAATTTCGTTAAAATACGGAAATAGTACTGGCGTCTTGATTACCAGCACGATTTCCGTATTTTAACGGATTTTTTTCTTTTTTACTGTGTAGCGTAGATGCGTCATGTCTGAACCAGCGCTTAATTATTTCATCAGACTTGGTCCGGGCCAGGATCAGGCTTACATTTTCTTTCTACATACTAGACCTACATGACGAGCCGGCACTGATACTATTCTGAATTCCATGGCTTGCAAATATAAAGTAATCTAACACATATAGAAACTATAAAGATACATTTCCCATAAATATGTATGCAGTATTCTAGAAAAACATCTTAACTGTATGTTAAAGCTGTTCTCAAATTCAAAAGGGCAACTTTACGACACAAACTTAAATTTATTTTTGGTCGGAAATGCATAAAACTAGAAGTTGTTGTTGTTCAGAAACTATATCATCGGTCTGTTTGTTCCTTTTTTTTTGCAAACGCAATAGATCTTTCAGAAAATATTGTGGAAGTTAACGTTTTGAACCGAAGTTCCCTAAGGAAGCGGAAAAACTAGTCAGTGAAGGGAGAAATACGTCTTTGTCACGTGATCAAAATCGCTTATAACTCAATAGGTAATTGATTGATCGAAAAATGGAAAACACAGTTCAATTCCAAATCGCTTCCATGGCCAGGTTTTCCAATTTTATATCTTTCCGTTAAAAAATGAATTTGTAAATGTGTCAAAACGTTTTGTGCTTGTTGAGCAGAGCAGTTAAGAACAGCCTTTTTTCCATCTTTTGATCAATCAATTACCTATTGAGATATAAGGAATTTTGATCTCGTGATAAACACGTTTTTCGCCCCTTATTGAGTCTCTTTCTTTCTTCGCGCGGAAATTCGGTTCAAAACGCCCACTTTGACATTATTTTCTGAACGATATATTGCGTTTGCAAAAAAAAAAAAAAAAAAAAAAAAAAAAAAAAAAAAACGGAAAAAAACAGCTTACATAGTTTCTGAACAACAACACCAGCTAGTTTCATGCATTTTCGAACAAAAATGAATTAAAACTTATGTCAGAAAGTTGCTCTTTTGGATTTAAGGACACCCTTAAGAAAAATCGGCATTTCCTGTGGAAACTGAGTGGGGTCTAATTTCATTCACTTATGTACTGAGTGTGGTGGGTCTGTTTTCAATAATTTTAGCACATTCCAGGCCGGGCCGTGAACCGCGAAAATGAAAATAGGCCTGTCCGGGGACGGGTTGAATTTTAATATTTGCAACGGATCGAAATTGGACAAGATAGTTTTCGTTCGGGCCGGGCCGCATACGGGCCTGGAAATTCCGGCCCGTGCAGACCTCTAATATAGGTACAACATTTTTTCGCCGAAAACAATAACACTCTGTCGCTAAAAATAACGAAATTAATAACTGAGAAAATTATTCTTTCACTGTCTTAGAATGTTATAATTTAGATGCTTTATTTATTTATTTTTGTTATGTAACTTGAGTAGTAATCTAACACTAGTTAAGCGTAGGAGGAATAACTTAACTAGACTTGGTTTACACTAGTCATCTAATAGCGGGATTTCCCTTACCACGTGGGTGAAAAAAGCTGGCTTCTTCAATTTATTCAATTAACTTTGGAATCTGGATGGAATTAAAAACATCAGGTGCGGCAAACATTATTTGAAGATCATTTGTTTTTAGCAGACTTAAAATAAATAATAAAATGGATGCTCAATACATCTTGTACAGGTGCGTGGAAAAAAAAAAAAAAACTGAACGTGGGTTACAAGTTTATTTCTATGCTTAGGAGAAAAAAAAAGAAAAGAAAAGAAAACAGGAATTCTGCTTTTTCTGAATTTAGTGTCGCCCCCGATGAAAAAAATATATATGTATATATAAATAGTACAAAACATATTTCAATTTTAAGACTTACAGCACACGCTATGTAAAATAACGTCATTCGCATCCGATTAAGAATTCCACATTACGTAATTCCACAGTTACGATTACAAACTCTTAAACATCTACAGTAAAGTAGGCATAGGACGTCACTATCGCGAAATAATACACAATTGCAGCAAAAATTTGCCGTCATTAAAGAAATTCGATTAAAAAAAAAAAAAAAAAAACGGCTGTTTAATAGGCCTTCATTTGTTTGTAATATTAATATAAGATACTTAAAATTAAATATAGTTTATAATAGCTCCATGTTTTAACAGAAATCCTTCGTTTATATTTTTTCAAAATAACACGTATTTTAATTATATTTTCTTTCGGTTATTATGAAAAAAAAATGGCAACAAAAATATCTGGGAGCACGGCAGTGCGTCCGCCAAGTTCGCACAAGCCGTAAGCTACCTTTTCCTGAACCATTTTGGCATACTTTTCACCCCTTCATACCGTCGTTTTAGGGAGAGATATAGAAATTTTTCTTTTATACACATGTTCATATGATCAAACTGAACTAAGGTTCCATGATTTCATGTTTCTATATTTAGTACTTTTCGAAATATTAAATTCCGAAAAAGCGCTTTTTTGTCACTGACTCACTTCGCATCATCAAATAACTAATGTACTTCTAAAAGTCGTAGAATCTTGAAATTTCACAAACAAGTCGGGTTTGTAGCACAATTAACCAGAAAAATCTGAAAACACAGAATTTCCGCCTCTAAACCCTTCAAACAGGGGTTGTTGATTTGGCCGTAAACAGTTCCTTAACACATTCAATTGTGCCAATGTTGGTCGCCAAAACTTGATTACAGAGTTTTGAAGGGGTCACGTAATTTCAAGCAGAATAAAATTTTATGTATATGCTTTTCCAAAGATGTTTGTTAAATAGAAAAAAATGAATATACCTAAAAATTTTAATCAGTATAGGTTATATTTACGATATTAAAACAATAAAACATTTAACAAAATATAACCACAATTCGGTACGTTTGCGATGTAGTAGCCTTGGCGAAATAGAGAAAATAGCCTTGACGAGAAAATAAATTTGATAATAACGTATTTTCAGGCAACCTATTTACTGTGTCATGTACACAAGCAATTTTTTTCATTACAATTTATTTAATCTAAGGAACCCGTTTATTTATTTTTATATACCAACATAAATAATTTGTATATAAAAAACAATATTTTATAGATGTATAAATAAAATGTTTACATGTATATAAATACATATGTATACCTTAGCATAGAAGTTCAACAGATTTGTTTTCGTAGTTGTTTATATCATTTGGCAATATATCTCAGTTTCTGAAGTCCGAATTGCGCCAAGATTTTTTTAAAATGCCATGTTCCCTATAGTCGAAAAATATCCTAATTCCATATGAAAGTTTAAAAATCTCCTTTTAATTAAATGAAATGTGTAATTAATAAACTGTCTTTAACGATGTGCGACAGATGCGGCGTCCGAAGTCCACTGCTAATGTTATTATATTGTATTATTAGCCTACTTACTGTTAATATATTGTTAATTTTAAACCTGTAAAAGAAAGATTATAGTTATAGATAAGACATGTTGGTCGCCAAAACCCGATTACAGAAAATTAGCCTGAGTTATAAAGGTGTTACACGATTTCAAGCTGAATGAATTTTTATATGCTTTTACAAAAATCTTAATAAGGCAAATCTTTCAGTTTATCTGTCCATCTTACTATCTTTTACATCCTTAAAACAAATTTTATTAAAGACCGGGAGGCGTCTGCACAGATCATCAACCCATCGAGTTGACGGCTGGAATTTTATGATTAGTTAAAAATCTATTAGCGTATTAAAATGTAACTCGCCTGCCAAGCCATATCTTTGTGGAAACCATCTACAGACCCGATTTTACCAGTTAATTGGTGGATTTTCCATTGTGTTTTCCTGCACACATTCCTCCATGTTTCCATACCTTTGGATGCAGGAAAATACAATAGTAAACCTATCAGTCAACCACTAAAATTAGGTCTTCAGGAGGTTTCCACCAAGATATGACTTAACAGGTCAGTTGCATTTTAATATGCTAATCTAGTTTTAACTAAGCCTAAAATTTCAGGTGTAAATTCGATGAGGTGATGGTGTGTACAAACGCCTCCCGGTCTGTTATAAACGTCGGAATCAATCTCAATAGCATTCTGATCAATCTGGCAAATATCCGTACTATTTATGGAACACTATTCCGTTAAGTGCGCTTTAGTGATGTTATGAACTTTATGCATATGCATCATACATATTATACATATGCATATAATACGTAATACATTTGCATCATACATATTATAAGTATGTGTATAATGCATAATACATATGCATCATTATGATGTCAGAATAAAGAAAATATTTTTGTCGCCAAATTTGAGAATTGACATGATATATTACCAAGTTTGGCAACACTTCGCTAAATGTCGCCAAGCTTTGCGAGTATTTGACGCTAGAGGCTATTTTTCAATGAGTTAATTATTAATGCGAGCCATCTATTTATATTTTTCCGCATATCATCTGAATAGTTATATTGTATAACGTACGAATATTTCCAAAGTGCCAATAGTTTCGTCACTGCACAAAACCTCTGCTATTGTTATTATATTGTACTGTTTTACACTTACTGTGACTATGTTGTTAATCTTTACTCTTCTAAAACTTCTGTATTATATAAAGAGAATTTACGGCAACTATTAAAGAACCGAAACTGCCAGTTCTCCTTATGATTATTATAATTCTATAATATGTAACCTGTAATCGATATGTACGTTAGAATGAATCTTCCATAATCCGGTTCCTCGCATTTTAGTTTTCAGGTTTGGAATAAAATTAGCTAAAATCTTAAAACCATGGCTCATTATTGGCTAATTCTTCAACACGGTCAGATGAGAAGAAGGATAGATTTTCAAATGGATCATGGCAGTGAACCCGTAGACCTTCTATTCTTCAGTAATCGAGTCTATTGAAAAGGTTCACGTGAAACAAAAAGATATTAGCATCGATATGGTTTAATGTAAATGCAGATATTGTCAAGGGATTTCATAAGAACCATTTCACTTGTACCCAATCGTATCAGTTAAAATACAACAATTGGCAGTGATCCCAACTAGAAAAGATTTTTTAATAGGATTAAAAATTTCCGCATTCGAGAACGAATCGTAACTGATAAGGCAACATGCATAAGTGCGTTAAGATATATTTGCCACGAAAGATGAAATACATAACAGCACAAAATATATGATGTGCTTCCATGATCGTAAAGAGTTCTTGATTTCTCTATCAAAAGCTTCCGACTTGGCGAAAGAATGGGCAATTAAATTAAATTATGAATAACAGTAACATGATGCAACGTTTAACATGCAATTAATAGAGTAAATACTGCTTGCTAGAGGTGGCTAGTACTTTAATTTAAAAAGAAATAAAGTATAAATTTGTAAAGCTCAATAAAATAAATTTAGGTATTTTTACGTTAGCCGGGCGCAAGTGGCAAATCGCCAAATACTGCTCCCAACTCCATTGTTCTTATTGCATTCATTTCCTTTAAAAATATAAACTTTTAAGTCATCTCATTCAAAATAGTTGCATTCCCCTCATTTTATTTAATAGAATATTTAACATAGAAATAAATAAATGAATAAATAAGAAATAATAACATAAACCAAAATATTTTATTGGAAAATCAAAGCATTATTTCTAATTTTTCACATGTGAAAAATGAAAACTGCTATTGCCGAAAAAACAAAATGCTAATGAGGAGATTTGCTCCCGGCTAACATAAAAGTACCGAAATTTAATTTTTTTTATATATTAATATAGTTTTAAAAAAAACAAACTTGAAAAAACATACAGAAAGTAGTGATATCCCAACAAAAAGTTTTCGGTAAAAAAAAAAAAAGCGCCAACTTCTCCTTAATGTTTCGGCCAGAAAAAGTAGTGATATCTGAAGTTCGCAGAAGCTAAAAGCCAAACATCCCAAATCTTTTATTGAAAATGGCTTCCTGCGACTTGGCCGTTAATGCCTTCGAGAGGGTTTTTTCAAATTTTCAAGTTATGTACAAATGAGCTACATGCCAACAACATTTTTTGATTATTTTAGGCATTTTGTGGCACAAAGTACAGAAATAAAATACGCATTTAAAAAATGCATTTAAACCACTTCAGTCTATTTAAATGCTTAGAAGTTAAAAATAACAAAACACTTGTATTCAAAAGATAATATACCTAATTGTTAAATCAGAATTAGTATAAGCTTTTAACAGTTTATAAATCGAATACCTCTTAATGTCTGCAAACAAACTATAATAAATGTTCAAACGAATAAAATCTCTTTCGTCAGTGCACAAGATTTCAATATTATACAATAAAATATAATATAACATATTGTGAGATTTGAAGTAAGTAAATTTTGTTTTATTTCTTGGGTTTTACGTTAATGAGTTTAGCTTCAGATCGTACAAAATGGCAATTAAACCACAAGTGGACTAAATGAGCTGTAATAAAAAATAATGTTTGTTGTAACTGAATGGTATTTATCAGAAATCTTTTACTTATAATGTCTTTATGTGAATTTGCCTCTTTGCATTTTAATATTACTTTTAATATTTAAATAATTCATAAATGCGTAATTTCTAGTCATTAATTTTCAAATGCTGTAGAAGGCATTAACGGCCAAGTCGCAGGAAGCCATTTTCAATGAAAGATTTGGGATGTTTGGCTTTTAACTTCTGCGAACTTCAGATATCACTACTTTTTCTGGCCGAAACATTAAGAAGAACTTGGCGCTTTTTTTTTTTTTTTTTTTTTTTTTTTACCGAAAACTTTTTGTTGGGATATAATTAATATTTTACAACTATTTTCCCTTTACTTTCTACAGCAATGGAGTACTTCCGTTGCCAATATTAAGCAAATGGCTAAAAAACTACAAAGAATTAATATTTAAAAAAGAAATGGAGATGCAGTTTTCAAATAAATTGCATTTAAAAGTACTTTTTTTTTTCTATACGACGGTATAAAAATCGAAAATTTGCGATGCGTAGAAGTTTAAAAAATTGCTATAGAGTATTTAATCGTACTGCTTTGTTTTACGGCTGGCTTCTGTAAGGTAACGCTATTTTTTGAAGACGACACAAAATAAGCTGGGAGAAAGAAATAGCATACCGTATCGGAGGCTAAAATGAAAGAGAAGTAATGCTTTATTGGAAAGTTTTGCAAAATACACAATGTGAACTTTTAAAAGTCCACTGTTTTACTTTAAAGGCGACAAAATAATAATAATATAGATGTTACAAATTAAAAAATATACATTTTATTTAAAATTTCTTGGTACTTTCGTTCTGCAATTCCCGCGGCCATCGTCAAAGAATATTTTTATTATTAAATTGCTATTCCCTTCATACAAATACGTCACTTCGTTTTTGATTTAAAATCATTTCAATAATCATCACGTCAAGAGTCGTGATTATCGTTTTAGAAACGAGTCAGAAAATGTGCCTGAAAGTTTTGTGTTGTTAAAGGGGAAAATATTATTATTATTATTATTACTTTTTATTAACCATTTGGAAAAATTGTTATTGTCCTCGGTCAAGGTAGGAAATCAAAAACATATCTGAAACTTTTTATTAGTTGAATCCGCATTTTATTCGTTTTCTGATTGGTCTATACAGTAATCTGTATTTTCCCTTTACTTTCAACAGAGATGGATACTTCTGTTGCCGCTATGACAAAAAAGTAATAAAAACTACAAAAAAAAAAAAAAAAAAAAAAAAATAATAATAATAACTCAGAAACAAATTAAGATACAGCTTTCAAATAAATTGCATTTAAAAATACATTTTTTTTTTCTCTATACGACGGTGTAAAAAGTAATATTGTGGGATGTTTAGAAGTTTAAGAATGAAATTTCATTTAAAACTGGTCCAGGAATATTAATGTTTAATCCATGGCGTACGTAATGTATGACCAGCTCCGTAGAAGTTTAAAAATTTACAGTACCGAAAAATGTAATCCATGGCGTACGTAATGTATGATCAACTCCGTGCGATTTTTTATGTCTTAAATTTTAGTCTTTGAAAAAATCATTTTCCAAATGGTCGTTGTAATTTGTTAAATTGCATTTTTTTATTTTATTTTATTTTATTTTTTATTTTATTTTTATTTATTTATTTATTTTTATTTATTTATTTTATTTTATTTTATTTTTTTTTTTTTTTTGAGAACCACCAAAAAGCAGAATGATCATATAATATAATTTGAATCAGAAATGCATGAAGTTTTCATGTCTTCTTTTCAGTATATCAAGTAATTGATCAGTGTTTCTCATTTTCAGTGTTTAAGTTATAATAAATCATTATGTGAATTATTACATATCAAAATAAGTGTTTTGTGTTTGAATCAAGGTGGAATATAGCATTTCGTCTTATTATTTTATTTGGAAAATTTTATTTAAGCATCACAATGTCTCAGATAAATAAATAGAAAATTTAATTCTAAATTTAAAATTAATTTAATTGTAAATTCAATACATTAACAAGGTTGCTATGCTTCAGGGAATTTTCCAGGTGAAATAGCAGTATTTGTTTATAAAAATTTAAATCTAGGTTAGACGTACGGAATTTCGCCTTATTTAAGGTGAGCTTTTTTATAAAAAAAATACTGGTATTTCGTGATCTGGAAATTCCCTGGAGCGTGGCAAACCCAATTAAGCATTCCTTAAATATAAATGCTTGTTGAATGGAGAAGTAACATTTTTTATCATTTTAAAATAATATTAAAGCAATAATAACATCAATAATAATAATAATAACTGCGTATCAAACAATAATACACTAATTTTATTATTTTAAATATTATTTTAATTTGTTATTATTTAAATTTTATATACACTCTTACATCCTCAAACTGCTGTATATTCTTTATCTCTATCTTTAGTTTTATGTTTTAAAATGTGGTTAGTCGCACAAAGTACTTGCTTTCCTAAGCTGTTGCACAACTTTTTCATCAAGCTATAACATTGGAAAAATTTTAATTGTTTGTTATTAATTATTATTATTATTATTATTATTATTATTATTACACTCTTCCAAATATTTGACACGTTGAAAGTTAACAAACAATAAAAAACATGAGTGGATGGAGGCGTAATGTAAATAAATAAATAAATAAATAAATAATTAGAGAAAATTGAAGTGAAATACTTTTCTTTATTTTTCATTTTTGGTGTTCAAAATTTTTAATAAGAGATACAAAATTCTTTCAGAAAAGTTATGGATATCTAGTTACTAAATATTAAAAAATATTATTGATATTAGAATTATTAAGTATAAAAATATCAATTAGTAAAATATAATGTCTCATGTCTTCATGACTTATTAGAGCCTTAGTATTTTAGCTCTACCGTATATGATAACCTCATAACAACTTCATCTATATAATAAAAAAAAATTTTACAATACTATGCATAACACTTGCTTTCACTCGTGTCTCCAAATTTGAAAATTGATTAAAAAGCAATAAATAGTAAGTACTGATAAATGTTGTTTGTCGGTTGAATAAAATTTAAATGAAAATGCCAGAATTTATTTGGGTTATTTTGAAAATTGATTAAAAAACGATAAATAGTGAAGAGACTGTGAGTATTGAAAAATATTGCTTGTACACTGAATAAAATTTAAAGAAAATGCCAGGATTTATTTGGATTATTTTGAAAATTGATTAACAAACAATAAACAGTGAAGAGACTGTGATAATTTAAAAATGTTGTTTGTAGGTGTTGGCAAAAAATGCTCATCCAAATTTGGCATCATGACAACGAAATAGAAATTAATTGCCAAAAACTCATACAAAGTATGCCAAAACAAGCGTGCCATTATTTCTTTAATAAAAAACAAGAGAATGCACACTAAATATTAAATATATCATTATTTTTTAAATATTTCTTTAATATAACAAGTTTTTTATGTAAATTTCTGAATCATTCTAATAATTTTCACGCGTCTGTATATATGCTTTTATATATATTATGACATTTAACGCTACTCGTTAGGCAGCAAAATTTATCCTACATGTTTCTTAGTTGAACAATATACAGCATAATAAAAAAGAGTTAATTAATGTATTTTTGTCACTTATTTCAATCACGTGATCGCTTTCGTAACATCTGGAGGAAACAGTCATATATGATTTATTGATGCAATTATTGTACATTTTAGGATAAATAGAATTTATATTTGAAGTTGCAACAAATTTGATGATTAGTTATCGATTTATAGTGTAATTTAATTGGATAGGAATTCACAAATGGTATTGTTCGTGATGATTAACGTTTCAATTTTCTGTTTTGGCGATTTATTATTGATCTGAGGATGATTATATTTTCATTAGTAGGCTGAATAAAATTTTAATAAAAATGCCAGAATTTATTTAGATTATTTTGAAAATTGATTAAAAAAAATCAATAGTGAAGAGACTGTGAGTAGTGAAAAATATTGTTAGTACACTCAATAAAATTTAAAGAAAATGCCAGGATTAATTTGGATTACTTTGAAAATTGATTAATAAACAATAAATAGTGAAAAGTCTTTGAGTATTGAAAAATGTTCTTTGTAGACTGAATAAAATTTAAAGAAAATGCCTGGATTTGTTTGATAATTGATTAAAAAACGATAAATAGTAAAGAGACTGTGAGTATTGAAAAATGTTGTTTGTAAACTGAATAAAATTTAAAGAAAACGCCAGAATTTATTTGGGTTATTTTGGAAATTGATTAAAAAACGATAAGTAGTGAAGCGACTAGAAAATGTAAAACCAGAATCAAAGAACGTATAGCAGACATCAAATATAACAGAAGAACCACAGCTTTGGCCAGATTATGCAGCGAAGAACCTTTACGGGTCGATTTTAAAAATAACAAGTTAATTTACACATCAAGATTTTATTTAGCATCCATAATCCGAGAATCAATAGAGATATTTTTACGCAACAAGAATATTTGCAATGGTTCAGTATCCCTAGATTTACCTAAAATTTGGAAAGAGATGCTATGTAATTTTAGTAACAATAGTAAAAATTAATCCACGCTCGCAAATAGCCAAGATAATTTTAATTTTTGTTTTATGTTTTGCAATATTTTTCATTGTGCATGTTGTCTCGTGACATTATTTACGATGTTACTGTTTTGTTAAATTATATGAAAATTAATCCACGCTCAAAAATAACAAATTTAATTTTAATTTATTGTATGTTTGCAATGTTTTTCGTTATGCATCATGTCTCGTGACATTGTTTACTATGTTTATTATTTTTAAATTATGTGAAAATATTTTCTATCGTGAATGATTTTGAAAATGTCGCCGTTGGTGCGACGAAACGATCGTCTATCTTAATAAATGATATTTTATCACTTTATAGCATTATTTTACTTAATGTGAAAGATGATGTCTAAATAAACAACTTGAAAAACGCATAACGCATTTGAAACCCAATATCTGCTTTTATTAGCATTAATACTCGCACAAAATATCAGATTTTTTTTGTCCAGCCCTGTATATGTCTATAGATTTTTGTATGTATACAAAATTAGTATGCTAGGCAAGTTCAATTAAACGAATAGCATAGTTGATATTTTCCATTCAGAAATTTCCGTGAATAAACGGAAATGTTCTTCAGAATTTTTGTGTAGCCTTGTATATCATCTATAGAATTCATACACACACAAAGTAACACATATATTAGGGTTTCGTTCATCTGACGAAACCCTATTCGTCTCGCTCCTCTGTCTGTCTGTCTGTCTGTCCGTTTGTCCGTCACAGAGCCCGTTCTCAGAAACTATACATGTTAGAGACTTGAAATTTTGGGTACTTATAGCTGAACACCTCACATCAAACAACAAATCATAAAATTTTGAAAAAGTTGGTAATAAACCTAATTACGGGCTAATTAAATTCTAAAATTAACCAATCAACCTTTTGAATGCAGGTGAAAATGCACGTTATCGAAATCCTCCCCAGTTTCTCCTAATGGTTGCCAGTAAACTCAGCGGATGCTCCGTCAAATCAGCCGGTGCAGGGTTACCACGGAGTACTTTAAGCAATAAATGAAGTGGACCTTCAAAAAGCAAAATTGGATCTGCCGAAATAGCGGTCGTACAAATTCGTAACAGGTGTAGAAATACGCGGAAAAAATTCTACTTTATTTTGGTATAAATTTCAAATTTCTCCGTAGGATAGAACGCAAAAAATCCACTAAAAATCGATCGATAAAAATTTAATTTCTGTGTTTTTAAAAACAATGAAAACAGATTTCCATTCACCGGAAGGCAGCTGTCATCATTTCTGGACATATCGGCGCGGGAGAAATTTAAGGGGAGGAAAGTCTAATACGAAATTTAAACTTTTTAAATATTAAATTTTTCGATTAAATTTTTTGACATCCGTGCTGGAAATTTCTGGCAGATTCCATACATACCCGGTTCAAAGAGATTGCTTCATTACGAGCTGAGATATTAATTATTATTTTATTAATTCCTTTTATTTCCATCAAATGCCAGATTAAGATGGAGGCACGTGCTTTTTTAACGGAGATTTCATTTAAATTAGGAAATTAACAATTTGCGTGGGGTGTTTCGACGGCGCGCTATGAGATAAGTATTAATTATTCAATATGAAAAAGTTTATAGGTTTATAAGTGTTCATCTCACTATTTCCGAATAGCAATTTCAGGAAATATCTTAAATTATTGTTTAAGACCGCCACTCGATGTCTTCGAAACTTTAAGATACTTTATAACACATAAGAAAAAGTGTAAAAAAGAATGGAGTGTGATATTTCGAGGAGTGGAGGGGGGGGGGGGGATTAGATTTATTTATTAAATCTTAGCGTTTGTTATCGCGGAAAATGTTTTAAATTGTTGGTTAAGACTGCACCGCCACCCTCCCGACCATGTATCTACGGAGAGATTGCACAAAGGAGTTTCGTTCAGATATGCTTTTGTTAAGAATAGAGTGCGCTCTCTGGTGGTGGAATGCGGAACTAACGTAACGCGATTTTGTTAAAATTAGGAAATATAACAAGGCGATCCGTTTGCAACTTTAAGATACTTCATGACACATAATAAAAAGCTTATAAAATAATGGTGCATGCAATTTCCTGTGAAGGGAGGGCGGGGGAGGGGCGCTGGATTTCTTTTTAAAAAAATAGCGTTTACGACCTTTTTAGGCGTCGTTTTTTGAGCACTATGATATACTCAGACACGTGCTGCTTATGAAATATAAAAATGTCAAAATTTTAGTTATCACTATTTCCGAATAGTACTTTCAGCAAATTTCTTAATTTCTCGCTTAAGGCCGCCACCAACTCCAGTAACACATCCACTGATAGGTTGTTTAACAGAGTTTCGATCTGATACACTTTTGTTATGAATAGTGTGCGCTCCCTGGTGGTGGAATTTGCAACTAACATAACGCAATTTTGTTAAAATTATGAAATCTAACAAGTCGATCTGCTGGAAACTTTGACATAGTTCATAGCACGTAATAAAAAGCTTATAAAAGAATGTTCCGTGCAATTTCCTGGGGCGCCTACCTATCTCGGGTGCTATAGACCCGATCCCCTCGACTAATATACCTACGGATAGGTTGTAAATCGGAGTTTCCTTTGGATAGAGGTTTGTGTAGAATAGAGTGCGCCCCTGGTTGCGAAATGTGGAACTAACAGATTTCACAAAAGGATAAAGTGTTTTAAAGGAATATTAAACGAAACCCTCTGTGCGATCTGTGATCACACTTACCCACTTGTTTTTTTAATTGTCCAATTTAAAAACGCATAATACCACAAATGAAAAGTACTCCCAGCAATTATTGTTCATAAGTTTCAATTGTCCAATTATTGTTCTGTAACCATCTTCTTTTGTGTGTCCCTGTAAATGAGTGATAAATTCTATGCGCGCCCTGTTCTACAGTAAGCGCCGTGCAGTACCCCTGAGTACCATATATAAACTGCACTGCAAATTCTCAACACAAAAACAAACACATTTTACAACACCTTTTTGTCACCAAATTAACAGCACATTAATGTGTTGTGAATTAGAAAACTTCATATATAAAATAATTTTTGTGTTGTGATTGTGTTCGTAATATGTTGCAAAAGTGTTGCTATCTAGAAAGGTGTTCGAAAAATAGTGTTGTTAATTATGTTGAAATCGTGTAGGTGAAAATATTTTCTTACAATAGTGTTTTGCTGTACAACACTTTGTCACCAAATTAACAACACATTGTAAACACCACACAATTTAGAACACTATAAAACAACACATGTAAAACACTTTCAAAACACTTTCTACAGGGTGCCTTTAAAATAACACACACACACACTTAAATCATACTATTTATTAAACATTTATAACACAATTTTAAAAATGAATGTTTTGTAAACACATTATCTCCTCTTGTAATTTTAGGTAGCTTTCATTACAAAAAGCTACCTATTGCAGCCGTTCGGAGGAAAGCGATTTCAAAATATTTTGGTATATTTTCATCGATCATGACCCCCAGCCCCCTAACCACCCTCCGTTCAAAATTGATATATATATATATATATATATATATATAACCATTAATTAAACATAACCTACCACCATCAAAAATCGTAATATTGTGAATTAAAGCTTTAAGTATAAAATAAAGTGCCAAATAATTTATTATAAGAATTATTATGGAAGAAAAAAGAAGAAAGTGGACACCGACAAATAATGGAAAAGCTTATATATTGAATTACGTTTTCAAGGGCACAAAATTCAATGATATAAGCAATATGGTGGTTTTCTGTGAGAAAAAAAGCTAAAGCTAAAAAATTATTTTTTTTTCTCTGTGCCCGAACAACCATTATAATCAAGTGAATAGATTCAAAATGAAAACAGAATAGAATCAAATAATATGAAATGGAAAAATCAATAAAACCAATTTAAATATTTATAGCATATAATATAGAAATATTACACAACATACCGATTAATATTTCAGTATTTTTCAATATATCCACTCGCACATGGCTACCATAATAACGTAAAGATTAAGGTGAATGAAACAGTTAAGAAATCACAGTAATTGACACCAAAGGATGCAGTTAATACATTTTGAAATACCGTGATAAATACAATTAATATAATATAAAATAAAATAAATAGAAAGTAATTACATTATTTAAAATAACTAAAATACACTTTTAAATTACTTAATTACAACTTAACAATATCGTCAAAATTTAGCGAAAAAAAAACCACCTGGTGTAAGAAATTACTACTGAAAAGAAGCTGCAAAACACAAAATTTATAACTTATCATCAAAAGACAAATTTTGGTGCTGCCATCTAGTAGTATTTTTATTATTCAAATGTCACAAGTTTAACAAATGAAAGCCTATGAATGTAAAAAAAAAAATTATATCAACTGCAAAACCAAACAGATCCTTATATAAGATTAGATAATTATAAACCTAATATAAACCACACTATATATCATTATGCACACAAAAAATTTATAACTATTGTTAATAAAATTTTAAAAAAAGCATTCAAAATTCTATTTTTTTACTCATTTAAACTTCACTAAGATATTAAATAATTCTATAACATTGATAATTTATAGCATATAGCTGTATGCTATAAAATAAATTCAATACTAATTAATATAAATATATAAATAATATAAAAATCGTTAATAATAACTATTAAATATAAGATATTTATAAAATGAACAGGAAATAAAAAACATATGGAAGTATATAAAAGATTATCATATACTTAAATTCCCATTACCTAAAAATCTCAAATATAGTGTGTGGATTATTTTCATACAGCCATAAAAAACCAAAAAGTATGAATGTGGGACATTCAAACACATTAAACCGATAATAAATATTGTAACACAAAGTGAAAATAGATCAATATTAAAAAGAATAGAGGAATAACAATAAAAATAATTACCCAATTTTAATACATACACTATAACTTTAGTTATGTTAAATATACTTATATGCATATTAATCACTAAAAATGGCATTCTATTAGAAATTAATATGATACTGTCCTGAGTAAATAAAAATTTAATAACAAATTATTGTAAATTAGATATAATTTTAATTAAGCTAAATATAATATTAATGAAAGTCACCAATTACATATAAAATATCAAATCAACATCCTTATAAAATACGTATAAAAAATATAGTGATAATACAAAAGCCCCCCCCCCCTTTTTTATAAATTAACCATTGCGTATTATCCAGACAACACCACCCTCCTCCGTACTCTAACATCTACCCACCCATCCAACCTATAATAATTTTTTTATTATTTTACAATTTTTAATTTTTTATAGATATTTTTTTATTTTATATATTTTTTTTGTAATTTTGTTTACGCATGTGTTAATTTGTTTTAAAAGATCACGTAAGTAAAGTACTAATTGTATATTAATGAATATATGAATTTTTTTTGGAAAACCATGATTTAATGCATCATAAATTAGTTTTTTAATATTATTGTTAATTAGAGGAGAAGAACATAAACATTTTATTCTATATAAATGATTAAGTATTATATTTCGATATACAGAATGATGTAGACAAGATTTAAAATTTGTAAATGTATTAACTTTGAATTTAAATTCTTTACGTTTGTCATATAAATCTATGATTGTTTTGTAGTCTTTTATTGTAATTTTAAGATCTAAGAAGTTAATTGTATTGTTTGATAAAAGGTTTTCCGTTAATTCCAAATTAGTGGGATAATCTACTGGAAATTGAGTAATTACAGATTGATCAGTTTCAATTAAAATTATGTCATCAATATAACGATATAAATGTAGATTATTATTAGTAAATGTACGTTCATAATGATATAAGTATAAGTCTGATAATAAACTGGATGTACAACCACCTTGTGGTATACCGACATGTTGTAAATAGAGTGTGTTATCTTGCAATATATAATTATTATAGATAATGAAGTTTGTTAAAGATTTAAAATATGCAATATCTATATTAGATGGTAATTCCAGTTTTTTATAATACTTTTTAAATAATGCATTTATAATATTATGTAAATATAATAGGTCTATATTATTAAAAGGATCTTTGAAGTCATATGTCGTTATATTATATACACAATGAAGATATTTTAAAATATTGACAAGTTGATAGCTATTTTTTATACAATGTGTATTATCATTATTTGTAGTAAGTATATATAACTGATTAAGAATTTTAAAAAGAAGTTTATTGGCTTTATTATTATATGTATTGCAACCAATAGTTACAGTCCTAAATTTAATTGGAGTTTTATGAAATTTGGGAATAAAAACTAAATAAGGATAATTAAAGTTAGTAGATATAATATTTAATAGTTTATAATAACTTCGAATTTTACGATTATTTACAATTACATTTTCATTAGTTTTTTGAAAAGACTTATTAGGAGAAATAAAGTTGTAAGAAGTTAGTGATAATAAGATTTACATATAATTGCATAATTATTAGGAGATTTGTCTACATATGTAATAACGTAGTTTTTTTGTAATTTAGTAATTTGTTGGAAAAAATGCTTTGTATTAATAGAAACCAAATCAGCAATATTATTTTTTAAAGCCATAGTTAATTTTTCAATTACTAATATTTTCCATCGATTAAAATATTCAATAGGCTTATTGTAAGAGATTGAAATTTTATAAATAAAAATATCAATATCATATGTAAACTGTTTGATAATAGATTTAGCATTAAATTTAGATGGAAGGCTATATTTAGTACCATAACCCATTAGTTGTTTCAATTTAAAATCATTAACAATATCAAGGTTTCCAGTGATTATATGTCCATGATCATTGTTTATGTATTTTTTTAGAGTGGGGTCATTGCATTTAGACGGAAAATTACTTGCAGCAGATGTATTTTTTGAAAATGTATTGTAGTTAAAAATCTTTCTACCAATTGTATTCGGATATTTAAAGGTTTTTGATATGTGAAGATTATTAATGGGAAAATAACAATTTTTATCATTAGTTATAGAATTGATATTAATTTTATTAAATATGTGATTTGAAAAAGTAATTATCATTTGAGTATTCATGTTTTGAATTTTATGTTTTTTTTGTAAATTAATATTTAAAAGATTAACCCTTGTCATAATGAGGTCAAAATAAATATCAGAGAAATGTTTGGAGAAAGATTTACTTAGAAATACATTTAAATGTTGTACAATCTGTTATATATATATATATATCTGACCCATCTCACACTGTAACTCACTTAATTATGAACCGATTTCGATGTAATTCGGTGTGTACATAGTACATACCAATGTCTCGACAGAGTTCGTTGGCCAGCTTCATCCGCCATTTTGTTTCAAAATGGCGGCTATTTAAATTTCTTTAAAAAAATTTAAAATTTGAAATGTGGTGCCAAAAAATTAAAAATGGAAAATATTTTTTTCTTATGTATTTGACCTTTATACAAAGATTCCGGAGCAGTTTTTGTTTCGTCTATATCTTAAAAAATGGCTGAGTTATAGCATTTTGAATTTCTAGCGTGGCTGACACTTTGAAACGTCCTGAATTTTGTCACGCGATAAAAGGCGTATTTACGAACCGCTTTCGATGTAATTCGGTGTGTACATAGTACATACCAATGTCTCGACCGAGTTTGTTGGCAAGCTTCATCCGCCATTTTGTTTTAAAATGGCGGCCATTTAAAATTTTTAAAAAAATTTAAAATTTGAAATGTGGTACCAAAAAATTAAAAATGGAAAAATATTTTTTTCTTATGTATTTGACCTTTATACAAAGATTTCGGAGCAGTTTTTGTTTCGTCTATATCTTAAAAAATGGTTGAGTTGCAGCATTTTGAATTTCTAGCGTGGCTGACATTTTGAAACGTCCTGAATTTTGTCACGCGATAAAAGGCGTATTTATGAACCGATATAGATGTAACTTCGTTTATACATAGTACATACCAATGTCTCGACCGGGTTCGTTGGCCAGCTTCATGCGCCATCTTGTTTAAAAATGGCGGCCATTTAAATGTTTAAGAAAAATTTAAATTTGAAATGTGGTACCAAAAAATTGAAAATTGAAAAAATATTTTCTTCTTATGTGTTTGACCTTGATAAAAAGATTCGGGAGCAGTGTTTGTTTCGTCTATATCTTAAGAAATGGCTGAGTTATAGCATTTTGAATTTCTAGCGTGGCTGACACTTTGAAACGTCTTGATTTTTGTCACGTAATAACAGGCGTATTTATGAACCGATTTGGATGTACCTTGGTCTGTACATAGTACATACAAATATCTCGACCGAGTTCGTTGGCCAGCTTCATCCGCCATTTTGTTTCAAAATGGCGGTCATTTAAAAAAATTTTAAAAATTAAAAAAATAAAATGAGATACCAAATAATTGGAAAATGAAAAAGTTTTTTCTCGTATGTGTTTGACCTTAATACAAAGATTCCGGAACAGTTTTTGTTTCGTCTATATCTAAAAAAATGGCTGAGTAATAGCATTTTGAATTTCTATTGTGGCTGACATTTTAAAACGACCTGATTTTTGTCACGCGATAACAGGCGTATTTATGAACCGATTTGGATGTAACTTGGTCTGTACATAGTACAAACCAATGTCTCGACCGAGTTCGTTGGCCAGCTTCATTCGCCATCTTGTTTCAAAAGGGTTGCCATTTAAAAAAATTAAATTTAAAATTTAAAATGAGGTATTACAAAATTGGATAATGAAAAAGATTTTTTTTATGTGTTTGGCCTTGATACAAAGATTCCGGAGCAGTTTTTGTTTCTGAAAGTTTGTTCTTTTGTTTATATCTTAAAAAATGGTTGTATTATAGCACTTTGAATTTCTAGCATGGCAAACATTTTGAAACGATCTTGTATTTGTCACGCGATAATACAAGTATTCGCCTATTTCGATGTAAGAAGGCATGTGGATAGTATACACCAATACCTCGACCAAGTTCGCTGGCCAGATTCATCAGCCATCTTGTTTCAAAATGTCGGCCATTACATTTGTTGGAAAACGTCTCAGCGTAAGTGGTTTTATGTCCAACACCTCCTCGCCTGTGAAATGACAATTTACCTGTGACATGTGCAACACGCCTTCATTTTCAGTTGTGAAATGTGTTCCAAGATGGCGACACTTCCCTGAGCGAAGTTCTCGTAAGATCACGGACTAATGAACAATTGTGTCAGAGACTTATGTTTCGAAAAGGCGACAATAGATCGCAGCACCAGAGAACTTTTCTGACGATATAGACTCCTTTAATTAGAAATTTTTTGCTTGTTAAGCAGTTTTATTGTTTCCAGACTTTTTTACTCTGTTTTAACTTGTGTGGGCCCCTTTTTTACTTCTCACTTGAAGGGCCGATTTTGCGAGGTCAAGACGCACGGTTTTTTGTGTGTCAACTCTTTGTCCTATGGAAGACTTACGTCTCCTACTGGATTTTCGATGTCATTACTCTTATCTTATTAATATTTAATCTTTTACTTTATATTTTTTAGTGTGTGAGTGTGGATCCTTGTAACCCAGATTTTCTTCAAGCATTAAATAGTTTTTTCTCTACATCTGGATTCTTCGAAGATGATATTATTCAAAATTTGCCACATCTATTTATTAAATAAAAATTACAGGTTGCCTACGTAAGAAGGAAACCAGCGTATGTCTGTTTTACCAGAAAGGTAAGAAAATAGATTTCTATCTTTCATTATTGATGTAAAAATTTTATTACAACAATTTTATATTTATACTGGGTCCTTAGCTTGACGCTAATCGCGAACTCACCCTTCCTAGATATTTTTAAAAAATAAAATATATATATATATATATTTAAAGTGAGGTGCAAAAAAATTAGAAATTGAAAAAGGTTTCTTTCTTAAGTATTTGACCTTGATATAAGGATTCAGGAGCATTTTTTGTTTGTCTTTACCTTAAAAATGGCTCAGATATAGCAGTTTCAATTTTTATTGTGGGTGACATTTTGAAAAATCTGATTTTTTGCATGCGACAGCACTCGTATATATCAACCGATTCCGATGTGAGTGAGCATGTGCACAGCAATTACTAAGGTCCAGTGGCGCAGTCAGAATTCGGCTCTAGGGGGAGGGGGGGTTGAGTTTTTTGATAAATGTGTTCGCCGGTTATTTGAATCACCTGTTAATATAATCTGTCTTTTTAATGAATCAAATCATAATGCTTTTTACCCGCAGTTACATTGGTTGTGTTTCATTTAAACAGCGTTTACAGTATAAGAGTTAGAAAACATAAAATGCACCAATGAAATAACCCCAAACTAGGTTAGATTTATAAAAAGTGTTTAAAGATGATGAGGCAAACTTTAAGAGTTGTAAGTGTACAGTCCATTAAATAATTTTTGCATAGAAAATAACAGAATTCCAATCCACTTGTTCAACTAAACATACACAGGATTTCATTCCAAGACAATCTCGAATTCTTGTTTTTAACCTTAATAATAATGAAGCCATTTTAACAAAATTTTCAATATACTTACCGTGTTTTTGTCAAATGTAACAACATCACGAAAATTGGTGGAATTTATCATCATTTACGTCCATTTAGTCATTACGACATTCAAAATCATTACGACAATCCTTGGAAGATTCTACATCGCTTAGGTACACCAAGTGCCCTCAACTCCCCCGCTGACCGCCAGAAAAATAAGACGCACGAATGATCTTATAATAATTCCGATTTTACTTTTTAAGCGTAGAGTGGAAGCTTAATAATAATAATGGCAAAATGATGGTGACTATCTCCGTTTCAACATAAGCTATATTTTACATCGCTAAAATAATAGCTAGAAACATGGAATTTGGCATGGTTGCTAATTTAGAGACTTAAATGCATGCCCTGAACAGTTTTTTAAAAATTCCAAATTTTAAAAGGTGCAAGAGCAAAAAAACACTTTCTAAAATTACGATTTGTGTGATACATTTTGTATAGAAGGTTAGAATCTGGCATGGTGATAACATTTGAGATGCATAAATGCTCAAGAACGGTTCCTAAAAAAAAAAAAAAAATATTCAATTTGAAAAGGATGAAATGAGCGGAAAACGGTCTGAAAACGATCTAAGGCTAATGTCAGACGGACGTCTTTTTGCACGCTTTTTTACTTATGTATTATCCCTAAACAATGCTAGCAGCATTATATAGCCTTAATTATGATTTATTAGGAATTGTTAGAGCTAGATAATTAAGTTTGGCATGGCTGTTACTTTAGAAACGTAAATGATCGCCAAGAACAGTTTTCCAAAAATTCGAAATTAAAAGGATGCAAGAGCAAAAAAGTTCTAAAACTGCAGTTTCAGCGACATACACTATATGGCCAAAGGTGACCGGTCACTTGCGATTTTAGACGTTTTGTTAAATATCTAGAAAAATGCATGAGGAATTAACCTGAAACTGCAGGTGTGTAAACAGTATCCCATCAAAAACATCTCAACATCTCATATCATCAACAACAAAAAAAGCCAAGTCTCCTGACTCTTTGACCGTAAAAAGATCTGAGATCATGTGTAGAGCCCAAGCTTAGCTCTCTTATTAACTCTGATATTTTAATTCACAAATTACTTCTAGTCTCTACACCTTTAGTAAATGATTATTATGTGACTTGGCAATTACGCAGCACAGGAAAGTTATTACGTAAACACTTTACTTATGTTTTGAATTGGGATTAAATTATTTGATTAAGGCTGAATATGAACACGAGGGATAGAAGGAGCCTGAAGGAGGGATGCACCGATTGGGGGTCTTTGTAAAAGAGGGGTCTGGCTCGTATTCACGTTACATAGGAAGAAAACCACCCAAAACTCCGGACATCAAGTTTGACCAGTAGAGAGTTTTCGCATCCGGGCTTACAATGTAGTGTAAAATTATCTCCATGCTACAAATGCTCTTATAGAGTGCTCTTATCTCAGTGCTCTTATCTCAGTGCTCTTATCTCAGTGCTCTTATCTCAGTGCTCTTATAGAAACTATTTTATGCAAAACTTTATAAATAAACGTTAATATTAAAATGTAAACAACAGCCTTTACATTCTCGTGCTGCGTCATTGCCAAGTCACAAAATAATCATTTACTAAAGGGGTAGAGACTAGAAGTAATTTGTGAATTAAAATATCAGAGTTAATAAGAGAGCTAAGCTTGGCTCTACACATGATCTCAGAACTTTTTACGGTCAAAGAGTCAAGAGACTTGGCTTTTTTTTTTACATGAGATGTTTTTGATGGGATTTCACTTCTTTTTGTAAGGAGAAAGCCAAAGAAAGCTTTTCCAGTAGCGTCGATTTCAATTACACTATCTTTAACTTCATAGACTTTATGGCTCCTGATTGCTTCGATGTTCCGCTTTTCCTAGAAAAGCGAATTGGCATGTGTGCTACTGTTTGAAATCCATTCATTCAAATTTTCTAGTAACTATATTAGTCTTTGTTTGAATTTATCAGCTGTTCAATCAAAGTCCTCCAAAGTTAATTCTACTGTGCAGAGTTCATTTTATAACTTTGTCTGCTTCCAGTCTATTTCCCATTTTTTTAGTTATAGCTCTCGTAATGTTTTCTAAAGTATTTATTTTAAACTGCAGCTTACCTCTAGACCTTTTTCGTCAGTAAGCTCCAATATTCATACCAGGGTGGGCAACAGAACAGCGCGCGACTTCTTAGCGAGCTACGTCTTCCCAGTTCAGAGTGTGAATTGTTGTAACGTTTTAATGTGTGTTTTTGTTTTCGAAAGTGGTTTTGACGATAGAGAGCTCTAGCTTCTTGGAGCTGTTGAGAACGTGATTTCTCGGAACGATTAGGCCTTCCCCTTTTGACCTCAATAGGTCTTCTAAATTTTTTCTCTAGTTGATTTCTCTCTGTGATAGGTATTCATTTGGAAAAATAATAGATTATTCCTAGCTGTTAAGAAGAGGGAATAGAACGTCAAAGTGACCTCCTAAGAAACTAATCCCAGCTAATCCCAGTGCGCAACCACATACTCAACTATAGCACATCTGATATCATACGACTAGGCTATGTTACCTCGCACAGAAAAGAAAATATAGATGAAACAGATATGAACGATCTCCAGATGTAGGAACTACTCGATGAGGACTTTCTTCGCTGTGATCAAAATGTAACATTTCAGTTTTTTCCTTTCAAACTTTCTTCAATCAACAATGTCTTTCGTTAGAATATCATACAATTTCGCGTTTCCCTTCGTTACCGCGTCTTTTCAGCATGCACACTGACATTCTAGATGCACACTGACATCTAGAATTCAAATTTTACACAATAAAAAACTGTGTCGCCAAAATTTGAAATTCAGTTATTCCTCTTTTCGATATGTAACACTTACAATCAAGTTATTTTTAGAAACAAGTAGGTGAAAGAATTTTACACAAAAGTTTCAATCCTTCATACTTTCGAATTTAAAGTAAATCGTAATAATTTTATTATTTAAATGATTTTAGTACACAGTAGACCGAGCATAGCTCGGTAGTTTTTTTTTAAATATTTATTTTGTTTTAGTAAATGTAGAAATGTGATAGATACTATCCGCAAAACATCAATAAGTTGCGGAGAATATAGCGGAATTTTTGTTAATGCGTCTCCTCTTAAGACGTATCTCCGGTTAATGCGGACGGTTTCATTTCTCCATCATATTTAATTAATGTTAAAGGCATCGTTTATTGCGGATTTCGGTTACAGATGAAAAATGGCCTCCCTTGGAAGTCCACTAACGGTTGTTAACTGAATATTCATATCTACCACTCGTAGTCTTAGCACGGTTGAAAGGGAAAAGCCAGAGAAAATGACGTCATAGTGGTGCAAAAGTGATAATGTTTAAGTTTTAAATATAAAAATAATTGACTTCTTTTCAATATGTCATTTTTTCTGGAGAGGGGTTTTGATTTTGAATTCCAAATCGAAAATTTGTGTACCTAAAAAACATATTTAAAAAAATTATACATCGCAGGGGAGTTTGTATTGCCATTTAAAAAAATAAACTTTTTTTTTACGTATGCGATTATGTTAGTCATATCCTGAGTGCCACTCTCCATGTTTTATAAACATTGAATTTATTCTTCTTCAACAATTGTTGTCTACGTCTACGTCAATAGTTTGGCAACAAGTGTGAGCTATTTTGTAAATATGAGGTAAGTTTGACAGCAAAATTCTCTTGCTTTTAAAACTGCTGCTAATTTTGCGCCATGGTCTATTGACATTGCATCAAACTATAGCGATGTTTAAAATAATATGGTAGTGATGCTAAATGTAGCAAAAGTATAAGAGCTGCTATCTATCAAGAAATGTTAGCATATTTGCAGAATGTTTATAAAATATTTAAATTCACTAAATTAACATTTGGTAAAATAAATTAATTTTATTTGGGTACTATTTGAGGCACAGATGTCATATTCGCCCCATATTGGCGCGTTTTTCTTCCGACGCTGATTTGGCGAAAACATCAACAGCATAAACAACAACATTCGGGTTACCATATCAAGCAAAATAAGGACACTTTGGCACCGGTTAAGTATACATTGCGTATATGACATTGGCGTCAGAAAAAAAATCGCGCCAATATGGGGCGAATATGACATCTGTGCCCTATTTGATTATCCCGTCGATCAATTTCGCCAAACAATTCGCCAAACAATTCGCCAAATTATACAAATTGCCGTATTTTTATTTTAAATAATGAAAAAACAAATAAATTAATAAAACCTTAATGAAACTACAAGTAAAAAGTCGAATTAAAAATCATTTGATGACGTAACAAACACTTGTATGGTGTTTAATGTCAAGTGAATGCGACATTTACGATCATCCATTATTAGCGTTTAATCTTATAGTTTGGCGATAGTTTTTCGGTCGACGGGATAATCAAGTAGTACCTTTATTTGTTCTAGTCAATTAAAACGAATTTTACTGTATTCAGGACCCAGCTATTTCGTGCTCGATTTAGTATAGTTGAAAAACTGATGGTTTAGTTGACAAACTGCGTTTTATCATGTTGATAATCAGTGAGCAACAGTATTGGCAACAGTTCCGATTACGGAAAATAAAAGATTTTCGATTTTTTTTTCGAATTTTCCAAATTTTTTAATTTTTCCTTTCTTTGTATCCCAAATACTACCTTCTTACCAAATTTCAAGTTTCTAGGGCTACAGGATGTACCTCAGATTTTTGATGATCGATGAGTCAGTCAGTGTCGAAAAAGCGAAACTTTGAGGTCATATATTTTCTGAACTAGAAAAGATGGAAACGCGGAAATTTTACCATTTGCTTCCGTTTGAAGAGTACTTTTAGAAAAACAAAGTTTCAAGTTCCTGGGAAATTCCAGCGAAGGGATATAGGGCTGTCAAAAGTACCCTAAGTTGCTTCCAGAAAAGGATGCTTACGGCTGTGCTTTCTCGACTTGGCAGGGGCACTGCCGTGCCCCCAGATAGTATAGGTCATATATTTCCGCGAAGAGTTTTTTCCCGAAACCCCATAGGGGACCGTCAACAAATTGAAAAGGAACCAATGTCTTTTGGATAACCCTGTAAAAACTTATGTAAGCAAAAACCTTCAAACTCGAGATTATTAATAAATGGCTTATTGTAATATACTGTGTTCATTTTTATGATGATAGCATGTATACTCGTAGAGAAATTAAGGTTTTTATAAAAACAGTCCCATATTTCGCCAAGTTTTTTGTTTAAAATTTGCAGAGTTCTTAATATAAAAAAAAAAAGTTATTTTCAGAAAATATGACAAACAACATTGTTCATAATACTCTGCAATCAGAATTGAAAAATAATAAAAATTGGATGAAAAATGAGGAGGTTTATTAAAAAATGTTTCACTGCCCATGCGCGAATGTAATCAAAATATAATGTGCATAATGTATTAGCTAATTATATAGAGCAAGTTTTGTGATAGTCTAAAAATCATAGAATGAAAATTCTGAAAATTATCGTCGATAGAATAATCTCGAAATCCATTGTTCCCAAAAAGAAGCAAAAAGATGAAGGGTTGTATCAAATATCTGTTGATTAGTGCCAAGATAGCGTACACAATATTACACGTACTACTATATTTGGATACAACCACTCATATTTTTGCTTCCTTTTGGGAACAACGGATTTCGAGCTTATTCTATTGACGATAATTTTCAGAATTTCCAAGCTATGATTTTGAGACTTTCACAAAACTTGCTCTATGTAATTAGCTAATACATTATGCACATTATATTTTGATTGCATTCGCGCATACGCAGTGAAACATTTTTTAGTAAACCTACTCATTTTTCATTCATTTTTTATTATTTTTCAATTCTGATTGCAGGGTATTATGTACAATAGTGCTTGTCATATTTTCTGAAAAGAACTTTTTTTTATAATAAGAACTCTGCAAATTATAAGCAAAAAACTTGGCGAAATTTAGGACTGTTTTTATAAAAACATTAATTTCTCTACGAGTATACATGCTATCCTCATAAAAATGAACACAGTGCATTACAATAAGCCACTTTTTAATAAACTCGAGTTTGTACGCTTTTGCTACATTAGTTTTTACAGGGTTATCCAAAAGATATTCGTTCTTTTTCAATTTGTTGACGGTCCCCTATGGGGTTTCGGGAAAAAAAATCTTCGCGGAAATATATGACCTATACTATACTATTTACGCACCTGCAGTTTCAGGTTAATTCCTCATGTATTTTTCTAGATTTTAATAAAACGTCTAAAATTGCAAGTGACCTGTCACCTTCGGCCATATAGTGTAGTTGGTATAAAAGCTTTGTTTTTGACATGGTGGTTACTTTTAAGGTATAATGAGAATGAGAATAATAAAAAATAATGAGACTATTCCTCAATATATTCAAGTAACCGTTTTCTATTATAGCGAGTGACTATAAAGCTAAAACAGCAGATTTTTAACAATGTACTTATTAATTTAAATTAATGCATGATTAGCATAAAATTGTGTATAATTAAACAACTTTATAGTTACTACTTTTTTAATTCTTATTTTGCAAAAATTTTTACTTGTGTACGTAAGCAGCTTGGTCTTAGATATAATTGGGAGCAAAAAGCGTAAAACAGGACGTTTGAAACTGAGAGAGATCTGCAAAGTGTATGTTTCATGTTTTTTCTGAAATTCGGGGGTCTATTATTGTTTCGAACATGGAACAAAGACACAAGTGCAATTAAGAAATGGCCCATTGTATAATACTTAAACTCAAAGCGTCTGTGTGGCAGGAAATGGCCATTCTTTTAGCATAAGCCGTCTCGAAAATGTGACTTAGTTCAAATAACCAATTTTCACAAAACCAATGGATGTAATATGCGCTTTCACAGTTTTAAGTAGAATTTTTGCCGTTTAATTGAATCACTTTGCTGAATAGAATTTGATTTCTCAAAGCGGCGGATTTCGAAAAACGCCAAAACGCTTAAATATTAATTTTGGTTTTAATTCATATAAGAGGCAATTATAGTAATTTTTCTTAGCTCTGGGGGGTGTTTTAACCCCCAAACACCTCCCGTGGCTGCGCCACTGCTAAGGTCTCGACCAAGTTTACTGGTTAGCCTCATCCACCATGCTGTCTTAAAATGGCAGGCACTTTAAGAAATCGCCGAATTTGGCAGCCAAATATAAGTTACTTTAAAGAAAAGCAGCTTGGATAAAGCTGACTAATTTCGCGAAATTCTCATTCATTATATTGAGAAAAATTAGTATTGAATCTCCTACATTCGGTTTCCACTAAATTGAGCTTCGTGTGTTTGAATGATATAAGTGTGCTTTTTTAAAATAAGGAATATGAAAGGTACCTCTTCCTCCCGGCACTGGCCGGAAGGACTTTTTAACAACCCTTTTTGCACAATCTTTTTATTTGGCACAGCACATTCACAACACAATCGAAAATGATTTTAGTTAGAAGTGTTAATTATTATGTTCAGTTAGTGTTGCAAAAGTGTTTCACGAATTTGCAGTGTGCAGTATGTTTAAAATAGTATAATATCATTAACATACACCGCAAACTATTTTCCCCCGTACACCGCAATGTAAAGGTTGTAATGTAGTGGGCCAGAGCTTTTTGGTTCACTAAGCTCTTGTGAGATGATCGTTGAAAAATAATACATATTTCTTACCAAAGTCCTTTATTAGAACAACTAAAATAGATTTGAAAAATGTAATAACAAACTTTACCATTCATAGGTAGACACTCTCTCTTTTTATTAACAGTTCTATATTCTCATAGCCAACCTGAGTAAACGATTTTTACTCGCGTCTCTTCCGTTGGTAAAAAACCACCTGACTTCATCAGTATCTCCAATCTACTGTTCAGCCTCCTCACCAGCTCCTGCCTGAGCCTTTTCTTTCCTTTCACTTTGGGGACGAGTTGCCACACATTGTCCAATCCTCCCTATTTCTTGGGAAAATGGAAATACACTGTTGAGCAGATCCCAAGGGCAGAGGTATGCCAGCTATTTCCCCTGCATGCCTTTACACAAAAGACTATTGTCCTCCACGGAAATGCCTGTTGCTTACCCCGTCGAAAATTTGTGGTGAAGGTACGATATCACAACACCTCCCCCCAAAAGAGATTTTCACAGGAAATATTTGGCATGAATTTACGTAATAAGCCCTTTTAATAGATTTCCCGACAGGTCAAACACACCATTAAATCTGCAATAAAATATCATTTAGACTTTTGACCCAATTATGAAAGTTCTACTTAAATTCAAGAATACCCACTCTCAGTTTCAAAGAACATACCAAAAATATGAAATTTTCAGAATTTTCCTTACACATAATTAATCAAAAGAATAAAAAGAATTTACATTTTTGATGCTAGAACAATTAATTTAAATTTTAAATATTTGAACATAATACTAACTCAAAAAAGAAAAAAAAAAACACTATAACACAATCTAGGTAACTAAATTTTTACATACAGCACAATATCTTAATAAACGCCCTAATTACAAGTATTAAAATTTTGAACACTAAATTCCAAATAGAAAATCCAACTCTGATTGTAAATCTTCCTACTTAGACCATCTGCATTTCCATGTAATTTTTCTGGCTTATGTGTAATTTCAAAATTTAATGGCTGCAAAAATAGAGCCCAACGTGTCAAACGAGAGTTTGTACCAACCATTTTCTTTAAGTACACTAATGGATTATGATCCGTTTGTATTTCAAATTTTTGCCCATCCAAATAATAATTTAACTTTTTTAATCCATATACTATAGCCGCTAATTCTCTTTCTATCGTGCTATAATTTTGCTCCGCACGAGAAAATTTTCTGCTAAGATACAAAATTGGATGCTCTTTACCTGCAATAATTTGAGATAAAACAATTCCTGCCCCATACAAACTCGCATCTGTTTGCACAATTAATTTCTGCTTAAAATCAGGCGCATATAACACAGGACTTTTCATTAATTCTAACTTTAATTCTTCAAATGCATTATTACACTTCTCGTCCAATATGATTTTTTCTTTTTTTATTTTCCCTTTTAAAGCATCTGTTAACGGCACTGCTATGGTAGCATAATTCTTTATGTACCTCGCGTAATATCCTACCATTCCCAGATATGCTCTTAGCTGTGTCTTCGTCGTCGGAATTGGAAAATCTTTAATAGCCTGCAATTTAGCTTCACTAGGAGACCTTTTTCCTGACCCAACTTCGTGTCCCAGAAATTTTACGTGATCTTGCGCGAATTGGCATTTGGATGGTTTCACCGTTAGATTTGCTTCTTTTAACCGCTTAAGAACCGCCTCCCCATCTTTTAAATGCTGTTCCCAGGACAAAGAAAATATAGCTATATCATCGATATATGGAACCGCAAATGACTCTAACCCATATAAAACTATGTAAATCAATGCACAAAAATAATATGCTGAATTTAAAAGTCCAAACATCATGACTTTAGGTAAAAAAGTCCCAAATGGTGTTACAAAAGCCGCATATCTCTGAGCTTCTTCCGTGAGAGGAATCTGAAAATAACCTTTCGTCAGATCCATAACAGTAATAAAAGGCGCTGCACTCACTTTCTCAACGACCTCTTTAATGTTTGGCAAAGGGAAAAATTCAGTTCTGGTCTTTGCATTTAATTTCCTATAATCCACACAAGGGCAAGCGTCTTTACCCGCACTCTCAACCAAAATCATAGGCGAAGCATAATCTGATTGCCCGACTTCAATCACACCCAAATCTAAAAGCCTCCGAATATCTTCACGCATCATCTCTAATTGCCTCGGCGACATACGACATGGTTTTGATCTTACCGGCACATCATCCATTAAAAATATGTCCATTTTAACTAACGGGGTACTCCCAGGGTCCGTAGAAAAAACTTTCATATGACGCTCAATCATTGTCCTGAAATCTCCTATTTGCTCTGTAGAAACGCGTTTTTCCAAATTACTTTATTTTACTAATTCCCAAAAGTCTAATTGAGTGGGATCCGCCATGGGATAAGGAATTTCCATTTGATCCTCAATTTCCTCACACTCCTCATCAATCAACAAATTTACAAATTCAGGTCTACTATAATATGATTTAATTAAATTAACATGATAAATAGTAGACTTATTTCTCTTTTCCGGAATATCGATAGTACAATTAGTTTGAGATATTACACTAGTAATAGTTCCCGGCCCTATCCAATTAACCGCCATTTTATTTAGTTTCGAAGTAGCCAGAACTAACACTTTATCTGCAACTTTAAATTTTCTAATACACCGCATTCTTATCATACCATTGTTTTCGTTTCTCCTGACACTCTTTCGTTCTTTTACACGCTAATTCTTGACAATGTTTCAATCTATTACTTAAGTTCAAAATATAGTCCACTACCTTCTAATTTTCCGTTTCCTTTTCCATCCAATTTTCATATACAAGAGTATGTGGCATTCGTAAATTCTTACCATGTACAAGCTCAGCAGGGCTAAATCCCGTGCTTTCATGACTTACAGTCCTCAAAGCAAATAAAGCCATTGGCAAGACTGCTTCCCAATCTTTTCCTGCCTCCAAACATAATGTCTTTATAACCTTTTTTAAACTACCATGCATCCGTTCAACGCTATTCGATTCTGGGTGGCAAACTGAACTATGTACAACTTTAATACCGAACCTATCAAAAAATTCCGATGCCAACTCACTTGTAAATGACCTACCCAAATCACATTGTACCTCTTTTGGATAACCAGTCCTAGAAAATATTTGTATTAGCCCCTCAATCACTGACGGAGAAGTTAAATCTTCTACTGGAATCGCATCTGGATATTTTGACACAACACAAATTGAAGTAATCAAGTAGCTATTATTTTTCTCGCTTAAACTCAAAGGGCCTACACCATCAATATTTATCCTGGAGAAAACTTCTGAAATTATTGGCACGAGCTTCAAGGGAGCTTTCTTTTTATCTCTATTTTTACCAATCTTTTGACACAGATCGCAAGCTCTTACAAATGCCTCAATTTCCTTGTAATAATTTGGCCAAAAATAGCATTTAATTACCCTATCTTTTGTTTTAGTCGCCCCTAAATGTCCCGCAACTTTCTCATGACACATTTTCATTATTTTCACTCTAAATTCTAATGGCAAACATAATTGTAATTTCTCATCCCCACTATTTGAATGTGAAACTCTTACTAATTTATTTCCCATTATTTTAAATTCCTTTTCTTCTACATTATTCGCCTTTTCCCATAATGTTTTTAAAGATAAGCACTGTTTCTGAGCTAAGCTGAAATCTTTCGCTGTAATTTTATTCAATCCCACATTATCTTTCACCTCCCATTTCGGTAATAACATAAGATCTTCGGTTTGACTTTCATCCTGTCTATTCTCATCCATTTGAACTACCTGCGTTTCTTTGTTCTGTGAGCAATCCCCAATTTTATCTACCCTACCTGGTTGCTCTTCTAACTTTGCATGCTCGATAAACGACATTTCATTATCAGCATCCCGTTGCTCCATTCTTTTTTTTAAAGAATCCGTCCTACTATTGGTAACTACCATATTTATAGGAACATCATTTCCTTTATTTTGCTCAATAAGCTCCGCAGTTTTATAACCTAAGAGATAGTAACCTTGCTCCGACTCCGATGGTTTAATCGCCGCCTTAGTGGTGATGCAACCAAAATCCCCTTTTATAGTCACCCATGCTAATGGTAAACATTTACATTCATTATCAAGAGGTTGACGTACCCAAGTTATATCTCCAGTAAAATCCTCTGTTTTAACCCAATTTCTATCGCATAGATCAATCCCTGCTCCCGTATGCCTCAAATAGTGTCTTTCAACCCCATTTATTAGAGTTTTTTTAGGTAAAGTTTAAAACAATCCCCTAAATCAATATCATTACCCAAATGATTAACTGTATTGAACTGATTTTTCTTTTTTAACCATTCCGCACAATTTGGTTTTATGTGCCCTGGTTGATTACAAAAAAAAAAAAAAAAAAAAAACACCTAATCTGCCTTTTCCTCTCAAAAGCCTGGTCTTGTTTAAATTTATCATTTTTTAAATTTTCAGTTTTATTCTCTAACTCCGATTTAGCTTTTACTTCACCCTGAATTTTCGGATTTAAATTGCTTCTTTGCATCTCTGAATAAGGTTTTTTTCCCCAAGATTTTTTTTCCGATTTCCTGAAACTACTTCTAATACTCTCATATTTATCACATTTATCAGCAAGCTTCGAAGCCTCTTTCATTTCATCCCATTCATCCATAAATTTTTCTTTTACTTCAAAAGGAACGCGTTTTTTTACTTGCTCAGTGAGCATGAGTTCTTTTAAAGACTCGAAATCCTTTATTTCTATTGATTCCAACCAATTATCCAAATAACCCCTTAATTCATATACCAAGTCTACCTATAACGCTCCAGGTTTCCTTTGATGATTTCCAAACTTCTGTTTTAAAGCACCTGTTCCCAATCTAAAACGGTTTAATAAAACTTTTTTTTACATGTTGAAAATCATCTACTAATTCTGCTGGTTGTTTCACTATAATTTCCGCGATATCTGATGGCAATAAGGGAATTAATTGGCTAACCATATCCTCTTGCGAAATTTTAGCTTTTTCCGCCTGTTTTTCAAAGATCATAAAGAAAAGAGTGATATCAATTAATTTAGAATCAAAGCGTGGAACTAATTCTTTCAAATTAATTTTTGGATTCCTATGCGAACCTACGTTCATATCACTAGACGAAAGACTAACAGTTTCCGAAGAATTTTGAATTCTTAATTTTTCTAACTCAAATTGTCTTGTTTTTTCACGTCCTTCGTTTTCTTTACGTTCTGCATCCTCTTTAAGAATACATTCCAAATTCAATTTAGCAAAACTCTCATTATAATCCGATGCTTCTAAAATAGCCTGAATTATAGTTTTTTTTCTTATCAGTTGCCGACACGTTGGTCTCAAATTCCTCTGCCAGCAAAAGCAAGATATTTTTAGTATATTTCCCTAGAAATTCTTCCATGATTTTCCCCCAAAATATAATAATCACAAAAATACACAAATATATACAATTTGTAAAACACAAAAAACCAAAACCAAAAAAAAAAAAAAAAAAAAAACAATAAGGAATAGGATTTTATCCTTTAGATATATTTCAATGCATAAAACAATAATACAATTTTCCTACCGAAAATTTTCATGCACTTGTTATATCCCTTAAAACTGAGTAAACCCTCAAAATTATTTTGATACTCACAGTACCATATAAATACAATTTATATATAAACAGTTAATCCCGCTTTTTCCTACAGCATACCCATAAAATTTCAAATAACTTTATTGCTGTAATAAACAAAAGCTGTATATGCCCTAACTTTATAACTAAAAGTTACATCCACAACTATGATTAATTTTAATGATTAATATTCTTTTATTAATCAACCGTAATTTACTATCCCCAAGTAAATTATGAAATACATAAATATTAAATTTTTAAAACCAAATGCATTACCGTACAGACCTTAAGAAACCCGTTTAATATAAAAATTCTAACTAAAAATTTCGATCCCGAATTAATAGCTACCCTAGACTTTTTATCTATTAAACATATACAAATTACCAAGAACAGACATATACAATATTAAATCCTAACAGACCTCTCTGGAAAATTTCATAAAAGGGCTTACCTTCAAATGTAGACATTTCTCTACACTGCTCCAAGGCTTTCCTGCACTTTTTTTTTTTTTGGTACTGTCGTATCTCCGGATCTAACTTGATTTCCGCCTAGAAATTTACACACAAGCTGTCTCCATGGATTCCTAAGGGCGATCGATGAATAGTCTTCTATCCACTGCACTGGACGTTTACTGAAGAAATTTTCTATATCGTCGGATCCTTAGTCCTTGTTACATACCAGCTAACATATTCGACACTCCCGATTTCACAGTTCCTCACCGGATACACTTGAAAATCTTTCTCGTCAAACACAAGATTTCATCACCGACTGTCCTTGTTTCTAACACAGTTTCCTTCTGTACATCAAGTTCACGTGGCTCCAGTCTAATTTATGCTAGACCTAATTAATCCATAAGCTGCCACCATTTATAATACTATAGCTGTGATGTAGTGGGCCAGAGCTTTTTGGTTCACTAAGCTCTTGTGAGATGATCGTTGAAAAATAATACATATTTCTTACCAAAGTCCTTTATTAGAACAACTAAAATAGATTTAAAAAATGTAATAACAAACTTTACCATTCATAGGTAGACACTCTCACTTTTTATTAACAGTTCTGTACTTCTCATAGCCAACCTGAGTAAACGATTTTTACTCGCATCTCTTCCGTTGGTAAAAAACCACCTGACTTCATCAGTATCTCCAGTCTACTGTTCAGCCTCCTCACCAGCTCCTGCCTGAGCCTTTTCTTTCCTTTCACTTTGGGGACGAGTTGCCACACATTGTCCAATCCTCCCTATTTCTTGGTAAAATGGAAATACACTGTTGAGCAGATCCCAACGGCAGAGGTATGCCAGCTATTTCCCCTGCATGTCTTTACACAAAAGACTATTGTCCTCCGTGGAAATGCCTGTTGCTTCCCCCGTCGAAAATTTGTGGTGAAGGTACGATACCACAAGGTATTCTTTTGAGTGTTTCTGTAAATGAACCATAAATGCTACACATTTCATTTTCAATACTGATCATACCATTGTGATACCCATGAATTTCATGGTAATCGGACTATATTTACGTGAGTTAGAGCACGGACAGACGGAAAGACAGACAAACGGACAGACAGACAGACGGACTGACAAACCCAATTCATACAAACACATTTCAACTTTTCTGGAAAGTGTTAAAATGAATTAAATTACGAACAACTTATTTTGATTTGTGCACTTAGTATCAATTTTCAAAATTAAAGACTTGCACCACTATGTCTTTAACAGGCTCCTATATCGGTGACTTGCGTTTTTAAAATAATGCATTAATGTTCGGAAGAAAATGGTAAATAATATAATGTCAGCAATTATTGTTATGAATAGTTTCACATCGATTTCAAATAAAATATAAGTAATGTGGGCGCTTAGGTAAATTTTTGTCGGTCGAATGTTGATGTCCTTGTTTTGTGTAGCGGTAATCAAATAGCAACATATGTAAAATCAAGAATAATGTCGTTTTTCGATTGATCTCATTTTTTTAACAGAAATATTTTATATCGGTAGGTTGCTTTACCGGGATTGTTTACTTGTCGACATTTATTTAATTGGAATGTTGAAAAGATGTGAAGCCGAAAATTCCCCATTAAATTCACTATCATCTGAACATGGAAATTTATTTTTGCATCAAGCATGGGTAAATATGGCAAATAATAGTCTTGAAAGTAGGATATAAATTTAAAATATATATGTATATATATTCTCGGTCCTTTTTATTTTTACGGATATTGTGATGAGCGATTAAAGTTACTGTGCTTTTTTTTTTTTTTTTTTTTTTTTTTTTTTTTTTTTTTTTTTTTTTTTTTTTTTTTTTTAATCTTGATTAATTTTAAAATCATGGAAATAAATCTCAGCATTTTCTAAAACACATGCTGCTACGATTTAGTGTTACCACTAACTAGTAATTTTAGCTTTATTTAATCTGCAACGATTCGGAAATAATGGTGACAAAAAATGGTATCTGTTGGCAGGGACACAACACACAGTATCTAGACAATTTATTGTTAATCGATTTTCAAAGTAGTATTTAAAAATAAATCTCAGCATTTTTTTAGTCCAAAACTGCATTTTCGGGATTCTTATTACTTGCCACCTTACTTATTAAAATACGCACTCAAAGTCCCTAAACATTATTCAATAAAACCTGTAAAGCCATAACCTGTCTATAACGGCATCTAGCCTTAAACAAACAAACGATAAAATAAAAATCATGGTGTTGGCGAAAGGAATATCATACAATTACAACAGACAAAAACTCCCTGGAACGGAATTCCAACCCCTTGCAATTGCCCTTATCGGGCTTTAATTATGAAAGTTTTAAAATACGTTTGAGCATTTCATTTAAATTTTATTCAACCTATAAACAGCATATTTACACAATTTATTGCTTTTTAATCAATTTTCAAAATAATTCAAGTAAATTCTGGCATTTTCATTTAAATTTTATTCAGCCTACAAACCACATTTTTCAATACTCACGGTCTCTTCAGTATATATCATTTATTAGTAATCAGTTTTCAAAATAATCCAAATAAATCCTGGCATTTTCTGTAAAATTTATTCAGCCTACAAACAACAATTTTCAATATTCACAGTCTTTTCAGAATTTATTCTTTTTTAATAAATTTCAAAATAATCCGAATAAATCATGGTATTTTCTTTAAATTATATTCAGCCTATAAATAGCATATTTCGATAGTCACACACTTTTTATACAATTTATTGTTTTTTAATCAACTTTCAGAATAATCTAAATAAATCCTGCCATTTTCTTTATATTTTATTCAGCCTACAAACAACATTTTTCAATACTCATAGTCCTTTCACTATTTATTACTTTTAAATCAACTTTCAAAACAATCCAAATAAATCCTGGCATTTTTTTTTTTTTAAATTCGATTTCGCACCTTTTTTTTTCAAAAAAGAAAAAAAAACTTTTACATACGCTTTAACAACATTGTCAAGAGAAATGTACTACAAAATGTATTTTTAAGAAATTGTTGTGCGAACAGAATATAAAAATAATCGCCTGTGACAGCCCTGTATTTATTGCTTTTTAATCAATTTTGAAAATAATCCAAATAAGTCATGACATTTTCTTTAAATTTTATTCATTCTGCAAACAACATTTTATAATACTTACAGTCCTCTTCACTACTTTTTGTTTATTAATCAGTTTTCAAAATAATCCAAATAAATCCTGGCATTTTCTTTAAAATTTATTCAGCCTACAAACAACATTTTTCAATACTCACAGTCTCTTCAGAATTTATTTTTTTTTAATAAATTTCAAAATAATCGGAATAAATCATGGTACTTTCATTAAATTACATTCAGCCTATAAATAGCATATTTCGATAGTCACACTCTTTTTATACAATTTATTGTTTTTTAATCAACTTTCAGAATAATCTAAATAAATCCTGCCATTTTCTTTATATTTTATTCAGCCTACAAACAACATTTTTCAATACTCATAGTCCTTTCACTATTTATTACTTTTAAATCAATTTTCAAAACAATCCAAATAAATCCTGGCATTTTTTTTTTAATTCGATTTCGCACCTTTTTTTTTCAAAAAAGAAAAAAAAAACTTTTACATATGCTTTAACAACATTTTCAAGAGAAACGTACTACAAAATGTATTTTTAAGAAATTGTTGTGCGAACAGAATATAAAAATAATCTCCTGTGACAGCCCTGCATTTATTGCTTTTTAATCAATTTTGAAAATAATCCAAATAAGTCATGACATTTTCTTTAAATTTTATTCATTCTGCAAACAACATTTTTTAATACTTACAGTCCTCTTCACTATTTTTTGTTTATTAATCAGTTTTCAAAATAATCTAAATAAATCCTGGCATTTTCTATAAAATTTATTCAGCCTACAAACAACATTTTTCAATACTCACAGTCTCTTCAGAATTTATTTTTTTTAATAAATTTCAAAACAATCCGAATAAATCATGGTATTTTCTTTAAATTATATTCAGCCTATAAATAGCATATTTCGATAGTCACACACTTTTTATACAATTTATTGTTTTTTAATCAACTTTCAGAATAATCTAAATAAATCCTGCCATTTTCTTTATATTTTATTCAGCCTACAAACAACATTTTTCAATACTCATAGTCCTTTCACTATTTATTACTTTTAAATCAACTTTCAAAACAATCCAAATAAATCCTGGCATTTTTTTTTAATTCGATTTCGCACCTTTTTTTTTCAAAAAAGAAAAAAAAAAAAACTTTTACATACGCTTTAACAACATTGTCAAGAGAAATGTACTACAGAATGTATTTTTAAGAAATTGTTGTGCGAACAGAATATAAAAATAATCGCCTGTGACAGCCCTGTATTTATTGCTTTTTAATCAATTTTGAAAATAATCCAAATAAGTCATGACATTTTCTTTAAATTTTATTCATTCTGCAAACAACATTTTTTAATACTTACAGTCCTCTTCACTACTTTTTGTTTATTAATCAGTTTTCAAAATAATCCAAATAAATCCTGGCATTTTCTTTAAAATTTATTCAGCCTACAAACAACATTTTTCAATACTCACAGTCTCTTCAGAATTTATTTTTTTTTAATAAATTTCAAAATAATCCGAATAAATCATGGTACTTTCTTTAAATTACATTCAGCCTATAAATAGCATATTTCGATAGTCACACTCTTTTTATACAATTTATTGTTTTTTAATTAACTTTCAGAATAATCTAAATAAATCCTGCCATTTTCTTTTTATTTTATTCAGCCTACAAACAACATTTTTCAATACTCATAGTCCTTTCACTATTTATTACTTTTAAATCAATTTTCAAAACAATCCAAATAAATCCTGGCATTTTTTTTAATTCGATTTCGCACCTTTTTTTTTCAAAAAAGAAAAAAAAAACTTTTACATACGCTTTAACAACATTTTCAAGAGAAACGTACTACAAAATGTATTTTTAAAAAATTGTTGTGCGAACAGAATATAAAAATAATCTCCTGTGACAGCCCTGTATTTATTGCTTTTTAATCAATTTTGAAAATAATCCAAATAAGTCATGACATTTTCTTTAAATTTTATTCATTCTGCAAACAACATTTTTTAATACTTACAGTCCTCTTCACTACTTTTTGTTTATTAATCAGTTTTCGAAATAATCCAAATAAATCCTGGCATTTTCTTTAAAAATTATTCAGCCTACAAACAACATTTTTCAATACTCACAGTCTCTTCAGAATTTTTTTTTTTAAATAAATTTCAAAATAATCCGAATAAATCATGGTATTTTCTTTAAATTATATTCAGCCTATAAATACCATATTTCGATAGTCACACTCTTTTTATACAATTTATTGTTTTTTAATTAACTTTCAGAATAATCTAAATAAATCCTGCCATTTTCTTTTTATTTTATTCAGCCTACAAACAACATTTTTCAATACTCATAGTCCTTTCACTATTTATTACTTTTAAATCAACTTTCAAAACAATCCAAATAAATCCTGGCATTTTTTTTTATTCGATTTCCGACCTTTTTTTTCAAAAAAGAAAAAACAAACTTTTACATACGCTTTAACAACATTTTCAAAAGAAATGTACTACAAAATGTATTTTTAAGAAATTGTTGTGCGAACAGAATATAAAAATAATCGCCTGTGACAGCCCTGTATTTATTGCTTTTTAATCAATTTTGAAAATAATCCAAATAAATCATGACATTTTCTTTAAATTTTATTCATTCTGCAAACAATATTTTTTAATACTTACAGTCCTCTTCACTATTTTTTGTTTATTAATCAGTTTTCAAAATAATCTAAATAAATCCTGGCATTTTCTTTAAAATTTATTCAGCCTACAAACAACATTTTTCAATACCCACAGTCTCTTCAGAATTTATTTTTTTAAATAAATTTCAAAACAATCCGAATAAATCATGGTATTTTCTTTAAATTATATTCAACCTATAAATAGCATATTTCGATAGTCACACTCTTTTTATACAATTTATTGTTTTTTAATCAACTTTCAGAATAATCTAACTAAATCCTGCCATTTTCTTTATATTTTATTCAGCCTACAAACAACATTTTTCAATACACATAATCCTTTCACTATTTATTACTTTTAAATCAACTTTCAAAACAATCCAACTAAATCCTGGCATTTTTTTTTAATTCGATTTCGCACCTTTTTTTTTCAAAAAAGAAAAAAAAACTTTTACATACGCTTTAACAACATTTTCAAGAGAAATGTACTACAAAATGTATTTTTAAGTAATTGTTGTGCGAACAGAATACAAAAATAATCGCCTGTGACAGCCCTGTATTTATTGCTTTTTAATCAATTTTGAAAATAATCCAAATAAGTCATGACATTTTCTTTAAATTTTATTCATTCTGCAAACAACATTTTTTAATACTTACAGTCCTCTTCACTACTTTTTGTTTATTAATCAGTTTTCAAAATAATCCAAATAAATCCTGGCATTTTCTTTAAAATTTATTCAGCCTACAAACAACATTTTTCAATACTCACAGTCTCTTCAGAATTTATTTTTTTTTAATAAATTTCAAAATAATCCGAATAAATCATGGTACTTTCTTTAAATTACATTCAGCCTATAAATAGCATATTTCGATAATCACACTCTTTTTATACAATTTATTGTTTTTTAATCAACTTCCAGAATAATCTAAATAAATCCTGCCATTTACTTTATATTTTATTCAGCCTACAAACAACATTTTTCAATACTCATAGTCCTTTCACTATTTATTACTTTTAAATCAATTTTCAAAACAATCCAAATAAATCCTGGCATTTTTTTTAATTCGATTTCGCACCTTTTTTTTTCAAAAAAGAAAAAAAAAACTTTTACATACGCTTTAACAACATTTTCAAGAGAAACGTACTACAAAATGTATTTTTAAAAAATTGTTGTGCGAACAGAATATAAAAATAATCTCCTGTGACAGCCCTGTATTTATTGCTTTTTAATCAATTTTGAAAATAATCCAAATAAGTCATGACATTTTCTTTAAATTTTATTCATTCTGCAAACAACATTTTTTAATACTTACAGTCCTCTTCACTACTTTTTGTTTATTAATCAGTTTTCGAAATAATCCAAATAAATCCTGGCATTTTCTTTAAAAATTATTCAGCCTACAAACAACATTTTTCAATACTCACAGTCTCTTCAGAATTTTTTTTTTTTAAATAAATTTCAAAATAATCCGAATAAATCATGGTATTTTCTTTAAATTATATTCAGCCTATAAATACCATATTTCGATAGTCACACTCTTTTTATACAATTTATTGTTTTTTAATTAACTTTCAGAATAATCTAAATAAATCCTGCCATTGTCTTTTTATTTTATTCAGCCTACAAACAACATTTTTCAATACTCATAGTCCTTTCACTATTTATTACTTTTAAATCAACTTTCAAAACAATCCAAATAAATCCTGGCATTTTTTTTTATTCGATTTCCGACCTTTTTTTTCAAAAAAGAAAAAAAAACTTTTACATACGCTTTAACAACATTTTCAAGAGAAATGTACTACAAAATGTATTTTTAAGTAATTGTTGTGCGAACAGAATACAAAAATAATCGCCTGTGACAGCCCTGTATTTATTGCTTTTTAATGAATTTTGAAAATAATCCAAATAAGTCATGACATTTTCTTTAAATTTTATTCATTCTGCAAACAACATTTTTTAATACTTACAGTCCTCTTCACTACTTTTTGTTTATTAATCAGTTTTCAAAATAATCCGAATAAATCCTGGCATTTTCTTTAAATTTTATTCAGTCTACTAACAACATTTTTCAATACTTACAAGCTCTTCACAATTTATTACTTTTTAATAAATTTCCAAAATAATCCAAATAAATTTTGGCATTTTCTTTAAATTTTATTCAGTCTATAAACAATATTTTAAAGTTTTCACAGCCTCTTCACTATCTAGTGAATTTTAATCAATTTTCAAAATAATCCAAATAAATTCATGAATTTTCTTTCAAATTTTATTCAGCCTACAAACAACATTTTTAAATACTCACAGGTTCTTCACTGTTTATTGTTTATTAATCAATTTTAAAAATATTCCACATAATTACTGGCCTTTTCTTTAAATTTTATCCAGTCTACAAACAACATTATTCAATACTCACAAGCTCTTCACTATTTGTTGCTTTTTAATAAATTTTCAAAATAATCCAAATAAATTCTGGCATTTTCATTAAAATTTTATTCAGCCTACAAACGACATTTTTAAACTATAACAGTCTCTTCACTGTTTATTTTCTGGTAATCAATTTTTTTAAATAATCCAAATAAATTCTGGCATTTTCATTTAAAATTTATTCAGCCTACAAACAACAATTTTCAATACCCACAGTCTCTTCACTATTTATTGTTTATTAATCAATTTTCGAAATAATCTAAATAAATCCTGGCATTTTCTTAAAATTTTATTCTGTCTACAACCAACATTTTTCAGTACTCACAGTCTTTTCACTATTTATTTTTTTTAATCAATTTTCAAAATAACCCAAATGAATTCGGGCATTTTCATTTAAATTTTATTTAGTGTACAAACAACATTTTTCAATACTCCCAAGCTCTTCACTATTTATTGCTTTTTAATAAATTTTCAGAATAATCCGAATAAATTACGGCATTTTCTTTAAATTATACTCAGCCTACAAACAACATTTTTCAATACTCACAGCATCTTCACAATTTATTGTTTTTAATCAATTTTCAAAATCATCCAAATAAATCTTGGTATATTTCCTTTAAATTTTATTCATCTTACAAACAACAATTTTCAATACTCACAATCTACTTCTCTATTTACAGGGCTGCCACTTGCGACTTTTTTAAAATTCTATGTCGCACCACTTAAAAAAAAAAAAAAAAAAAAAAAAAAAAAAAAAAAAAAAAAAAAAAAAAAAAAGAATGAAAGAAAAAAAAATTACATACGTTTTAAAACCTTTGCAAGAAAAATGTACTAGAAAATGTATTTTTTAAAAATAGTTGTGCGAACAGAATATAAAAATAATCGATTGTGGCAGCTCTGTATTTATTGCTTTTTAATCAATTTTGAAAATAATCCAAATAAGTCATTTCATTTGCTTTAAATTTTATTCAGTGTACAAACAACATTTTTCAATACTTAGAATCTCTTCACTACTAATTGTTTTCTAATCAATTTTCAAAATAATCTAAATAAATTCTTGCATTTTCTTTAAATTTTATTCAGTCTACAAACCCCATTTTTCAATACTCAAAGTCCCTTCAACATTTATTGCTTTTAAATCAATTTTCAAAATAATCCAAATAAATCCTGGCATTTTCTGTAAATTTTATTCAGTCTATAAACAATATTTTTTAGTTCTCACAGCCTCTTCACTATTTATCGAATATTAATCAATTTTCAAAATAATCCAAATAAATTCATGAATTTTCTTTTAAATTTTATTCAACCTACAAAAAACAGCATTATCAAATACTCACAGTCTCTGCTCTATTTATTGTTTATCAATCCATTTTCAAAATAATTCAAATAAATCCCGGCATTTTCTTTCAATTTTATTCAGTCTACAGGCAACATTTTTCAATGCTCACAATCTCTTGACTATTTATTGCTTTTCAGTAAATTTTCAAAATAATCCAAATAAATCATGGCATTTTCATTTAAATTTTATTCAGCTTACAAAACAACATTTACAAATACTCACAGTCTCTTCACTATTTATTGTTTATTACTCAATTTTCATAATAATCTAAATAAATCGTGCCATTTTCTTTAAATTTTATTCAGTCTACAAACAACATTTTTCAGTACTCGCAGTGTCTGTACTATTTATCGTTTTTAATCAATTTTCAGACAAATCCTGGCATTTTCTTTAAATTTTATTCAGTCTACAAACAACATTTTTCAATACTCACAGGCTCTTCACTATTTATTGTTAATTAATCAATTTTCGAAATAACCCAAATAAATCCTTGCATTTTCTTAAAATTTTATTCAGTGTACTAACAACATTTTTCAGTACTCACAGTCTCTTCACTATTTATTGTTTTTTAATCAATTTTCAAGATAATCCAAATAAATTCTGGCATTTTCATTAAAATTTTATTCAGCCTACTGATCAAAATATAACCATCCTCAGATCAATAATAAATCACCAAAAAAGGAAATTGAAACACTAATCATCACGAACAATAACATTTGTGAATTCCTATCCAAATAAATTAAACTATAAATCGATAAGTAATCATCAAATTTGTTGCAACTTCAAATCTAAATTCTATTTATCCTAAAATGTACAATAATTGCATCAATAAATCATATACTAGTCATTCCTATATAAAACTACTTTGTTCCATCTTCTTTGGTAAAAGGTATTTCGTATACTCTTGATAACTGGTTTGACTCTATTGGATCTATTTTCTTGCATACTATATCTTTCAACTTAAGGAAGAGTGAAGTTTTCTAGCAGTATTCTGAATGTGTTGGAAAGTATTACATAATCTATGCTGGACGTATTATTTTTCGTTTTTTTTTTCTTTTGCAAAACTTCTTGTTTTATTTGATTAAAAATATCATAAAAATTAATAGCTACGCTTTTCGCTTATTCGAATGAATCATTCGGATTTCAAAATAACTCATTATGCCCATTACTAGGGATGGTCCCCACAATTTAATGCGATTTATTATCCTACTGCCAAGAAGGGTTGTGTGTTTCACGCGTATCTGAGTATGTGGATTTTTTTATACTCTCGAAACATCCCAACGGCTGGATGGATTTTAATGAATGAGGTCTCTATCGATTCGTCTTAATCGATTCGTCTAATATGGTTATAGGCTAGGTTTTGTTTTTATAAATTCAAAATGGCGGCCGTAAAATATAAAATGGCGGTAGAGACGAAATTTTTTTTTGCGCACTATATTGAGTAGCATATCATTGGATAGGTCTTTTAAAATGAAGACAATGTTTCATTGACTATTTTACAATCAGAAGCTCCGTTTAAATATTACACAACCTGGAAGTTGTGTAGGTAGGAACTCTAGCTTTACCGGAACTCTAACCATCATAGACATCTATAGGCCTCATCAAAACAGTGTTTATAGATAGGAACTAACAATTAAACTCAACTTAAAATTCATCAATACAAGTAAATGAAAAAAAAAATAGGTAAGTAATATATAAAATAGTTTCCACATTGAAGAGAAATAATTAATTAGTTCTCTTTTTACGCAGTCGGGTTTTTTGATTTTTTAAATTTCATTTTTATTACCACAATTTCGAATAATAATCTTCGTTTTATTTAATTTTCGCTAAGTCGTGATTAAATAAAACAATAATTACAATTGCAAAATTCTGATAAGTTGACACTTCGATGGAAACAAACCGCTGAATTTTTAATACTGATGGAATGTCTCTAATATATCAAACAATTGATAGGAAAAGCAATACATCATACTTTAAAAAACGGAATATAAAGACAGATATGTAGTATTTAAATAAATATGGGAGGGGGGTAAAATTGATTTTTTTTTTTTTTTAACAATCAAAATCATCAAACAATTAGGATAATAAAAAAATATTAAATATTTTAAAATAATAATTATTCAAATTAATTAATTTTATAATCAATATTTGTGTTTAATTTTAATACAAAATCAGTAATCTGAAATATTTAATAGATATATTATTTAATATTAGTATAAAATCAATACTTTAATTAATTTCAATGAAGTAAATTGGTAATTTATTTCGTAAACGAAGAAGATACGAAATAACGAAGTTAGGATTACACCATCTTGACATACTATTACTTTTATAATGAATAACTAGACATTTCTTCTGCATTATACTATCTAGGCATTACTAAACTGATAGGTAAAGCATTATAAGTCATTAATTAAAAAAAACTAAATATAGATACACAGATATCCAAAATACATAACTATTTATAAATTGTCTATAAATGTTATAGATACCCATACGAAATTACAATTGTTTTCGGAACTAGGACTTATATATGGCATATGCTCTTCCTACCAATAATTTAGTGTGTCTCGATCTATCGAGACACACTAAATTAAACTGTAAAAAACAATCTCTGAAACTGACGGAAAAAAAAAACTTTTAAATTTTGGGCCCAGTGGAAAATCATTTAATTTACAGAAAATATCTGTAATTTTTACATGAACGTTTTTTCTGTAAAAAATATAGATTTTTTCTTTAAAAATTACAAAATCAAAATTTTTTACGGAAAAAAGTGTTTTTTCTTTAAAACAGTTTTTCTGTAAAAATTACGGTGGTTTTTTTTGTGTGCGTTTTTACAGTGCATAGTGTTTGAAACTGGTAATGTGAATTTCAGATTACGCAAGCTGATTTTAAACGGGTTGTGTTCAATCCCCATGAACCTCACCATTTTCTGCACCCGTGGTTATGTAGCAAAATAGAAGATATTCACCTTATAGAAAATCATTATTAAGTTTCTGTAAAAATTACGGGGCGTTTTTCTTGTGTGCGTTTTTACAGTGTAGTGTTTGATACTGGTAATGTGAGTTTCCGATTACACAAGCTGATTTTAAACGGGTTGTGTTCAATCCCCATGAACCTCACCATTTTCTGCACCCGTGGTTATGTAGCAAAATAGAAGATATTCAACTTATAGAAAATCATTATTAAGTTTCTGGAAAATCCTTTTTTCTGAAAAGCAAAGAAATGTGACTTACACCATTGCGATTTTAAAAGCCTCAAATGCAAACAAAAACCATAGACGAAGGGTTTTTTTGCTTGTCTTTTCGTGAGTTACCAAATCCATGTACGGCAAAGGTTCAATTAACTTAGAGTAGTCATTCCTTTGCCGCAGATTTAATATTTGTTTCATCTAATATTAACATTTTCGTGACATGGTTATGTTTAACTTTAACTTCCCCTCTTTTCTCCCCCCCCCCTCCTCCGTTTCCTCGATTTCTAGCATATTCGTTGGAATTATGTTTATGCCATAACACGCTATTCGTA